>JAABKJ010007545.1:227204983-227712005 GCA_011634705.1 Andricus grossulariae
ATAATTGATTCTATTTATGAAGAAAAAAAAATATTTCAAAAATATTGTATACAAATTTTTGTTTATGACGTATTTTTCACCCACTCATAGGGGTAGTTTTTTGATTTTCAAAAGTCAAAGCGAAACGTTTTCATGAAAAAATATTGAAAACTATTCTACCTACTTTTATAATAATGGTGTACTTAGAGCCACTTGATAGGGGTAGTTTTTCGGTTTTTAGAGGTTGAAATGGTGCTAAGTAAGTAGAATTAAGGTATTTATTATACATTGACACTAATTAATTCTATCTATGGAGGGAAAAAATAGTTCAAAAATATTTTATACACACTCCTGTTTATGACGTATTTTTCAGCCCCTCATAGGGGTAGTTTTTCGATTTTCAAGAGTCGATTCGTCACTGGTTGATGAAAAACTATTAAAAACTATTCTACCTACTTTTTTAGTACCGGTGTAGTTTCCAACTTCTGATAGGGGTAGTTTTCGAGATTCTGGGGGTTGAAATGGTGCTTAGTAAGAATAATCAACAAAGTTATTATACATTGGCATTAGCTTGACCATACCTATCGAAAAAAAAAAAAATATATTTCATCCTCTTTCTTGGTCATGAAGTACTTTCCACCCCCTGATAGGGGTAGTTTTTTAGTTTTTATAGGATGAAATGGTGCTAAGTAAGCAGAGTTAAAGTAGTTATTATACATTCACACTAACTTATTCTGTTTATGAAAAAAAGATTATTCAAAAATATTTGATATACATTCTTATTTATGATGTATTTTCCATCCCCTCATAGGGCAGTTTTTTTATTTTAGAGAGTCAAAGCATCACTGTTTGATGGAGACCTATTTTAAACTATTCTACCTACTTTTATAGTACCGGTGTAGTTTCAACCTCCTGATATGGGTAGTTTTCGGGATTCTACGGGTTGAAATGCTGATAAGTAAGAATAATTAAAGAAGTTATTATACATTGGCACTAGCAAGACCATATCATTGGGGAAAAAGTTATTAAAACATATTTTGTCCTTCTTCTTGGTCATGAAGTACTTTCTACCCCCTGATAGGGGTAGTTTTTCGGTTTTTATTGGTGGAAATAGTGCTAAGTATGTAGAATTAACGTAGTTATTGTACATTGATACTAACTGATTCTATCTATGGGGGAAAAAATAATTCAAAAATATTTTATACACGCTCTTGTTCATGGCGTATTTTTCACCCCCTCATAGGGGTAGTTTTTCGATTTTCAAGAGTCAAAGCGTAACCGTTTGATGAAAAACTATTGAAAACTATTTTACCTACTTTTATAGTACCGGTGTAGTTTCAAACTTCTGATAGGGGTAGTTTTCGGGATTCTAGGGGTTGAAATGGTGCTAAGTGAGAATAATTAACCAAGTTATTATACACTGGCACTGGCGTCACTATATCTATAGAAAAGAGATAGTTAAAAAATATTTTATCCTCGTTGTTGGTCATGAAGTACTTCATACCCTCTGGTAGGGGTAGTTATTCAGTTTTTATGGGTTGAAAGGGTGCTAAGTAAGAAGAATTAACGTATTTATTATAAATTTACACTAATTTATTTTTTTATGAAGAAAAAAAAGAATTCAAGAATATTTTATACACGTTATTGTTCAGGACGTATTTTCCACCCCTCATAGGGGTAGTTTTTATTTTTAAGAGTCGACTCGTCATTGCTCGATGAAAAACTATTGAAAACTATTCTACCTACATTTATAGTACCGGTGTACATTCCACACACTGATAGGGGTAGTTTTCGGGTTTTCAGGGGTTGAAATAGTGCTATGTAAGAAGAATGGATGTAGAGCCTATACGTTAATATACCAACGCGATCGTGCCTATATAAAAAACATAGTAAAAGGCTATTTCAATCACATTCTTATGAATGAAGTACTTTTCACTACCGATTAGGGGTAGTTTTTTAATTTTCTAGTTTTGAAAAGGGTTGAAAGGGTTAATTAATAACTAACCCAGTTACAGCATGCATTGGCGATTATTTTGAACTTTGTTGCATCAATTTATGTTCTTTTCTTCAAAAACTACGTTGGGCGCAAAAAAAGGGGCGGATTTTCGGCTTCTTTAGGGGTCCTTCTTTCATTTTAATTTTTACCTTTCTCTAAGTGAACATTAGTCAAAGTAGGCGCCGAGCGCCTAAAAGGAAGGGTTTCTTAGCTTATTAGGACGTTAATTATGCCTTAACAGAATCTTTAATGAAAGTATTTTTTAATTCTGTAAGAAAAAATGTTTGAACAAAAAAATTTATTAAGAAAAAATTTGTTTTTCGAAAATTATTTAAAAGAAAATAATGAATTTTTTTTCAATTTTTCTTTTTCGTTCAGCCATAGTAAGCAACAAACTTCTGGTAAAATTCTTTATTATTGCTGCACCAGGAAAATTCTGACGATTAATAAAATTTGGCGAACTTTTATGATACACGCACTGAAATAAATTTCAAACAAGGGCAAGACTAGAATGCTTTTTTTTCTAATTTATATCAATTTTAATTCTGCAATGAACAAAAATTATGTTTAGAAGAAACGAAAATTTGTTCCTCCCGTGTTAAAGATATGATACTTATATTTGATTTTAATGAGTTTAGTGAAAAATTTGAGTTAGAATGCTAAAATTAAACACATAATTAATCATTTATTTAATCCAAATAAAAAGGTACCAAAATATTTTTTCAATTATTTTATTAAGTAGCAAGGATTATTATCAATTTGATCGATTTCATTCCAAATCACAGGAATAAGGAAGACATTCTTTGAGTTTTATATAGACCAAACAACTTTTGTGGACATGGGAATTTTTTTTCTAAAATTAGATTTTTATTTAGAAACAACGGAAGATTCGATAAAATACTGAGAAAATGCAACTTACAGCTTACTTATTACAACTTATATGTATATATATATATCCTTAAATTTTTTTAGGGTCTTCAAAATCCCTTGTTATTTTTAAAAACACCCAAAAATATTTCCAATCCTTTAGAAATTCTTACAAATTATTGAAATGCAAAAATTCTTCGATTCTGTAAAAACCACTCGAACCTTTTTTAAGCTTTTGAAAATTTCTTTACGCCTTTTAAAATACTCTGAATGTTTTCAAATCCTTCACAATTTTTTAAAATCACTTTAAATAATTAAAATCTTTTAGAAATGCCTTGGAGTCTTTAAAATTCCTCAAATATTTATTCGAAATAGTTCGAAATGACTTGAAAGTTAAAACTTTCTAAAACTTTCGAAAATGCCTTTGAATCTTCTAAAATATTCAAAAATATTTTAAATCCACTGAAGTCAATTAAATTCCTGAAATCAATTGAAAAATCCTTGAAATCTTTGAGCAAAATTTAAAAGTTTTCAAATTCCTAAAACTCTTTTTAGATATCTTGAAACTTTGAATTTTTCATTTAAATGCCTCTAAATTTGTAAAAATACTCAAAAATATTTAAAATTCTCTGGAATCAATTACTGAAATTATTTAAAAATTCCTTGGATTCTTGAAATTTTTGTACTTTCTCTAAAACCGAATGAAAATTTAAAAAACAGCCTTGAATATTTAATATTCTTAGAAATTCCTTCGAATTATTTAAATAAAAAAAATGCATTGGAGTCATTTAATATTTCAAGACCTTTTAAAACTTTAAAACTCACTTAAAATGTTTCAAAGCTTAAGAAAATGCCTTGGAATCTTTTAAATTACTCTAGAATATTTCAAATCCTTGGAAATCAATTAAATTACTGAAATCAAATGAAAAATTCTTGAACTCTCAAAGAAAACTCTAAAAGTTTTCAAATCCTCTAATTTTTTTTATAAGATTCCCTAAGATATTTCTGATATTTGAACATTTCTTAAAATTATTGAAATAAATAAAACATTCCTTGAAATACTTCAAAGTTCCTTTAAATATTTTAGGCTCTTCAAAATCTTTCAAAATGAATATGCCTAATCCTTTAAAATTTCTTCAGATTATTGTAGTAAAAAAAATTCCTTGGAATCTTCTGAAAATCTCTAAAATATTTTTTTCTAAATATATATTTAGCTGACATCTTTTGAAATCACACGATACACTACTTTCCAACCGAGCAATTCACGCCTACCCCGAAAGGGAAACGGCTTAATGATATAATAATAATAATAATATATTAATAAATTATTGATGTTTATGACAGTTATGATTTTCACATTCTAACAACTGGCATATTTTACATACTCAAACTGATGTATACCTAATGTGACTATTAAAAGTAATACAATTCTGCGTCCACCAAGCCTATTTTCAAGGCAGTAAATTTATAGACTTCATAAACAAATGTTATAACATTGAAAATGGTAAATGAAAAATAGTCAAATTTCAAACCGACTGATGATAACTTAATTGATGCATTAGATGTCTAAATTCTAAACGTTAAAATTTGAGATCATCTAATAATGAAAATTACAATTTTAAATTATTGGTTTTTGAACATTTCTGAATCCAAATTAAATTTAATATTTGAAAAATTTAATTTGTAACTTTTAAAAGGAAAAAATATTTGGATTAGACATTGTAAACTATGAATAATTTGAAGATAAATTGACAAGTGATATTGAAAAACCTATTGCATATAGCTTTTTACATGCTGATCATAATGAGAAGGTATTGTTTTTAATGTGAAAACTGACTATCGCGGATATTTCTGAATCTCCACATTTCGAGACACCCTGAATCCGAAAAAACCGGTTTTACGAAGGTTTCTGTCGTCGTCGTCGTTGTTGACGTCATCGTCTTCATACCGGATAACTTTTGAAAGAATAATCTGATTGGATTGTGCTTTGACACACGTGTTTAGGGACAAGAAAGGAAGATCAAGTTCGTTAACCAGCTATTTTGGGTGGAAATTCAAAAAGTTCAATCATTTTCAAAATTGTTGTGTCTACTTTTTTCAAGATTTTAAATTGCTATGCACGTTTATTCATAGTACTAGAAAACTCGAACAATTTATCTCATGAGTTTTTTCCGTAAAAATGAAATTATGAGAGTTATAGCATTTTAAAAATAAGAAAAAACGAAAATGAACATTTTAAGCCAAACAACGCACAATATGAAAAAAGTCATGAGAAGAAAAACGTTTCTTCTTGAAAGCCCTACAAGATTATCATAACAACTTTTTGCATTTTTTTGAAAAATAAAAAATTCTGTTTTTGATCGCACAAAAAAAAATGAAAAATCTAAAATTCCATTTTTCGGTCCAACTATGCGTAGTTTTTATTTTAATCGTGAAAAATAACATAAAAAATAAAGAAATTAAATTTTCAAACAAACGATAAAAGCTATGAAAAAAATGAAAAGGCAGAAGCTGCTCATCCAAGAAAGAGCTACAAAATTGTCATTATTAAATTTTTACAAAATTGCACACGATACGAAAAAAAATAGACATTGAAAATAAATTAATTTTTTGGAGAAATTACATGAGGTGCAATAAAATGTTAATTAACAAAATTGTTTTTTTATAGGATGCGCACTTTTTTGAATTATAAAAACAAGACAATAAAAATACATTGTTTTCAACATCAATGCATATTATACATTGTAATAATTAAGGGTGTGCAAAAAGCTCGAAACTTTGAGTCGAGTCGAGCCGACTTTTTTCGAGTCGAGTCAAGCTCGAGCACGCTCGAAATTTCGAATTCTCGAAGACATTCGAGTTCTCGAAAGTTTGGAGTTCTCGGAGACATTCGAGTACTCGAAAGTTTCAAGTTCTCATAGAAATTCGAGTACTCGAAAGTTTCGAGCTGCTCGAGAGTTCCGGGGTCTCGAAGCATTTAAAATTAACAACAATTTCTTCAAACCCGGTACTAGGGGGGTTTTCGAATTGCTAACAGTGATTTAAAAATCAAAAGTAAGAATTCAAGATTTTTGTATCAAAAACCGCGACTAAATTTTTGTCAATATCAATAAATTGACGGATAAGAAATATAATAAACTCACGGATTTCCATGAGACTCAGTATACTAGAGTTTTTTTCAGGCTTCTGATCATAAATTTACAGTCGAAACTAAAAAATTCTAACTTTTTGATCCGAAATGGCGACCAAATTTTGAAAAAATTTATTGTATTAAGGGATCGGAACCTTTTAGCCTTGTCCCAATAATAAAGGGTTCTGAAGGGGTTCGGGTTCGAACATAACCGTCAAATATTCTGAAGGGTTCGGTCCGAATCAAGCCCTTTAAAAAATAGCAAAGGTTCGGTTCGAATCAGGCCCTGGTCGAACCTCCAAGTGGACCTAACTCTTTAAAAAATAGTGTACGAAAATTTATGTGTAACAAATTGGTTTTGTGATTTGCAAAAAAAAGGTAGTTGTCAGTAAATTTATCGTTCAAATTTCATATTTATTTATTTAACATTTAATACCGCAATCTTTTAACGTTTAACATATTTAGAGATTTACGTTTACACTTATTGCTAAAAAATTATACAAATTTCGGAATGGTCAGGATTATCTGAGAATTCTTTAGCTAAGTTCTTTAACTTTCAGAATCGATGAACCTTTTTTGACCACCATTCCAAAGGATTAGTATCCAAAACAGATTTTTTCTCACTGAAGTAACCTGTTATTTCATGAGTAATTGCCATAACTGACGCATCTTGACGTGAAGAATTTACGTCCAGGTAGTGTTTCATAAGAAACTTCCTTATTTTACACGTAGGTTCCCCTGTAATCAATATATGTATAAATATATAAATGCATATGTGTATAATTACGAAATAAGTATTAAATATAAAAGATGGCAGTAAAATTGAGCTTTTCATTAAATTTTGATTGACTTTAATACTAAATTCTTTTCTTACTACCAAAACTCTTCACCTGATGGCAATTCTTCTGTGATCAGAATATCTTCGTCTGTTAATTTTGCAGGGTTGGATTCGCGGATTATATTTCCTAATTTGTTAATAGCGTCTTTTCGACTTCTTTCATCTATAAAACGATCTTTGTATCCTGGATCTAATATCATTGTCATTACGACAGCGTCAATCTGTTTAATTACCCTAATTTTCTTATTCAGCACTTTTTGTATTGCTGTAGAAAGGTCGCATTCTCTACTGTCTGGTGTTACTTGTTGGACGAAAGCTATTAAAATAGGCAGACAAGTGGAATGCAACGGGAATTCATCTATCGAAAAATACGTTCAGGATTCAAGTGCGTCTTCAGCTGAATCCAGAACTTTAAAGTAAATTCTTAACAATTCCCACTTACAATGATGAAAATCTTCAAAAGGTTTCGGAAGATACGGGGTTCACTGAAAGAAATTGTAAAAGAAAATAGTACAGAGAAATATATTTCCTTGCCTATTCCAATACTCTTCTTTTGAAATGAGTATCTAGAAAATTAATTTATAAATTCATTTTTTCAGGTACAACTGGCAACTTAACTTCATTTGAGTGGGAATTGTTAAAAATTTACATTCAAGTTCTGGATGCAGCTGAAGACGCACTTGAAACCTTAACCTATTCGTCGATAGATGAATTCCCTTTGCTTTCCACGTATCTGCCTATTTTAATAGTATTCGTCGAACAAAAAACACCAGGCAGTGGAGAATGCGACCTTTCTACAGCAATAAAAAAGGAGCTAAATAAGAAAATTAAGGACGTCAAACAGATTGACGCCTTCGTAATGGCAATGATATTAAATCCAAGATGCAAAGATTGCTTCGTAGATGAAAGAACTCGAAAAGACTCTATTATCACATTAGAAAGTATAATACGCGAATTAAACCCTGCAAAATTAACAGACAAAGATATTCCGACCACAGAAGAATTGCCATCAGGTGAAGAATTTTTGCTAGTCAGAAAATTAGTATTAAAGTCTATTAACATTTAATAAAAAGCTCAATTTTATTACCATCTTTTATATATAATACTTCTTCACGTCAAGATGTGTCAGTTATGGCAATTACTCATGAAATAACAAGTTACTTAATGAGAAAATATGTGTTTCGGTACTAATCCTTTGGAATGGTGGTCAAAAAATGGTCATCGATTCCCAAAGTTAAAGAATTCTTAGCTATTCCAGCGGTTATGGAGTCAGTCCATTCTACACCATTCGTTACCAAATTACGTTCCGCTATACCAGAGAAAGACGTGCCGAAAATTAGTTTTCTACATTCTAACCTGACCATTCCGGAATTTTTATAAGTTTTAAGCAATAAGTTTAAACGTAAACATTGGTACACATAAATTATCTTACATAGTTTCAGGAACTTTTATACTATCTGATACAAAAAAAACCCTAGTACTGTACCACGAAGAAACTGGTTTATATTTTAATTTTGACAAAATTTGCTTGCCATTTAGGATACCAAAATTTTGGATTTTTAAATTTTGATCATAAATTTGTCATCAGAAACCCAAAAAAACATCTAGTATACTGAGTCAAATTGAAATCCGTCAGTTTATTAAATTTCTAAAAAATTTGGTTATTATTTTGGATCAAACTTTGCGAATTTTTACTCAAAAATTGTGACCAGAAATCCAAAAAATACCCTTGTATTGAGCTTCATATACATCCGTCAGTCGGATTATAAAAAATTCTTGTTAATTTCAAAAGTTTCGAAAACCTGAAACTTTCGAGTAGCCCGAAAGTATTCGAGTACTCGAATGTTTCGAGTTCTCGAAGACATTCGAGTACTCGTAAGTTTTGAGTTTTCGAATTTTTCAAGTTCTCGAAGGCATTCGAGTGGTCAAAAAGTTTCGAGCTTTCTGGAAAGCTCGATCTCGGCTCGACTCGACACGTTCGAACTTCGAGTTTTGAGCTTTTTGCACACCCCTAGTAATAATATAAATTTATTGAAATGATACATTTTTTAGGGTAGCTGAAAATAAAAATTATTACAAAATAAAGTTCAAATATTAAAGTAATCAAGAAAAATAAAATTTGTACTTCATTTTCCAATATAATAGAGTTGAACTCGATGTAGAAAAGTTCGCAAATTGGACTAAATCGAGTGCGAAGCACCAGGTACGTAATGCCAATGTGTTCGTTAAAGCCGAAGGAGCATGACAGCAGTCGATGCGTTGACGTTTAATTTTAAAAGGTCTGTGCACAAATATGCAGGAAGTACAAAGACCGAGCGTGCAGCGCGAGGTAAGTACATTATCGAGCGCGAAGCGCGAGATCCAACATATGCGCCCCCCGGGCGCTCTCAAACTTGCGAGCTGCGCGCGCAGTGCGTGGAGAGAATGTGCCCGCGCAGCGGGTAGATTTTTTTATTAGAAATGTAGAAAGTTCCAGGTTAAAAACTAAAGTCCCGATTGTTCTTCAATTTTCCAAGTTTCTTGGTTTCTGCATTTAAAAATGATAATTCTTATTTACACGTATTTTATTCTTATTCATTACTCTTTTCAGCTTTAATTAAAAGTGATTATATGTATACACATAAGGGTGCCCAATAAAGAATTTTTTTGAATTTTGTAAACGTCACCCCCTAAATTTCTTCCTGTAAGTGAAAAAATACTGTCCTGATTTTTTTTTAAATTGTTTAGAGGTTCCGCTAGGCCGCTCTAGGTCTAAAAATTAATTTTCGTAGTAGAATATTCTCCATAAGGAATAAATTAAATATATTTATACCGGATGACCAAAGAAAACCTTGAATTTCGAGATACACCAAAAATACACATTTTTATACTCTAAAGATTTCTATTGTACTTCAAAATGTATTTTTACCAATTATTTACCTTAAAAAGATATGAGCTAGTTCTAATTAAGGTCGATTTGTATTTTTTGAATAAAAACTAAAAAAAAATCATTTTCAGACCTTAAACGTCCTAGTGAAACCTCTAAAATAGTGTTTTAAATAAAATAAAATTCATGGCAGCATTTTTTCACCAAAAGGAAGAAATTTAGATGGAAGCGTTTGTGAAATCAGACATTCTTTTGGGGCACCCTAGTATACAATATGCATACAATTATTCATTGAAATAAAAAGTATATTTTCAGAAGTAATATGCTTGTCATAAATTATTGAGCATTTTTCATTATTTATAAGTAAACAAGAATAAATGCATATAGCGTAATGACCGTTGCTTTGATCTGTAAGTCTCGAATCGGCCCCATTCGGATCCCATCGGCTCGCATCGGCTGTATATCACAGGGCTGGTTCCCCTGTATCGCTTTGCCAGGAAAAAATTACTGATAGCGAATTCGGTTATTCTGCACTGGTGCACGCCAGAGCACTTCGACCTGCTCCTTCTTACTTCTCGCGTTCTTTCTTCTCCCTTCGACCCGCTTCGGAGCAGGTCGGAGTGCTCTGGCGTGCACCAGTGCAGGATAACTGAATACGCCATTAGTCTCCTTGATCTCCACGTGCTATCCCTCCTTGAGCCTTGACGTTGCGTTGGTGTCCTCTCCACAAGTCAATCCCTCCACCAGACTTCGGCTGCCTTCACTACAATGGCCCCCGACTTGAGGAGGATGTCGTCGAATCCGGGGGCGCCTCCCTCGCGGGGTAATATATCAATCTCTTTTGAGACTTTCTCCCTCATCTTCTTCTGCTCCTTTGGAATTAGACAGGCCTTAGGATAACCCGATGCGACGACAACTTTCATTGGAGCGTTCTTAGCCGTATGCGCGAAAGTAAGACCCTATGTTTCCAGAGCCTTTGGCTGTTTAAACTCCCTACTCGGGGTATTGTCTTTGGAATCCTTCCTCCTCTTGTCCGAAGCCCAAGCAGAATGCGTTGCTCCAGATGATATTGAATTACTCAAGACCCCTCGTGAGGAGTCTTGGTTGCTGTTTGAGAGCCGCGCTTTGCGAGCTTTCTTTTTCTGGGCACTTTTAAGGGTTTGGATTTATAGAGAGAACCTATTCATCTTCTCTTTAACTTAAGTAACTTGATTGTTGTCATCGATGTTAATGATCTCTACCGTTTCTAGTGAGTTCACCTCTATGGAGCCGAGTCGGTGCTCTCGTTATTAGGTTTTTTTTTTATTTGTACATCCATGCTAAATCGCTCAGTTCCCCAGAGTAACTACACCTCGCAATGCGGTCCTTCTGGTTCATCTTCTCCAGGTCTCTAATCCGATTAGACTCTTAAGCCCTCCCTCCAGCTGCAAGGTCACCTGATCCCCAGGGTGAGAACTAAAAATTTATTAATGAAAAAATGTATTATCCTATTTTACATATGTTACAATAGTATTGTATTAAATTTGTTTGCATGTATCAATTGTGTAGTTTTTTTTGTAGTATAGTCCACAGATATTTGTAAATATACATTCTACACAGAGAAAAAATGAAGGTCAGTTGGGCCATCTAGATGTGCAGACAGACTATATTGCAGGGTCAACTATAGGATAGCTCTTGAAGATGGCTAAAGCGACTATCTCTAGATGGTTGAAATAAGAGGTTCAAATCGTTCAGTTCAGAATTTCGACTTGGTCGAACCGATCTTCACAGAGGACGGAATTGATCATAATAAAGGGTCGAATCGCTAATCATAGAGGATCGATTTGGTCATATCGCATAGTCGACTTAATCTCCTCAGACAGGCGACCTGGTCACCTTAGGGGGTCTATTTGATTATCCTACATTTTCTATATTTGTTATCCATTCCCTACTAATTCCAGTCTCTCTCTTATAAGAGACTGGAAATTATAAAATTAGGTGGAACCTATAAAACCTGAAAATTTATATGAAATTCATGAATTCTGAATGCATTTTTTATTCTTTGTGGAGAGTGAGGTGTATGAGACATAATTTAATATGCAAAAATAGTGCACATTGATAATATATTTTTTGGAGCTTAAGAGGCTAAAGACACGGCACGGTGTCACACTGAATTGTAAGATTTCAAACATTGAAGTGCATTCAGAAACCAATATCTCACATCTGGTTAGTTTCTGCATTATCAATAAATGCTTACACTTTGCACGTTTTAATTTTGAAACAACACGATGACAACAAATTGATAGCTGAACGTCCAGTTACGCCTTTATCCTAAGTCCCTTGGAAGCATCAATTTTGACTTTTAAATTTTTTATGCACTTCACTCTCCACGAATTTTTGAAATATCGAAAAGCAGTTTAAAATGGTGAAAAGCATGTTTAAGTACAATAAACAGCAAATGTGACGCTGAACGGCTCCATGACATTCACTAACTCCGAAAATGCTCTAGAGACTATACCACAGGGCTCCCAATCGCCCAATCCCAACTCTCACTGCATGCATCGCGTCGACAACCTGATTCGTTAAAATTGGCGCGCTTATTTGAAATAATTAAATGTGAACAGTAATTGTGTACAGCAAATAATACGAACAAAGTTATCAAAAATAATTCTTTGCTCACAAGACTTGTAAAGTGAAATTTAATTATTTATTAAATTTTCACCTTAAAAATAAATGATCGATTTTAATTTTAAAGAAAGGAATATCTTCTTTATCCTAAATATGCATGTACAACTATTCCTAACATTTTTATGCACTATATATTTATTATTTGTTGTGAACATTTGCCTTGCACATTCAATAATTTTAAATAAACACGCCAACGGTAACTAATCAGGTCGGCCCTCCGCGATGGGTCATTTGCTCTTCCGTGGATGGTCGAAATGAGTGAAAAGAAGATGATCGTATTGACCATCTAGAAAGGATACCTTGCTTATCCCTAATAGTGAGTCTGGTGTTCTTATAACAGTCAGACTGGTCATAAAATGAGAGCCTCTCCGACTATGGCAAGAAAATTCTGGATGGCTCTTTAGGCCATCTAAAAGAACGGACTGGCTCTCTAAATTTGGACCATCTAACTTTGACCATCCATTTTTCTCCGTGTACAGAATAATGTAGATAAAATCTAAAATCTCGACACAGCCTATAAGACACTTTGCATGTATCTAATTTTCAGATTCTAACATGATTTTAATATAAATAATTCACATAGAATAAAAATAAATTTGTTTAAGTGGGAATTGCAGGTGAATTAAACCATTTTTTAAACTAACATTAATTACAATAGTGGAAGCTAAAACGAGCACATTTGGAAAAATCGTGTTTGAATTTTAATGCATACTGTACTTGAAATTTAATATACATGAGTGGACACATTTTCCAATACCCGCGCATTGAAATGCAGTCAAATTTATCTAAAACTGCAGGTCAATCATTTTCTACACTTGACAACTTTCTACTAAATTTTTTCATATTTTTCGTACATATATGAGTCAAGTCAAACATCAGGGGTGTGCTGATGACCTTGAATCAATCACGCTAAAACACGCACACATACGTTTTTCACAATTCGCATGGATATTGTAGTGTTTGCATCGATTGCGATGACGACTGGTATGTTTGCATCGTAGCTATTTTGAGATAACTTTAATACTTCAGTACATGGCCTATAAATCACTTTTTTTTTTAGAAATTCCTCGCGACGCAGTTTTATTAATTTTTAACTTGGAATCGCAGAAAACCATTGGTGTGAAATTTGTTGCATCTCATTTTGAAAAATGAAAATTTTAATTGTGCCTTCTTTTTTTTCGTGTCTTAAAAATGTTGCAACTCAAAACTAAACCGAAATCGGTGTACTTATACTTTTCAAGATCAGTGTTTTACAGTGATGTAACTGAGAACAGGGCTTTAGTGCTCTGGCTAAAATAAAATAAATAAAAATGCATTATTTAAACAAAGTAAAAACTCAAGTGAGCCACAGAGACGTGCACTTATATATTTGGAATATTTACCTTTTTTAAATTATAAAGTCGCCGAATATAATACCATTTGATTGTTCGCATCGTCACATCACACTCGGGTAGATACCTTTAAGGGAAATAATCTGATCGTTGAAAAGGGTTCGTGTGCATGCTAAGCGGTCTTATATAAATTCGATATAAATTCTATGAAATTGTATATTAAATTAAAATACATACATATATGCATCTAGCGCGGACCAGGCCCTTGTGATTCCTTTGTATCGGTAAATGTCGGTAACAGAAATTTGGAACCATAAGGGAGCTTCCATAAAGAACATCCTTTATGGAAGCTCCCTAAGGAGCTTATTCCATCTTCTTCATTTCAGACGTCTTCAACTGGAACCATGCATCAAACCTCTTCTACATCCTCAAGAATTACGATACCTTAAAAAAAATGCAAAAGAATGGGCCTTTTCAAATGGTTTCTGCACAGACAATACGGATATTGAGCAAATTATGCCATTTACTCTTCTACCCTGCACAGTTCCGCGAAAAGTGATTATAGACTATAACGATGGATTCATTTAAAGAAAAGACCTTCGAAATTATCAACCCAGATAGCACAAAGAATTCCGTGAAGATTTCCTGAAATTTGCATTGTAAGGTTTGGAATATTGCATTGAAAGTTAGGGCAAGGTTCGGTCAATGAAGAAAATGTCCGTTTGTGAGGGAATGTTGCACGGCAAGTTTCAGGACAGTTTGAAAGATTTAATTGACTTAATTCGATGCGCAGTAGTTTTCTATGGGTCCTACGGCTGCGCAGTAGTTTTTCAACCCTCCAAATGTACCAACAAACACGCGTATCATAATTATTTCCGATATTTATAAAAAAAAGTAAAACCCAAAAATAAGTAAAATTTTTATTTATTTTTTGGTATTACTTTTTTGATAAATATGGCTTTACTCAAGAAATTTCTCTAGGAGTTTTTAGATCGGACTCTTTGTTGGAGAATCATAAATCTTTGAAGCAGGTTGCAATCAGCCATATCCGACAGACCCGAATTTTGCATAGGAGGTCTGGCTAAAGTTTGATGTCAGCCGTGAACTAATCCGCTGGCGGCGCTGCTGCGCTTATTGTTGACAAATGCATTAGTTAGAAGGGCAAAATAATTACAATAAATAATTTCAATTCCAAGATATGGAAAAATAATGCATAAGCAAGCATACGTGTTCCAAAAGAAATTTGGAATAAGTGTTTAAAATCTTTAATACAAAATTTATCTGTATCATAACCAGTTTAAAAAAATATAAGGACTAAAAAAAAGAACATTACAAAAAATATGTTTATTACATTATAAACAAATATATATAACTCAGGGTGGGTCGAAAATAAATACTTTTGGAATTCTAAATCGCTACAACGCGGAGAAGTAGCGTATTGGGCTCCTAAAAAAGTATAATTAATTTGGAACCGATCGACATGCAGCTTGGTTACCCGCGCTCGAAAAAAAGGTTTAAAAAATGAATTGTTCGCAAAGTTTTTAAATTTTATTGAGTTTCTTTTTTTTACATACCTGGAGGTCAAAAAAGTCTTCTCAATTTTTTTTCGAATTTTAATCTATCATTTTCTGAGAGATAATTCCTATTTAATTTACTATTGTTTTCAAAAATATTTTGAACACGTTTGCAAATAGTATGAGAATTATTTGAGGTATATAACAACTTTTTAGGGACAAAAATTCATTAGGAAAGAATCCCCAAGAACCGGGAATCAAAATTGGCAATACAGCGAATTGTTTTAATTTTGATTTTGGCATTTCATGAATTTATCTTCATAACTTGTAGTTTAAACATTTTTGTGCGCATGTGTGGGGTTTTTAAACATAGAAATTCACTAGAAAAAAATGCACAAGACCCAGGAATCGAAATTGGCAACACAGCGAATTTTTAAAATTTTGGTTTTGGTATTTGATGAACTTATCTTTATAACTTGTAGTTAAGACATTTTTCTGAACATGTGTGGGGTTTTTAAACATGGAAATACACTAGAAAAAAATCCGCAAGGCCCAGGAATCGAAATTGGAATGACAGCAAATTTTCTTATTTCGGAATTTTGTATCTAACAGAATTAATTTTTTTTTATCAGTGAGTTTAACATTTTTCGAGCTTCTGTGGAATTTCTAAACCTAGAAATACAAGAGAAAAAAAATCGACGAGACCCAAAAATGAAAATGGGAAACAGAAAATTTTTAAAATGCTGAAGCAACGTTTCTTAAAAAAAATTCTAGTGTTTTTTAGGCTTAAAAATTCCACACAAGCTCGAAAAATGTTAAACTTATAAATAAAAAAGATGAATTCTGTTAGATACAATATTCCGAAGTAAGAAAATTTTCTGTCATTCCAATTTCTATTCCTGCATCTTGTACATTTTTTGCTAGTGTATTTCTATGTTTAAAAAACCCACACATGCTGAGAAAAATGTTTGAACTACAAGTTATAAAGATAAGTTCATAAAATACCAAAATCAACATTTTTGAAATTCGTTCTATTGTCAATTTCGATTCCTAAGTCTTGTGGATTTTTAGTCTAGTGTATTTCTATGATTAAAAACCCACACATGCTCACAAAAATGTTTAAACTACAAGTTATGAAGATAAATTCATAAAATGCCAAAATACAAAATTTGTAAATTCGCTGTATTACCATTTATGATTCCTGGGTCTTGAGGATTCTTTTTTAATGAATTTTTGTTACTGAAAAGTTTTCATATAGCTCAAATAATTCTCCTCCTATTTTCAAACGTGTTAAAAAAAATTCCGAAAACAATGGTACATTAAATATGAATTATCTCTCAGAAAATGATAGATTGAAATCCGAAAAAAATTGAGAAGACTTTGTTGACCTCCAGGTATAAGAAAAAAAATTAAAACTCAATAAAATTTGAAAACTCTGCCAACAAGAAATTTTTTAAACCTTTTTTTCGTTCGCGGGTAACCACGCTGCATGTCCGTTGATTCCAAATTAATTATGTATACCTTCTTAGAAACCCAATACGCTACATTTCCGCGTTGTAGCGATTTCGAATTCCAAAAGTATTTATTTTTGACTCAAGCTAATATATATATATAATTTATAAATTGTAGTGTAATCGATTTCATAAATAAATATAAAAATGTAAAATAAATTTAAAGGGTGGTAGTAATAATAAATCAAACATAGGATCCATAAATAAAGAATAGTTAAAAATGAAGGTGTGATACGGAATTAAAAAGTTCGACTTCATTCCATTTTTTGTCAATACTGGCACAATTAACCGATTAAACGAACTTACTGTGAGTGAAGTTCAATCGGAATTATATGAGTCGTCTCGTTCGATTAGATCATTATGTAAGACCACTTCTCCTGTTCGATCTGATCACAGATTTTAAAGCTTTTTGAATTTAAAAAAATTGCCAGCATGGCGCCTTTCTTCTTCCGGCGACGCCCGGTGTCATTTATTTTAAAGCAGACAAATCGCAAAATTATAAATTAGGGATTTTCCATGAGGATAAATTTGGGTTAGGGAGGGAATGATCTATTCGAACGAGACGACTCATATAATTCCGATTGAACTTCACTTACAGGTAAGTTCGTTTAATCGGTCAATTATATTTCGTAGTCTCGTTCTTCTAGATCATTATGTAGATGTTTAAAGCTAGATTGTGATTTTTTTTTTTTTCAAAGAACTTTATTCCTATGATGTTGATTCTAACACTTTCAGTTTTATATCTTATTTAATACCACTGCCTTAGCGAATGCAGTTTTATCAATTATTGGCTTCTTATAAAAACGAGCAAATACTGTGGACTTTTCTGTCCATCCTGCAGTCTGACGAATAATATCGACATTTATTCCTTTTTGGCTAGCTGCAGATGTAGACGCATGTCGCGTACTATGCGCTTTGAAAAAAAAAGGTAACCAAACTGTCTAACAAAGCGGATAAAAAGGCAGGTAAGTTATACGACCAGTATGAAGGTCCTTTCATTATTAAACAGAAAATTTCTCCAACGATTTACGAACTAAAAAATCTTAAAGGCAAAAGCATAGGTAAATGGAATATAAACGATTTAAAATTAGAAAAAGTCAGTACAGATAACGGTAAATAGAAACATGCAATACTAGGAAACTTAAGTTAAGATATTTAGACTCAATATATGGTAAAATGGCAAAGGATCAATAGCACTAAAAACATAAACTTACTCATAAACTCAAGACTAAAAAACCTACTCAATTAAAATTCCAAAGACCGACTCCCTACATCTTAAAAACAAAATTAGCCAGTACGGAAATTTACTTTTCAGACGATGGATCCCAGGAACAAATGCACCTTTTCCCAAAATTTCATATTTGAACTAACGATGATAGATCATCAACAAAATTGCCAAGCCATTAAATGGCTTCGACTAAGAATGACCGGAACACCGGAAAGTGAAATAAAATATCACCCACATCACAACGTCAGAAACCTTCTGGAAACAACCACCTATGGCGAGAACCCTTCATCAAATGAAGAGGGAGCCATAGGAGGACATGAACCAGATGAAGGAGCCGTGGGAGGGGCGAAACCAGATCAAGAGGCAGTACAAACTATAAACACATCCTGGGAACTACAACGAAAACTATTCCAGTTGAGCTTGGAATTTGCGGAAAAAAACAAAAAGATTCCACCAAATACTACAAATAGACTTTAACAACCAAGCAAAAGAACTAGAGAGAAAGGAAATAAAAAAACAATAAGATAGAGAAACCCAAAACCAGCACGAAAGAGACTTATCATGGATAAACACAGTAATAACACGAAACAACCTAGAAAGAAAAAGAAGGGAAGAAGCAATCAAACAAGAAACCAATAGACAAGAAGAAGACGAAGCAATTGCAGAGGGAGCAATTGCAGAGGGAGCAATTGCAAAAAAAGAAGAGACGAGGAATTCAAAAGAAAAATTATCAAGACGAAAGAACAACAAAACCGACAGAAGAACAACTAACATGACCAACAAAGACCAACGAAGACTATTTTCTACTCTTTATTACCACATTATACCCTCAACTCATTATTCATATACGTTTAATGGAACCATTTTTTTTTTTATTATTCATTGAGACTTCGATAAAATCTTAGGACTTCTCAACCATAGTCCCAATAACTATCCGTTGCAAAGTAGCTACTTGCAAAGTAGAACAACAAGTACCCACAGGCTTAATGGGACCCCGTGTCGTAGAAGAACCGTGGACAGTTGTGGCAGCAGACGTTATGCGCCCCCTCTCTAGAAGTAAATCAGGATTTCAATACATCTTAGTAATGCAACATTTATTCACGAAATGGGTAGAAGTCGTGCCCCAGCGCGTAACTACGGGTAAGAAAATAGAGGCTGCATTTCGCGAAAATATCATTAATCGCTGGGAACACCACAAGTACTTCTCACTGATAATGGGACCGAATTCGTAAATAAAATCCTCTATCAACTAGCTCAGGAATTTAACATTACCCATACCACTACTCCTCCCCATCACCCTCAAGCGAATCCCGTGAAAAGAGTTAATAGAATCCTGAAAACCATGATAGTCTCATATATGATAAATACCATGGTACATGGGACCAATACCTTTCCGAATTTCAAGTCGTGTACAATACAGCCCACCATACCTCGCTCAAGTCCTTCGATGCCTTCTGGAATTTCAGCTGAAACCCCCAACCCATAAATTCTCATAAGACCCGATCCACTGCCGAACCTGAAATAGAAACTCGAGACCCTGAATCTTGGAAAAAAGATTTTGTTCCTTCCCGATCTCGAGTTCTTTCCTTCAAATCAAAAATATTTCCGCGAAACTATGCCCCAAATACATTAGCTCCTACCAAATCTCGAAAG
This sequence comes from Andricus grossulariae, assembly GCA_011634705.1. NCBI lineage: Eukaryota > Metazoa > Arthropoda > Insecta > Hymenoptera > Cynipidae > Andricus > Andricus grossulariae. The sequence goes on from JAABKJ010007545.1 coordinate 227,224,564, forward strand.
CGTTATCACCCACCGTCTACGAACTTTCTGACCTCGCAAATAAGTTTGTGGGCAAATCTCACATTGTAAAGCGGAAACTTTTCGTTTCCCCCCTCAATAATTCGGAACCAAGCCTCTAGGTCGATCCGATGGAGAACTCCGAAGACCCCTTCCGCCATCTCCGCTAATACGCCAAACTCATCAAGAGAATCAAAAAAATTAGCCCGGCTTCTTCCCGGCCCTCTTAGAGACGCATCGGGCTGCTCAAGAAGCTTCTGTAGTCCCCTCGACGGCCGTCATCCGAGATTGGCCGACGGACGATGAACTGCTACAAGAGATAATTCAAAAGGTTGATCTCGCACCTAGACGCCCCTTGAAATCTAAGACCATCGAAACACAATCCTACTTTAGGAATCGCAAGAGTAGATGGACCGTCAAAACCCAGACCCTCTCATTCGAAGAAATCCTCCGAGACCTTGCAACCCCGATCCCCGCCCCAAAAAAATTTAGAACCGTCGCGACCCAGACCTCCGAAGACATCACGAACCAGATACTCCCTTCACTCCCAGCCCACAACCTGATTCCCCCTGCTTCTACCCAAAAACCTCCCTTGACCACTGCTGCTCCTTCCCCTATCCCAAAACCCCGAATCCGCTCACTCATATCTCTAAACATACCCGCACCCCAAAACATAAACCCCCAGACCCTTGAGTTTCTCCTCACTACGGTACGATTCGGGTGCTGGAGCTGTCAAGAAGTGACACATAAATACTCGCAATGCCAGCGCCCCCAATCACCTTTCTGCTTCCGGTGTGGAGAACCAGGATTCTTTACCCTAGACTGTCCCTACTGTACCCGTCCCTCACCCAGTTCCCCCTTACACCACCACAAATAGCCCTGCTCTTTCCCCTTTCCTGATCCTCACCTAATTTTTTTTCTCGCCTTACCTCCTCTACTTAACGACACTGGTAGCCCCATTCTCACAGCGACCCCAATCTTCCGCATTTTCTCCCCCCCCCCCCACCTTCTCTTTCAGGACTTTATTTTTTTTCGTTTCTTCATCTTTCCATTTCTTTTTACTATTAGTTATTTTCCCCCAGATCTTAGTACAAATGGGTTTCTTGAGTAGTTTTTTTTGTGTGTTGTTTCCACACACGCCGCTTTCATTTAGACCGCATAATGGCAAATTTCCGATCTCTAGTTTTCAACGGATCTTTACGTTTCGGCATTGACAGAGTCCGAAAATCATAAAATTTTGTCGGTGTCTGTCTGTATGTATCTATGTATGGTTACCTGCACGTTGTAGCCACGCTAACCTTCGAAGGATTTGTCGAATCGAGTCAGCCTTTGATAAACTTTTTAAGGGTCCTAAAATGAAGGTTGAGTTCGTTAACCAGATATTTCGAAACGAAATAAAAAATTTTAGAGCATTTTCAAAATTGAAAATTTTTTTTTTTTCAAGTTTCAGAAATTTTTGTCCAAGTTACTTCTAGATGAGAAAGAGCCTTGAAAATTATCCCAGTGAAACTTTTTATTTCAATTAAAATTCAAAAAGTTATATACTTTTCAACATTTTAAAAATTTCCCAAAAATAGAAAAAAAAAATATTTTTCTGATAGATTAAAAAATTTCAATAAAATTTTTTATTAGATATGAAATATATTTCGAAACTATCCTGATAAAATTTCTTGATTTGATCAAAATTCAAAAAGTAAGAGCATTTTCAAATTTGGAAACAAAATTTTCTGTTTTATTTTGTTTACACGGTTGTATTTTTCAAACGCAATCGCCTGTATAACCTAGCTGTTGAGCGCGAAGCGCGAGTATCGCAATGAGAATGTAATCTTCAAGGCCGTAGGTGCTTTGAGAACCCTCTTCAAAGTCAACTTGAAAAATCATGTTTAATTTCACTTTATGATTGTAGTTTATGAGGGGTTTGAATCACAGTTTTTGATTTGCGCTCTCAAACTGGGCACATTTTCAGGGCAGCTGATAATAAAAATTAGTGCAAAGTAAGGAGAAAATATTAAAGTCACATTTTGGACAAAAACGACTGCGAAGCACGAGATACGTGATAAGAATGTGTTCGTTAAAGCTAAAGGAGCTTTAATAAAAGAGAATTCACAATCATCAAAATACAGATGTTACCCTTTTGACCTTTAATTTTAAAGGTCTGTCGAAAAATGTGTGGAAAATACAAAGACCGAGCGCGTCGCGCGCTACAATATCGAGCGAGAAGCGCGAGATGAATAGTCTCGAACACGAAGCGCAAGAAACAACAGTAGCGCGCCGTAGGCGCGCTCAAACTTGCGAGCGAAGCGATCCGCGAGAGCGTAGGGCGCAATGAGAATGTGCCCGCGCAGCGAGCATATTTTTGTTCTGTATTTTTTTTCTCTTTCTTTATTCTGTCGCCTTTGTGCAGTTATGATTTTTTAATTCTTCTATTTTTTTAACCACTTTATTTGGTTTACAATTTAATTTTCGTTGCTTCAATTTTTTATGTTTAGCCAAGGGGTCCAGAATTTTAATCATATGGTCTATTGAAGTTTCCTTTATTTTACTTGGCCAGTAATTTTGAATTCCGGTTCCTACCCTTTCTTTTGAAAGGTGATTTTTGTATTGTCTATATTTTTTTTCTATATTTCTATATTGTACGTTTTTTTATAATGTGAGTTTAACAATGTAGGGCTGTCTTAATCTTTTTTGTTATGTAATTTCTTAATTCCGCGGTCTCGAGTGAGAGCCAGGCAGAGTTGTACCATAGACGCTAATGACCGAATAGATCCACCCCCACCTTTAGCTTCAGCAGATATTCACGTCTCAAGTCCACATATGTACTTCCGGAACATCTTTTATCGAATATCCTTCTGACATCCGGGGTAGAATAGCTGACTCTACTCATAAAGGATAGAATGGATTATTTCTTTTGGTCGTCTGAGATCCAAGGCACGTTCTTGATGGAGATGGACCTAGGCGGCTACCACCAAAATTCCAAACGGGAATAAGTAATCTCGCCTACAAATTATTATCGATACAAATGTTTCTGCTGTGAACAGGCGTTTCTGGACTCTTATGGCGTTTTTGTTTCTTTTCTCTTTTATCGGGAGCATCAAAGAATCCTCTCCACACCTGCAGTAAGGAGAAAGGGTTCCTAGTTCTCTCACCTCAACACTGGAATACAGCCGACCCTGGTATCGAGGGAAATCTCTCACTCTCTCTCGTAGGAAGCAGCTTTCTCCCTCCCTCAACAGCGGCTGATAAAGACTAACGAAGGAAGGACGGGACGATAGGATGGACGAATCGGAAACCGATCTCACTGGCTAGCTTTCTCTCGACCGTTGCGTGTTATAGAAAATCAGTTGTGCGCATCAGCCCTTCCCCTATCATGTAATTCCTCACGTTCTATTAATTTACAGGCAAGCACGCGAACGATCTCTTGGTATCTGTAAACTCGCCCTGTGAACACGAAGTGCGGCCGTCGTCCATTCTAGTATCCCAGGTAGGATCCATTTCTTTTAAAGGCTTAGCCAAGCTTTTCTTGCCAATTTTAACTTGATATCTAATGATAATAAAGGTCATCTCCTTGGCTAAATCATTCCTAACATGTTTTTATTTATGTTCTCGACCCCTTCCCCCTAATTTTGTTTATCGACATGCCGATAGTGAATAATTTTTTTATTGATGTTCTCGACCCCTTTCCCCTTATATTGCGTACTAAAAATGCTGATTGTTAGTAATTTCTTATTGATGTTCTCGGTCCCTCCCTCCTAATTTTGTGTACCGACATGCCGATAGTGAATAATTTTTTTATTGATGTTCTCGACCCCTTTCCCCTTTCTCACTTCTGATGTTAAAATTCAGGCCAAGGGTCTTAGTCGCCTGCTCCGCGGCTTTGTAAAGGAACGCTCCTTTGCCAATTATATCGTGATTCCTGACAGCTTTTAGGAGAGGATCTTTTCCATTTGCAACGATGTAAGCTGTCTTTGGAAAAATTCGGTTATGAAGACATTGGCGATTTAGAAGTCCGCGTCCGCCTTAACGACGTGAGATGTATAATCGGGGAAAAGACGAATAGAAATGCCAGCTTTTATGCATATGCATGATCTTACGTGTGGTGATATCAAGGGCCGTAAGCTCGTTCTTCGTCCAGTGAATTACCTCAAACGAGTAGAGTAGAACGGGGACGGCAAGCATGTTAGTCGCAGATACCTTGTTCGACGCCGACAGATTTGAAGACCAAATCTGCCGAAGAAGATGCTTGTATCTGCTTCGAAGTGACGAAAGTGATGAATTTTGACACATTTATCCAATCCAAAGTCCATCCCAATCTCTCCTGTGTACTTCTTGGCGATATTTATAGAAGTTTGAACTTTGCTTTCACAAGAGGTATAGATCTCACGTCATCCATGTAAAATACATGAGTCATAATGTCATACTGTATGCTGTCATACTGTAGAGATGGCGAATACTTCTCCAAAATCAGAATAGATTCCAGGCAGGGTACAAGAGAATGGTATTTTTGTGTGCCCGGCATAGTCTATGCGGATTTAAACCGAGTTTTTAGGCTTTCACCAGTGGTGATATGATTTTCTTTGGAGATAGAAAATATTACAGAAAAATCATTCTGATCAAGCATTAGAACCACTGAGACACTGCAGCACGCCTGGTAGTGCTGCGGCTAGTTGGCGCAGGGCACCAGCGCTCTTACGACCTTCCACAACTCAACCAATACTTTTCGTCCCATTTTCGTTTTGGGATGTTTTTCAAGAGAAAGAATCAACCTTTTTTTTCTAGCTTACTTAAAAAAAGATTTAAAAAATGCCGCATTTGGAGAAAAACTGCGAAATGTTTTTTAAAATGAAAAATCGAGGTGAAATATTTTTTTTATTGCATAATGATTATTTTTATTGTAAGCCTCGTTAAAATACCTTTCCAAAACCCTCATAAAAAAGTAAAATTGTGTAATTGTTTCAGGAGTTATGTACTATTGAAACTTAGCATGCGGGGTGAATCGTCGGAAATTTGAGCCCCTATATCTTGAAAATCCGTTATACTAGGTGCGCCTCCTTTACAGAATTTGAAGGGGTCCACTAGCACTATAATCTAGAGGAGTTTTAATGAGATAGGCGACAACATAATTTTAGGCGGGGACACTTGGCAAATTTTACCCCACATAATGATGATGTTATCATTCTTATTCTAATAAAAACCGAAGCTGATCGAATTAAAACTAGACAATTATAAAAAATTTAAGGAAAACGATTTTTCTTTAACCCATTCTCACATGATGACTCAAAAATCCATTCCTTTCAGTTCTGAAGTAATTCTGACTGTTTGGTCATTATAGTTTCTACTTTACAAAAGAAAATGAAATAAAGTGTAAATGTGATTTGTAAGAATTGAAATTCAATTGGATTTTTAACCTGTTTTAAGTATGAAAACTCATCCAATAAATTATCTGGTTTACAAATCAAAATGATGTATTTGTTAAAACTCGAAAAATAAATTCAAACGAAAGAAAAACAATCCTGGACATTCAGCAATTACCAAAAAATTAAATTCGGTAAGCTTTGAGGGAATTAATATTTGGAATGCGGAATAGCCAATAAAAAAATCGATAATAGATCGACGAGAGAATAATTCGAAAAACTTCTTGCGATTTTGTGGGCTCACATCTCGTTTTTATAAAATGAAATTACTTAGAGTTGAATCTTAATTATAGTCGCTAATGAACTCTTTTATGCAAAACCGGACGGTTTTCGTATCTTTCTGTGCGTGTTCGTGGGGCGCGAATTGCTCGTTTGACGGAGGGGGTATTTTGCCGACCACGGCCGTAAAAGTATACTTTTACGGGGTGCGCGCATGCGCTTTTGGTCCACGCGGCGACACTCCTGGCTCTCTCTTCTGACGCATGCGCGGTACATATCACGAATTTTCGTAGACTGTACAATACAGTTGTACAGAGCATTCCGGCCGGCAACATCCAGCAACACGTTAGTCTGATAGCACGAAAGTCGGAGTGTTTCGTCAACCAATAACAATTACTTTACGTGTCGCGACGGCAAGTGATAATCAAGATGGAGAGTTTATGCAGTGCACACCACCTCATATTTATATACTATGACCGGTATGAAGATGTTATTTTTATTTTTAGTTATAGTTATTCCTAATCATTGTTTATTGTATTTTTCCTTACGGGGGGCATTGCCCCGCAGCCCCCCCCCTGGGGGCTCCTCCCCACGACACAACCGGGGCTTCGCCCCGGGCCACGTTGGTTGATTTCATTGTGACTTGAACAGAACTCATTACCTTTCTTCAATGGATTACTAAATCGGCTAAATCGATATTAAAATGTATAATGCTAATGAGACAAGAATAAACTGTCAAATTTATACCTCTATCTAAACGATAATAAAGCTATCTATCTAAAAGAAATTATTTAATTAGACGCGAAGTTTTTGAAATAAATTAATACTTTGCTTGCTTTAGGGATAAATCAATCAATTTCTTTTCAGTAATTCGGTAATTAGGATTTTCTTTAAAAAAAATGGCAGGCAAAGAAAATGGCGAGGGAAATCCTCAAAAAAGGAAAAGTAAGAAATTTAAACAATACAAATTCATTTTGGAAAATGAAGAAAGAATATCTCTCGATGAATTAACAGATTTATCTAATTACGAGGAATTACAAATTAATAGTGAACATAGGTCGAACCAAGATCGAACCGAAAAAACTGGTAGATCGAACGCCAACGCTAGTGATAATACGACTGATTATTTGCTAGATGTAAATTGCCCGAATGTCAACAATATGAATAGTTTACAAGAAGGAGTTAGGGCACAAAACACGGAACTAGACTCCGATGATGAAGAGTTAGAAGACATAGCAGCTAACATAAAAAATTACAAGTCGACGTAAATAAGACTTTTACTAACCAAAAACAGAATTATTGCGTCCATGCGAAAAAATCGTGCAAAAAGTCAGAAAGCTCATACGAAATTGAAAAATAGGGTACATTCTTTTGCGATAACGTTTACACAAAAAATAGATAGCCAGTTAGGAAATCAGAGAGAAAGGTGCCAAGATGTAAAATAGAAAGCGTTTAGACGAATTAGAAAAACAACAGTTCACATTAGAAAAGCGTGTAGATAGAAATATAGGATCAACAAATGTAAAAGTTTCATTGCTAAAAAATTATCCTATGCCGAAATACTTTGGCACCAAACGCCAGAGTCCTATGATGTTTCTAAATGATTTCGAACAATATGCAAGAGCTATGGATGTTAGGGCGTACGATTTTCATTATGCAATAGAATCATGTTTGATTGGTATGACGAGAGGGTGGTAGAGAAAGGTACGCGAACACATGAGTAATAATAGTATATCATTTGAAGCGAAGTTCATAAAAAAATGTTCGAACGATGGCATTAGATTTAAAATCGGAAGAGACCTGCAATATGGTTATTATAAACATACAAAACTTAAAAGATCTGAATATGTCATGAAAGTGATAAATAATGCAAGGAACTTAATTCCACCACCCTCTGAATGCCAAATAATAACATGCCTATCGAGACACTTCGCAGAGAACGTCAGGGCCGCATTCATAATTCGGAATATGAAAACATGCGAAGAATTTATAGAGTTTTTGGTATCATTAGACCAAGCCGGATCACTTAATTACAAAGAACAATATTCACCACGTGATAGCTCGGTCTATGAAGAAAATAATTATGAGAGAAATTATAATAATCGTCGTGATAGCGGATACAATTTTAGAGGAAATGATAGATATCATAATCAAGGCAACACAAGTGGATTTCAAAATAATTAAGAGAGCGAAAACCGAAGAGAAAATTTTGACAGCAGTAGACTACCCCGTGACTACTATAGGCGGAACGATCGATATTATCAAAATCAACCGGACAGCAATCATGGGCGCGGTTATGATGATCAAGATCGCCAAGGCAATTGGAATCAAAGCTATCATAATCGAGAACATTATGATGAACGAAGTCAAAGTTTTGACAATAAAAAATTTGGATTATTTTTATGATAGAGGTCGCGGTTACCACAGTCACGGATATAAAAACCGTTAAAACAGAAGCATAGATAATCGAGAATCAGGTTATGATGCATTCGCTGATCGACCTCGTAATTATGAACAGAATCGTAGTCAATGGTAAAAAATGGTATCTACAATCGCGAAAATAATGGTACAGGAAATGTAAACTCTGAAAATGGGTAAGATGGATAAAGGAAAGGTGGTCATAATACAAGTCGAAGCAATAAGCAAAATGATATAGCGCGTAATAATTATGGAAACAAGCAAACACGTTGTCTGGAAAAATACTGTGAAAATGATGAATTATTTTGTAGTCGCGAGGACCAGGGAAATTTGTAAGCCTTGCCTGGTAGAAAAATCTTCCTGTATTTTCTCGGCGGCCTTTCTGCAATCACGTTTGCAGATAAAGGCAAATAAATCTTCCTTCTTTTATCTGCAAAACTCCCCAATTTCTCTGCTAATTTGATCTCACGGATATTTGCGTTGAAACTAGTATGCAGAGAAAAATTATTTGCAGCGAAATGCAGAGAGTCTCGGCATTTTTCTGTCTATCTTCTGCAAGTTCTCTGTAAATTAGGTGAGACGGAGATTTGCAGGAAAAAGTAAAATGTAGAGAGAAAAATTTGCAGTCAAATGCATGGAAGCTCTAATTTTTCTACAATTTCTCTGCATACTAGGTCATACCGACATTTGCATTAAAATTTTAATTCGCAATGGGTTAAAATGGAATATTTAAAACTAAAATAATATTTGAACATGTGTATTTTGAAATTGAATAAAAGTGTTTAAAAATGAGTTTATTCATTTTAAATTATTTTAAAATTGAAAATAGTTTATAAAGTTTCAATCGGACGTTTACATTTGTTTAACCACTAACTTCACGGTCGTTTTCCGGTTTTCCAGGCTTAAAAAAATCTTGCTTATTTCCCGGTCCAGCGGCTACCATATTTTAAAATTATTAATTTTAGGCTAAAAGTTCAAAAAGGTCAAAAAAATGAACTTTTCCAAAAATTGTCTTCATGATTTTGTGAACATCAAAGCAGATCAAATTATAAATTTGTTCTGAGAAATTTTCAATTAGAAGTTTTTTCCATTCTTTACTTTTTATTCATGTTAGTAGATATATATTTTAATAATTGTTATACTATTTTTAATCAACGCATATATAGTGGATTTTGTATGCATATACTTTTTTTATTTCCTTATAATTTTTGTATGTTTTGTTTTGTGTGATCCTTAATTTGAAAAGAAAATATTTCATATCAAACGTTTTTTTTTTCACAAATTCAGAAATAAATCATTTAATTTTCATAATGAAACAATTTGCATTTTTCTTCTCAAAATAGGGTAAAAGATACAACATATATGCATCAAATATTTAGTACTAGGTTGAAATATTTTTGACCATTCTTTCAGTTATATTGGGAGAAAAGTGTAAACAATAACATTTTCTTGAGTTTATATACCGACGAATATAATCGATTTTTTTTACAAAACTGTGCTGATTTTTTCCTAATTTCTGCCAAGATCTGAACTTTGAACAAATAAGTCGTAATAATTTCAAATTGTGAAATCTTTGATAAATTTAGTGTTTAAGTATAAGAAATTCTTGAATATTGGAAGCCTATTTCTTCTAAGTTCAGACTTTTCATTTCAAGGTATTTTCTTTACAACCAGAATCATTATATTGTATACTTTTTGCACTAAAATCTTCATATTGTTGAAATAAATCAGCATTTGAGTAATAAAACGTGTTCGCTGATAATATAAGCTTGACCTTAAAAAATGCACGACATCAAAATCACATAATTTATAGGACATTTAAATCAAGGCCGGCTATTATACCCAACTCTCCCCTAGTTATAATACAACATTTCAGTGACAAATGTCAGAAAAATATCCCGTCTCAAATAAGAAAATTAAATGTAACTCGGGCCATGAAAAACTTTTGGTCCGGCACTAGTCGTTTCTCACAAGCGGTAAGAGTTTTCTTGGTTAGTATACACGGACCATTTCGACCGATACCCCCAGCGTGCGTTATATATATGCACAGTGAGGATAAGATGTTGGTAGTCATAGGTTTGTTGCGTGAATAAGAAATAGCCCCAAATGCAACCCGTAACGCACCCGAGTTTGGAAAAAGATATTTACGCAAGAGCCATTTTTGAATTCTCGCATTTCATTGGTCGACCGCTATGATGAATTGACATAGGTGCAGTGATACGGTGGACATAGTTGTAAACGAAATTTGAATTCCCGTATTTGATGTTGTTTATTGTTAAACAAACTTAGAAACCCAAAAAGAAGATAATTAAATTTCCTAAATGCTGCGGAGGTATGAAATAAGAATTTAATTAACTCATTTAGATCCGATCTCGTATTTTTTCGCGATGAAGAGTATCTTGTTTTGTTTGCGAGGTTATGGTCGATGACAGTTTTCACAACAAAAAAAACAAATAAAGTTTCGCGTGCTCGTTGTCATAGTCTCGAGCTCTCATTTAATGCTAAAAATATACAAAAAGTGCATAATTCGAGCTAGAAAAGGTTCGTGTACCGTCGACAATGAAAGGTGTACTACATATTCTCGATGAAGTCGAAAATTTAAAAAAAAAATCGGAAGCTGTGAGGTTATAGCTAAAAGTTTAATTATATTGATGATAATGAAAATGTGAAACTAACAATCATGCTTTTCGACGTTTAAAATCTTTGTCATCAAGAAATCAACTTGGAATTGCTAGATAAGTATATTTTTGTTGTTATAAGAATCTGATAATTGGAATTTTCTTCATGAATAAGATGTCATTTTTGTTTCAGAATCATTTGGAAAAAAGTGAGTCGCGACCGCGATCACTCCGACAATAATGCTCGTGGCACCCTATGGGTACGCTATGGTACCCTATTTGCAGCCCATTATGGAACTTTAAAAAAGTTGTAATTTACTCGAAGCTTCCAAGATTCAAGGATTTTGAGACAAAATGGTAAATATCAGGGAATTTCTGCAAGAAGTAAATTTGAAAAATAATTAGAGCTGCTCCGCCGTTAATATAAGTATCTTTTTTTCTCAAATATCTTTCAAGTCACTTTTCTGAATGAAAAGTTAATCACTATTAATTTCAGGTCTATAAGAATTTCTGAATTGTGTAGAATTCTTTTGATATTTTAGATTATTTTTAAAGACACCGTAACCTTTTTAATAGATTTAAAAAATTTGAAGGGATTTTCAAGATTCTACGGTATTTTTAAAACTTCTAAGGCATTCCAAGAGCTTTCACTTTTAAGTATTTTAGGGAATCTTAAGAGATCCCAGCAAAAAAAGAAAATAATTGATACGGATTGGGGCGAATTAACATTTTTGTAATGCGCGTGAGTCCCGTTTTCTAATTCGTTCAAACGCATTGTGACGCATTTAGATGAATTGAGACAGTGCGAATTGAATGCGTCTGAATTCATATGAATGCGTGGTCAAGGTCAATTAGAAAAAAAAATTAATAAAAAGTGCATGCGTCGAGACTTGAAACAGCGATCCCTCGTGTATCAGCCAGCCGATGGTAATATCACGGCAAAGGAGGAAGAAAAACGGGCGAAATATCAAGCACTTCTTTTCGAGCTGAGCAGTCTCTACCAAGGCTAGAAATCTAGTTCTCATAATCGGCTCTCTTCGAGGTATGAAAGCTTCATTTCTTAGCCAACTCAAGAAGATTCCGGCTTGCCAGCGTCAGGCTCATTTAATCGCGAACTGGATGCAAAAAGCTCTAAAGAAGTATCCAGAGGTGAAACCTTCATCTCCAACTGACCCGTCTGCCGCGTAAGGTCATCCGCGGCTAGAGACCTGACTCCAAGGAACAGTGTTGCACGATATTATTTCGCATAAATTTCCCGCTTTTGCTTACCTTCTAGGACAGAAGGAGCAGAAGCGTATGACGTACGTTCCAGTTGCGTCGGGATTGGTTGCTGTAAGGAACCATGATCGTAGCTTCCGTAGCCTACAACTTCTCATAGAATAACAATTATAGAGATTACATAACAACCTAACCAAAGTAAAAATTTTCAATACAGAAATCAAAACCCAGCAAATTATAGAAACTCATCAAGAGAACCACCTGGTCGGCCTGTTGAACAATATTTCACTGAAAGCCTTCAAATCATTTGTAGTTATAGCAAAAATCCAGGAGAAGCAATTGAAGATTGTGAGAAACGCATAGAAATGCGACGGATAACATGACCGCTACGATTAATATCAGCCGATCCAATGTAATCCCATCAATTCAGATAACAGTTGAAATATTCAGATAACAGCTGAAATATTCAGATAACAGCTGAAATATTCAGATAACAGCCTGAAAAGCCCTGTGCGTATACTGATCGACACTGGATCAGGTCGGAACTAATAAAAACAAAATGCAGTTGATCCACTAAACTAAGTAGATAAAACTGACGTATTAAAGTTATGTGGCATAACTGAAATACCCCTTTTTACACTAGGACAAGTCAAAATATTCATTTTTGGTTATCTTACTACTCTCCAAATTATCCGAAATGATGTACCTTTAGATGAAGACGGAGTAATAGGAATAGAATTTTTCCAAGATAATAACGTCAATATCAATTATACCTCAAAATTTTCAGAAATCCAGAATGAACTAAACCCCATTGAACTAGCTGAAAAGATAAACATACCATCACCTTGAAAAATTACCTCGTGAAGAAAAAGCTTCTCTAAAAATCACCAATACAATCCTTATTGAATAAAACTTGTAATTCCAAGAATTGTTTTAGAAGATTTCGAAGAAATAACTAGCAACCAGATAAATAACCATAAAAATGTTCAAAACGAAGTAGATTAATCAGTTGCAATATTAAATATCTTTCTGAGATCCATTAAATTTTATAAAAATTGTAACATCACCGGAGAAGATAGAGTTGAATGCATAAAAAAATTCCTGCGATTATACTACTTGAATAAAGATGAATTTGAACACGTAGAACGCCTGATCATGCATGATTATGCAGATAGATTTCAAATTCCGCGACAAGTTGAAGAATTGTTAAATAATGTATATATTTCTATACCTCAGGCTCATTTAGTGAAGCGGAAAATTTAAAAAACCTCCCTAAATACGATAATTTTGAAGAAATCCTAGAAAATGGTGATAATTTTGAAGAAATCTTAGAAGAAGAATATTTTGAAGAAATCCTAGACAAGTGAAAATTCCAAGAAGAAAATGTTGAAGAAATCCTAGGAAAAGAAAAATTCTAAGAGGAAAATCTCGTAGAAATCCAAGAAGAATTGAAAGAATAAAGTCTCCAAGAAAAATTACCAGAAGCAAATCTCGAAGAAATACAAGAAAATTTACAAGCGAAAAACAAAAAAATATTGAATCATTCCTTATATTCAATTTTGAATCCATCTTTATATAACTTAAAACAATGAATTTGAGTCGAATGCCGCGATCAATTAACTATGAGAAAATATAACTACGCATATTTTATTTCCACTGACGGAGGTCCTCACAATAACGGATCTAGTAGCAAGAAGCGAAACTTTACACAAATCAGTAAACTACAAAAAAAGGACTATCGAAAGAAATTTAAAAAAGTAAACGGTATCACTTTGCTCTTCCTATCAAAGACAGTGTCAAAGAAAATCTTTCTGCCACTCTAGACAGGATTAAATTACCAATACATTCCTTACACTCTACTGCTCCATAGTTAAATTTCAAATCAATAATTATAGGAAAAAACTGCTCAAACCAATCACATATCATGGAATGAAATACGTATAATCTACACTACACAGTCATGGCACAGTCATGGCCTGCAGGCGTGCGTCACATGACATCTGAACCTTCAGGTCAGATGCATGCTACTCAAAAACGTCACATTCATTGCCTTGAGACTCTATCGCGTAGCATCTGACCGTCCAGGTCAGATGCATGTTTCTCAAAACATCACAACCGATCAGTCGAGTCTGAACTTAGTCACATGAAATTAATGCTTACAAGCACATAAGAGTACTAAAGCATTTTCTGCGGAGAAAATGCAATAAGACAAGTATAAATTAACAAGTCCCCAAGAATGCGTCTCGGGGACAGTGGTATTCAGGAACGTGAGTGATACGTCCATGCTCCACCGCGGACACACTATCCGGCTCGAAAGAACAAAAAATGGTGACGAATAAATGATATCTGGCGTGGGACAACGAGGGAACAACCTATTGTCGCTTTATAGTCAATGAGATAATAATGCTAATTTACAAAAAGTGAAAATCAACCGATATTTAAAGAGGCTAGTCGAGATTCTACTAATCCACTTTAATTATAATTTGTCTTACACGAATTCAACCATGAACCGAGTCAAGTATCGTCCAACGTCACGTTTAATATGCATAACAAATAGTTAGATAGTTTTGTATACTTAGTCCAGACGTAGGCTCAGGAAGCTACGACCACGATCCTGTTCTAAAAGATCGATCACGACGTAACTGGAAGTATATGTCATCCGACTGGTCACTTCCTACAGCACCAGAAGATGATCCAGTTGGGAAAATCACTTCACAATAATCCGAAAAGGCAAAAAAGCACCAGTCACCGGTCAAGAATCACTTATTTGAATTAAAAACACTTTGCACTAGAGTAAGGATTATGACTTTAAAATCCACGGGTCAGAACTCATACGGCTAATTAATATCACTTTGAATAATGTAGCGCACACCCGCGGTCTCAAGGACTCGAGTGACAGACCCTAAGGAAAGTGGCCGCGCAGAAAAATAGCGTCAGGGAAAAATCCCAAATAATCACAAACCTTATTAGGAATAGTAAACCTTTCTCAATTATACACTTATTTTAGATTTTAACCAAATAAAATTGAACAAGCTCAAAAAAGTATTAGCGACTCGATTACATGAAATAAGGGCACAAAATCTGATGGCAGCCAAGGAAAAATCAGAATTATATTATATGAGTTTTCCTATCGTAATATAATTTTGATTCTCCCTTTTTTTACACATCGGAAACGGCTTAATGATATAATAATAATAATAATTAGAATGAAAAATCGGTCATAACGTGTATCTATTTGTAGGAAAACAAAAGAAAAAATTTGACGATCATTATACATGACTATACGAAGTTTTAGAAACGTTAGGAAGAGGAATTTAAAAAATCAACTATCAGGGAAAGTCCATAAAAGTACATGTCAATAGATTAAAACGCTCACAATTTCTCAAAACATATTTAAAAAAAGGCACTTAAAAATTAATAATAACTCAAATCTACTTTTAGTGACACAATTTCTTCTCTGTTTCAGATACAATTAAAACATGAATTAATCAAATGGATTCCTTGCAGCGTAATTTCTTATAAACATAATTTTTTTCAGATTTTATTTCATCTCATTTCATTTATTGGAAATCCAGAAATTAAAAATATAATTAGTTTTTCTTATAAATATGAAATATCATTCAATTAATACAATATAGCACAATTCAATTTGGAATCAGGTCAGAAAATATACACATTCAAAAAGCTTTCTCAACTGCTTTTATTCATAATTATCTACAGTACCAACAATCAGTCTAAAAATTTCTCATTTTTTTTTTATCCTAAAAGTCGAGCATAAAAACAATTTTTTATTTAAATGCACGGGTCTTCAGAAAAAATTGACAGTAGAAAAACAATTGTAAAATAATTAATAGAAAAATCGAAATATAACAATGACAATTTTTCAAGTAAGATTGATGTTCTAGTATAAAATGTTAACTTATACTTCTATTTAGATGTAATTTTTTCAAATCTTCAACTTTTTTGTCACTTCAAGATAATTTCAACACTTTAACTTAAAAACGTAGGACCTAGGAAGTAGGACACGTTGAAATTTACACATATTTTGCCGTGTGTTTATTGTAGTTTGCTTTTTCAAATGACAATAGAGAAAAAAAAATTTTCTGTTATAATTATTTGCTGACTTAAATAATACATTACTCTAATTGTAAATGGCAATAATATTCTATTAGTTATATTGCACTTTTATGTTCCTTTTCGCATCACATCGGACCTCGGAAGACATCGGATCAACACTAGCAGATCTTTTCAATCGTGAGCCTATTCGATTCCCTGGCGAATTCCTAGCTCCTTCTTTCCACACTATTACAGCTCGCTAATTGGTTCACAACTTGAGGTACCATTTCCAAGATATTCTCCCTGGGCCCATTTCTCGTCACGGGAAGTATTCCATTTCAGGGTCAAGTACTGCACAGTACTTATAGAAGGCAAAAACGTTCCAACTTCGGTAGACCGCCTCGAATCTGCCTTCATTCTGCAGGATGACGCCGACCAACAATGACAACTTTCTCCCCAGCAAGCTCCTCCAAGTGTTCGTCCTTGCGAAACCCGTTGCAAAAACGCGTTCGCTTCGCATTGTAAATTTGATGTGCGTCATATTTTTTCAAAATTGTAAATAGCTTGATCTCATTGTATTTAAACTATTTTTGTGAATGTTTCTTATCTTACTGTTGATGGACAAAATACTAAAATGGGAAGTATTGTTGTGATAGCCACACACGCACATATATGTCAGTTGTGCACTCAGTCCTGAAACACGTTTCGCTACTTACTCTCGTTTCGGCAATACTTACAAAAAATGTACATTCTGAATTATGCAGTAGAGTAGAGAGAGGAGGCTCATTCTGCAAAGAGATTGCTCTACGCTTAGAAGTTCTTTGACCTGAGATTGACGTTCGGCGACCATCAGGTCACCTCTTCTACCGTCCTGTTCATCACCATCATTGCTTGATTCGGCTGGCACGCTTTCTGGTTAAGGCCCTTTTTTGGTCTTATCGTTCAAAAACCGCTTTAGTTAGATATTGACTGTTTCGTAAATATCACTGGTGTCATTATCATCGTTCACATTCATGCAGGATTGTCCGTGATAGTTGCGATAGCTGGTCGAGGATAGTATTGTAGCTTTTCTGCAACTGCAGAGTGTTTTGGACACTTTAGTGCATTTACACGAAGTTGTATGGAGCAGATCTTCAGGATCCGTCTCCTCTAGGTTGGGGATTGTTGTCAGGCTATGTTTTCTATTTGTTTAACCGCAGACTTTCAGATATTTCGTGTTACGAAAGCAATGTTGAACCTGATGGTAGCTTCGAAGCAAATATTGCTTTGCTGCTAATAAAGACGGAAGTTTAAAATTAATTTGGGATAGCAATTTAATGGTCAGATTTAATAATAATTGTATTTATTATTTATAATTAATTATTTATCAACTGTAATTTTTTTATCAACTTAAAACTATTCAGACGTGTCATTATGTCCGAACCAACTCAACTAAGATCCATGATTATAGCGTGCCAAGGCATAAAGTTCAGACAATCTAGAGGAATAAAGAAGTCAATTCATATATGAATTGACTTCTTTATTGATAACAACGGTCGAAGAAAATTTCACAGTGTGGATAATATTCCAATCACTGAACATAGATTATTAATCTAGAGGAATGTCAAACATACATTCCAATTAATTTAGGAATTTTGTTTCATGAACTGTTTTTCAGTATTTTCAAAATAATATATTAATTTCACTCTTTTTAACGATTTTTTTCATTCAGTTTAATTATTTTTATTGAGTATTTTTTTATTTATTTCTTCCATATATACCTTTGTAGGTTTTTACATATATAAGTCCTCCCCTCTTTGAGAGGAGACCGACAGACATTAATCCTTGGACTACAACCCACTTTCCCCAATTACCCCGAGTACCCCACTCTCAAGATGCCTTGAGGTAAAGTCTGACCTACTCTATGATTCATCCTCTCCATGTCTGTAGTCCGATTATAACCTTAAGCCCTCCTACCAGCTGCAAGGCTACTTGATCTCTAGGAAAAGAAAACCTGAGTTTGCTTTTGAAAAATAAATAAGAAATAAAATTGGTCTTTCCTTTAAAAAAAGTCAATTTTTCCCCATTTTTAAAGAACAAATACATATACTTTTACATGCTTATGATTAATGGAAAGAGCGAAACCTCCCTATAGAAGCTGTGCTGGACGAAATTTTTTACGGCCATTAGAAGATTTAAAAATCGCCGAAATAGTCGATATCCACGAAAATCCCAAAATTTCCACCCTTTTCCCCAAATTTTTCCCACGTAAACTACTATCCAATAACATAACACTTTGCCCAAGTTGGAATTAGATCGAACAACTTTAATTTTTGTCTTCGAAATGGGAATGGCTTTGTTGTGTACCCTCAAATGTGATAGAATTGTTCAATCTTTTGCTTAAAAGCGCTTTTTCTACTTTGTATTCATCATTGATATTACAGAGATCGACGTGCATATCTTTGAAGTGTGCCGTAGCCCAGTGTTATACGGGCAAAATCATCTCAAGGCCCCTTGCCATGTGCAGTTGCACAATAGTTCCGTTCTGCTTTACAGTCGAACTCTTGCTCGTTCAGCAGCACGGTACAGAAATCGTAAGAACTTTGCCAAATTAAAACTCCACGAGGAAGATTTTGGATGTAAAGCAGGATGGAACTTTGATGCAACTACACCTCGCAAAGGGCTCTGTGATTGGATTGGTGGCCGTCTTAAAAGGACGGCTGCTAAAACCAACAATCAGAGCCCGTATGAAAATCACTGGGCTAAGACAAATTTCAGATACATTCATGTCGAATTCTGCAATAAAGATGAATACAAAGCAGAAGAAACGCTTTTAAGCGAAAGATTCATTCTCATTTCAAAGACAGGAGTAATGACAAAACTTTTTCTAATTCCAAAGACCTTAATATAGTACTCGGATTTAAAACCCGGAGTAAAATGCATAAAACTTCCAAGGTTCGTCGTACCAAATAGTGGGTTCTTTAATATTCCATACTCACACTGAAAAAAAGTATTACTTGTACCAAGTGAATTTTACTTGGCTGAAATAAGTGAAAGTCCTGATTATTTTCAAAGAAATATTTATTTGAGACAAATAAATATATGCACTTTGAATGAAAAAACAAGAATTTCTTTCAGCCAGGCAAATGTTAATGCGATTAATTTAACATTGTTTGATTAAAAAATACGACCTATTGGTCGGAGGGAAATATTTCTTTGAATCGAAGAAATATTAATTGAAGACAAAAATATACATTTTAAAACAAATAAACCATTCATTGTTCCAAATGAATGAGCCATGAATGGGAATGAATATTTCTTTCAAATGAGGAAACGTAAATTGATGGAATATATGATGGAATATATTTTAAAGTCAAGCAAATATTTTATGGGCTCAAAAAACTATTTCATCACATCAAATTTTTTAATATTCGAAGCAAAAACATATCCCACTGATTCAAACAAAATATTTCTTTGGCCTAAACCATGCGCGAGTGCAATAAAGTATTTCGTACTCCAACTGTAGTAAATATTTTTCTAAATGAACAAATAGATTCTTTTAGCTTGAACTATAATTAACATTGTTGTTATTATACATATTTAATTTAAACAATTCATATGATTTAAAATCTTGATAAACCTGAAACAGAAAAATTTGATGAACAATCCACCTCCAGCAGGAATCGAACTTGGGTCCGTTGAGTGTAAAGTCCACAGTGATGACCACGACCCTGTCGCAACATGGAAATTCTAAGGTGGATAGCCGTATTTAACCCTCACCATAAATGGCAAAGAAATATTTCTTCAAATCAAAAACATGGATATTGAATTTAATAACATATTTCTTTAATCTAAAGAAGTAATCAATTGAAACAAATTACGCCAAATTATTAAATGTTTCAGTAAAAAAAAATTACTTCGTTGGAATAACTGTTTATTGGCACGAACTCTTTGTAACAAATAAATATGTTTTGAATTTAATTAATAATATTTTGAATTAAATCATTATTTCTTTGATTTAAATAAACCTAAAGACTTGATTCAAGTTTGCACAATTGAATGGTTCAAATGCACCCGAATCCATTCAAAGAATCGTACTCATTGAATCAAATAAATATTTCGTTGAACGACTAATCAGGTTTCAACGAATCTATACCTTTTGAACCAAGTTTAACTAAAAATTACTACTGTTGAAGAATATTTTCTTGATGATATGAAATAGGATTCAAGTAAATGCATTTTCCTTGTTCCAAAAATTCTTTTTTTTTTAGTGCACATTGATTCCTTATATATCGCTTTTACTTAGTACATTTTTAAAAATAATGTTTTAACAAAGAAAAATTAATGCTAAAAAAGATGTTTACCGTTATTTAAAAATTTTATAAATTGATGCGCCACATTGAAAGCTCAGCTCCTGAGGCTTGGGGTGGAGATCGCTCTCTGAAATGGAAGGGGGGGGGGATTCAGTACTGTATATACGTATAGTGTCTCTGAAGGGTGTCTTAGGGCGACTGATTTTCAAATAAAATAAAATGAATGAAGTAATTACGAATTTAAATAATAAATATATTAGCAGTAAAATAACTAATAGGTCTTCTAAATAATGAAAGTACATAATATGTTGCATAAAGAAGGTTGGAAATAAATCTTCAAAAACCAAAAGTATTTTGGACAATAGGTTTATTCTGAATAATTCTTAAAATCTTAAACCTTAAATTATTATCGTTTAATGAAAAAAGTATAGCTTTTGATTTTTGTGTGGGATTTTGAGCAAATAGATGCCTGCCATATTTTGGTGACCCAGTTTTGAATTTTGATTTTCTCGGAACAGAATACTTTTATGCGAAGCACAATTTTGTATTTTCATTCCGTATCCTCATATCTCGGGAGAAAGTTTTTGTGACAAATAAAAAATTATATAAAATATATATATAAATATATATAAATAATACAAAATAAAAAAGGTAATTACATTCTCTACACTATATTACTGTATTGCAATAAACTCACAATCAATGTATGATCTTTTATAAATATTCCAGGTCAATGATTTCGACATTTTATAAAATATCGGCTTACGCTTTACAAAGCAATTTTTTGAAAATTATTTGGACTGAGGATATAATTAACATTCATATTTTAAAATTGTTGTATTATTAATAAAATCATATTCCTGCTATAAAAAAGATTAAATTTTTTAGCGCAGGATATCAGTAAACCTTTATGTTCTATTCGAGGTACATTTCGCAGCATTAGAATAAAAAGATTATATTTCTACTTAGTCGCCCCAAAGCACCTACTTCAAAATGTATCTGCGGTACTTGATTCTCGAATCTACGTCACAGGGCACGTGCCACCAACCACCACGCCTTTCTAGCAATGAGTAGAGGCTAGTGGTGGTGAAAAAATCCCATCTGGCAAATGAGCAATTTCGACGAAATTTCTCCTATCTTTCAGGTGTCTGAAAAGTCACAGACTGCGCTAGGCCACGCAGTAGCCGCGTCGCTTCGTCGTGCAGGCCCTTATGATTTATTTTGATACTCACTAACCCCTGGCGGTTCAAGGATGGAACTTACAGGACTTGTAAAGTATATTTATGGCTTTTTTTGACAACAAAATTATTGAGTGATTGGCCATTTGCTTTAAATATATGTTATTAAGAAATATGTATTCACAAATAAAACTTAATAAACAGTGCAAGATTGTTCTCAATACACTTTGCGCTATTAAATGTAAGTTTTAATTTTCAAAATTTCTTGATATATGTTCATTTTGAACTGGACATTCATTGCCAAAGGTGGCGAATCACTGTACCCATTACCCTGTATTTAAAAACGCAAATTTATTTTTTGAGTTTTCAACAAAACGTCAATACTTTTTTTTTTCTTTTACGAAAGTTTTTTCATTTACAAGTACATGTCGTTATAAACAATTTCAGATCTTGAAAAGTTAGATCGGTTATCTAAAACCAATGATATGGAAATAAAAGAAAAATTAGAAAAAATTTCTAGGTCTTATATCGCCATTGTTTTTAATTTACAAAAACCGCTTGGGAGAATCTTTCTTTACTAATACAGGACTGTACAGGCCGAGTTACAGCCAAATCCTATTCCTAGAGAAAAATTCTTGTTATCGCTTAACATATACTCCACCTAGTGTAAAACTTGAACCTGAGCCGGATTTTAGCGTATGAATAAAGCGATTGCGAAAAGCTGGAGGCAAATCCTGCAATCACACGATTAGCAATTGCCTGTGCGGAGGAGTATCTACACGCTATTTTTTGCAACAAGCGTCCGAGAAAATTATTTAAATACTTTTTAAACTCTCACCAAATTTCCGATCCCATATGGTGGTTTTCAGTCAAATTTGTGTATAATTTTCTTTAACAAATTTGTTAGAATGTTTTTATTTTGCCGGTGTTAAAATTTGCTCATTTCTAAAGTGCCCTGCAAAAGACGTCGGATTGAAAAGTATTGTTTCGCGTTCACGAGATGTTCTCGTAAAATCTGATTTTCAACAACCTCGGATTGGAGGATAGTCCAAAACTTTCAAATGTGATACTTCGCATATGGCGTCTAAATTTTGAATGTCACTAAATGTGAAACAAACATTTCAAGTAAATGAATCCTGTCCAATGCGGGATTTCGCGTTCATTAAGATATTATTCAATCCGAAGCACACCGAAGACAAATTAATCTTCATTAATATGAGATTTCTCTTTCATTTGAATGCTACTGAATGCGATTGTATGGGAGGAAAGTTTGGAGTAAAGTGAAAACTTTTCAAAACGAGTGTTCGCATTCATTTCAATGATATTGAGTGCGAATGAATGAGAGGACGATTAGAGCAAGTTGAAAACTTTTGAATGCGAGAGTTCGAATTAATTTGAATGCTATTGAATGCGAATAAATGAGAAGGAAGTTTGCAACAAAGTGAAAACTTTTTAAATGCGAGGATTCGCATTGGTTTACATTTTTCAACTTCGTAAGGCGATTTGAATATACTTTTCAAAGCGGATCGGCTGAGTAAAATATATTTTAATGTTTTATAATTAATTTAGTTGATCCAGTAATGCAATAAAGAAATAAATACTGAAATACATTCTTTTAGCTTGTACAAAATATATTTATGTTTTTTCAAAAAGTGAGAGACTTATAATATAATTTATACAATTTAGTACAGTTAAAAACTAAATTTATGTTGGTTTATTATTTAATAATTAAAGTTTAAAGAAATTTGAAACATATTTCTTTTTCTAGAATTATGGTGCAAATGGTAGATAATAAGTACTAAATAATGAAATCACTTGAGCTAAGGGAAATAAAATTTGTGGGTTGATATACGAAAAAAGTTTTTAAAAATGTTGAAATCGTTTAATATGTTCTGTTTTCTTTCTTGATTTGATAATTCAAAGGACATCAGGGTTAATGTATTTAAATTTTTCCCAAAATGTGTGCATATGACTCAATGAAAAAAAAGCATTGTTTGCACATTTAAAAAAATATTTTAATTGTACAAAAGTTTATTTTTTTATTTTTACTACTTTCAGTAAGAAAAGCAATAAGGTAAACATCCTAGTAATCGTGACCTTAGTCCCAGTAATTGTGATGCCAATTGTCTTACTTTTTATTTAATTTCAGTGAATGTGACTTCTATTTGCTACTATAAAATGATAAAGATAAACTGGGGTTTTCATTAAATGTTACTTCTAACATATTTTTTAACAATATATTCAAATTATAAACTAGTTTCACGATTATTAGGACCGTCGCAATTTTGATTGAATATCGGAAATGATTACCGTAGCACAATCGGCTTTTGATGTTATTTTCCATTTGTGAGAACTTGCGTGGGAACGTACTTAATAAAAAGAATCCTTTCAACTCTCATATTAATGTAATCAATTGAGCCAAGCAGAAAAAATGCTGTGGTTTGGCATTCAAACAACTGCGCAATAATTTTTTTGTCCGTAGAAAGTTCTTTTGATTTCAAAATTCGAAAAACCGAATAGGAAACACGAACATTATTACGAATCAGCAAAAATAATTTTGATTTAAATTTAATTGAAAGTGTATACCTATATCTTAGATAGTTTCATGAAATACATATGTTTCATGGAATGACTAACGTTCTATCGAGCATATATAGTGTAATAACGTTCAATAAATAGCATTTTTAACAATCATCACTTAACCCTAGGTTTTGATTGTTTCAAAAATATTAATTTTGTTCGTCATAATTATTGCCAAAAAATTTCGACAAAATTTGACAGAACGAAAATGTTGTATTGTTTCAAATAAACTTTTATTTATACGCAAGAATGTTCTAGTTATTAATTCAAAAAATGTTTTTAGTTATTAAATTCCTTTTGTCTACAATAAGTTGTCTTTCACGTTTTAAATATGAATAAATTAAAATTTTACGTTTCAAGAACTACGAAAATAAGACTTCTTACTTATAAGGAGTATCGTATTTAAAGGGTGGCAGTACAGAACTAGATAACCAACGTTTTTATTGAAAATGAGTTTATTGAATAAAGAATTCTTAAAAAATCAAATAAACATTGTTGTAAAAGGATTGTTCAAAATATAATGTTTTGATATACTAATTTTAAACAAAATTTATATAAAATATTAGTTACAATTTTAACGTATTAATAATTTTTTTCAACCGTTTGGCATTGATATTTCTTGAACTTATTTTTAATTTATTCAATTTAATGGAGAAATTTTTATATATATATATTTTTTGTTAGCAAAAAAATGTCTCTCATATTGTGATATAGCGATATTCAGTATTGATTTTCTCGGACAAAATCATTTTATTTTGGATCAAACCTTTTTTTATTCTCATTTAGCATCCACATATCTCGGGACAAAGTTTTTATTTTGGCAAAAAATTAATAACTTGTTTTTTAATCGCTATCCAGAGCCTATTTTGAAAACTCATAAAATTTTAATCTCAACATTCTTAGTCGATTTTCTCGGAATTGGCCAACTTATTTACATCAAACTTTATTTACCCGTATTCAGAAACCTAATATCTCGGAAGCTTGTTTTTGTTTTATTTTCATATAGTACATGTCTATGCGTGACAAAAAAATCAGTGATGAAGAAAGTGGAGAAACTCGTTCCCATTTCTTACAAAAAAAACCTTCTATAATTTAGAAAACTGAAAATGTCAAAATTGTTTTCTTAGCTGATCTCTATCTTATTCTATCCTGATTCTATCAACGTCAATATTTTTCTATCTCTCTATCAATCTCAACTCCCATTATCTTTCACAATCTCTTTTTCTCCATCTCTTCTTGTCCTTTATCTATCCATGTCAATCTAAATTCACGTCTTTCTTTTCCAATCTTCTTTCTCTATCCCTTCTTATCCTTTATCTATCCACGTTAATCTTTTTCTATCTTTGTGTAAATCTAAATTCACGTCTTTCTTTTCCAATATCCTTTTCTTTATCTTATCCTATCCTGATTCTATCAACGTCAATATTTTTCTATCTCTCTATCAATCTCAACTCCCATTATCTTTTGCAATCTATTTTTCTCCATCCCTTCTTGTCCTTTATCTATCCATGTCAATCTAAATTCACGTCTTTCTATTCCAATCTTGTTTTCTCTATCTCTTCTCATCCTTTATCTATCCACGTTAATCTTTTTGTAGGGTTTTGTCAAGCTAAATTCGTCTGAAGCTCTAACCAATTAAGATACGGATAGGTGATAAAAGTTTTTTTCACAACTCCTACAAGTTGAATGTCGACGTCATTCAATTTACTTGCAAGATTTCAAACATGAGAGTGATTTTATTATTTGATGTTATATTTTTTGACCAGTGAAGTATATATATGTTTAATGGTTTTTTGTCTACATGGTCGATAATCAATATTTTGTGACTATTGATTATTAATTTTCAAAGTTGTGAAAAAAATCTCTTAAAATTAATTTTTCAAATGACAGTAAAGTCTCCTTTACCTCAAGTCCCTCCTTTTTCACTACCCTCGCCTTTTGCTCGGGACGTGACACCATATTCTTTTTCCACAAATTTTGAAATCTTCAAAACTTATAATTATACGTTTAAAATAAAATCTAAACCATTTAAAAATTTTCCTTAAATCTTGAGAAAAATTTAATTTCCTCAAATCTTACATAATTATTGAAAGCATCTAATTTTTTCGAATTCTTTATAAGTTTTTGCCCATAATTTAATTTTTCTTATCTCTAAAAATGTAAGAAAGCTTACAAATTATGGTGTAGTAGCGAAATTTTAAGAACAGAATCATTTCCCATTATAAAACAATCACTTACAATTTAAATGTTTTCTTCCATCAATAATGTTTAAAAACATTTAGAAATAAATTTTGTGATGAAGTAAAATTAGTTATTCAGAAATTTTGATATAAAAAATTTATAGTGTAGAAAATTCATAAATGAAAAAATGTTACGTAATCGATAAAAAATACCCCCCCCCTCACACATAACAGACCGTAACGAATCACGAACCCCCTCACCCTTCTTTAATGTTACGTAATATATGAACACTCCGATTATGTTGAAATTTTACACATAATTTAAGGGACCAAAAAGAAAGATCGAGTTCGTTAACCAGCATTTTTTGACCAATGGTTCTGGTTTTAACCATGAAGAAAGTAATAAAAAATTTAATTTTTAGAGTGGCAGCTGAACCGAGAAACCGCGAAATGAATGGGAGTTTTATAAGACCGGGAAAACCGTGAAATGACAGTGAATTTATTTTTTTACTGGGAATTTTACAAATTTGCAGGAGAAAAAATCTGTCCAAGTTTGATTTCAACCATTTTTAAAATAATTAGTTCAATTGTTATCTTTTTCATTTATTATATTATTCAGTTTACAATGCGTAATTCAAAAATCTTTCGCTTAAAAATTTTTCATTTTAGATTTTAACTTTTAAGCGTACATTTTTCATTTAAAGATTTTTAAAATTGAGTTTTAAAGACTTGAATAATTAAAAATTGGAGGCGTTTTAACTAGACAATTGGATAAAAAAACCTTTTTAGTGGATCAACTGTGAATATTAATTATAATGACTTTTAAAATTAAACAGTACATTAGGGATTAACAAGTGAATAATAATTGATTTTTCAAGACGATTCGAAATCAGTTCAAAATTAAAAAATTGATAGATTTTAACGTTAAATATTAAACTGTTTCAATTGCACAGTCTTACTAGTTAAGCAAATTCGAACGCATGATTGAAACTTTATAAACTATTTGAAATTTCTATATAACTTCAAAACAATATATTTAAACTTTAAAATTTGACATATAAAATCAGTAATTATATAAATAAAATATTGACAACTAAACAAAAAAAAACTAAATTTTGTACGTTACAATTTTTATTGTTCTATTAAAAGAATTAGGTTACAAGTAAAATTGTTGAATTTTGATGTATAATAAATACTGAAAACCTATTCTTATTTCTAGACAAAATTCGAGTAAGTTGAAAACATATTTATAAGGTCAGAATAGATTGAAAATTGATTGAAAATTTGAAATGATTTCAAATAATTTAAACGAACTTTCTACGTACACCGGCAAAATTAGGCTATTCGTACAGGCATTTCAGTGCAAATAGCCCACGGCCTAATTTCAAACAAAATTGTGATTTGTGCAGATTTCGAACAAATAACTTGAAAGATTTTTAAGAATTGTGAATGGCATCAAAAGAATAAATAAGATTTTCCTAAGATTCCTAGGAAAATTGAGAATTACTTTTTATTTTTGAAAAACTATGTTTCAGACAATATTTAAAAAGATTTAAAAGATTTACAAAATTATCAAAAAATTTTTAAGAATTCTAGGAAGGATTCGAATAATTTTAAAAGATGTTTAGAAGTTCTGAAAAAAAGTCAAAAATCTTTTCTCTAAAAAATAGGTGTGTCATGGAAATCTCGAAAGCATTGTTGTCGCTTTTCCTTGTTGTCTATTGGGTAATTTGAACAACTCGAAGGAAGGAATGTTGCCAAATTCACCAATATAATGAAGTTTTTAATTTTCAATAAAAAAACGTCTAAATTAAACCAAAAAATACGAATTTTCAACCAAATAAGAGAATTTTCAACTGAAAAGATCAATTTTCTAGCAAAAATGAACCGTTGAATTTTTAACTGAAGAAGATTGATGTTCAAACAAACATGATATTTTTAAGTTTTCAGTTAACAAATTGATTAAAAAAAAAAAAACATTTATTTTCAAGCCGAAGAACTGAAGTTTGAACCAAAGTGATTAATTGAGTTAAATTTTCAGTTAAAAAAATAATTAAAATAAGGTTATCAAAATAGTAAAATGTCGAACAAAAAAAAAAGATTTTTTAACTGAGATGATGAATCATCAACCAAAAAAAAATGAATTTTGAACAAATTTTTCTTTTAAAGAAAGGGTAATAAGTGCGCGGGTAGTAATTTGAAGTTTGAAAAAAAGTAAAACAACATGTAGATGTTTCAAGATTTTGAAATAAAATATTCCAGATTTTTAAGGATTTTTAAATTGAAAAAAAAATATTTAAAATGAAAATTATTTAACTTCTGATTTAAGAAGTGTTCAGTTTATAACAAAAATGTAATCGTTCAATTTTTAATATTTACAGCTTAAAATTTTTTTAAATGATTTGCAGCTCAGTTTTTATTAGTTCAAATGCAAAAATTTTTAGCATTAGAGTTCGATTTTTTTTACTTTCATTGACTGTGAAAAATGTTAGCGAACCGGGAAATGGCCACTTTTTTTACCACTTTTTGATAGGATGCGTAGTTTTTATTTTAATTGTAAAAAATAACATAAGAAATGAAACAATTAAATTTTTGAAAAACGGCACAAGCTATGGAAAAAATGAACAGGCAAAAGTTGTTCACCCAAAAAAGGGCTACAATTTTTTAAATAAATTTGTTACAAATCAAATGTTTAAAACATTCACAGTATTTAAATTAAATTAAAACCTAATATATGTTAACCTGCTTAGATGCAATTGAGTTAATAAAATCATTTAATTATTTTCTTATTGCTATAATTGACCATTATTGCCAGGGAAATATTATCTTTTAGTAATTCTTTGAGTCAATGAAATATTTCTGAGCATTGCTTAAATACACTACCGTGCAAGAGTTTACGGCCGTCTCTTTTTTAATGACTAATAAAGTTCTCTTAATTTTAAATATTTCAGAGCTAAAATTTGTTCTCTTTAAACGGTGAAATGCTCTAAAAAATCTGTAGAAAGTGAGCCCAGGATGAATTTGGAAAAATTTGAAAACATCTTATCTGTAGGCAAATAAAAATTGAATAAATTTATATTTTGAGAAACTTTTATAGAAACTTTATGGTTATATTTTTCATATATTTGCAAACTAGAAAAATAGGTTCAAAATGAGCCCAAGACCATGAACAAATATTGATTATTACGGAAGTTGTTGACAATTTAAGAAAACATTGAAATTTACACTATTTTTGCAATATCTTTTTAAAAGGTAGACAAATTGGCTGACCTTATACAGAATTTTGAGAGCATTTAACCTTTTAGAGAGAAAAAATTTTAGCTCCGACATAATTAAAATTAAGAGAACTTTATCAGTCATCAAACAAGAGGTGGTAGCATTTGGTCGATGTGCACTGTGCAGCGCTAGTGCAGTATTATTATTATTATTTATTATTATTATATTAATATTACTATTATTTATTATTATTACTATTATTAATACCTTATTATTATTATTATTATTACATTTTCAGGACAACTTTAAAAATATGTAGGGGTGTTTTAACCCCTTCATTATTTATTATTTTTTTTTTTTGAGAAAATTACGTTACTCATCTTTCATCACGAGGAAACTTTTTCAGTTGGTTTGGTCCAAATCAAAGGGAATTGATAAAGATATTTATTTATTTATTGATTGGGCAACTGACATTAATCGCCAGGGATATAAGAATGCTTCAACTTGGAACCTGGAATCAATTTGCGAGGCGGCCGCGGCTTGCCGATCGCCATACCGTATGATGTTCGAGATGTCAATGTTTTGGAGGAATAAATATTAAGCAAATTTAATCATTCTTCACTAATGCTTCAGAATCCCCCCCCCCCCCATTAAAAAGTAGGAGTCTACCACTTTTTAATACAAATTAAAAATTATAACAAAATCGATTTCTGACTCGATTATATGGATTAGAGCTATTTCCATTTAAAAAATTGAATTCTCTGTCAAAAATTTGTCGCATCAATTTACTTTTTTTTAAACCAAAAAAAACGCGGCGGACAAGAACCTATGTTTTAACCTAGGTTTAAGTATACGTATAAAGCTAGAGCAGACCTGGTTTTTTCTCCCGGTCACTTGGACCAAGTCC
Source organism: Andricus grossulariae (assembly GCA_011634705.1). Lineage (NCBI taxonomy): Eukaryota > Metazoa > Arthropoda > Insecta > Hymenoptera > Cynipidae > Andricus > Andricus grossulariae. Next base: position 227,254,854 of record JAABKJ010007545.1, read on the forward strand.
TAAGAAAAAACCAGGGTTTTTCGCGAAGTGTGCTATGTGGGGTTAGAAAATCAATTGGGGTTTGTAACAAAAAATTCCTAAAATGTTTAAATAATTATGGTTTATATATTATAAAGCAGGTGGGAAAAGTTAAACTTAGTAGTAAGGAGGTTAGTTGCATTTATATTGTACCATTCATAACACATTACATATAAACATAAATGCAGCTTTAACCTTTTTAATAATAGGTGCAACTTTTCTAACTTAATTATAATGTTAAATCAAAAACATTTAAACCTTTTACATAATTTGATTTTTATAAGAAAATATATTCATTATATATTTATATCGAATTAAAAAGCAATACAAATTTTATAATTATAAAAACTTTCCTTTTCAATTATTTCAGTTTTTTTTTGTAATTGCTTCCAGTACTTTAATTATATCTTCAAATGAATGATATTGTACTTCCTCGAGATTTTGTGGACTAATTTTTCCCCTGAAATATATTTTTCATCATTTTTATTGTGATTGAAAACTCAATCGAAAATATACATAACCGGTAATTTGTTAGAACCATAAACTTTTTTTTAACTCTCCCTTTTACTTTTTAATTTCAGTTTTTGATGTGTAAACATCTTAGATAGCAAATTGGATCTTTGTCCAATCATTATTAAATTTTCAAAAATATGTGGGATCATTTTAGTTTAACTTAAGAAATTCTTTGAAAGCTTTTCATATCTTTGTGTAATTTTTTAAATCTTTGTGAAATCTTTTTAGTATAAGTTAACGTTTGCGTGTACTGATAATTTTGATCGCATTTTTCACCACTTTCTACATCTCATCATTCATTTTCATTTACTGAAATATTGTTACTGAATTTGACAAATAATTTATTATACCATTTACTATGTATTTCTATAAAAGTTTGTACTAAAATTCCGGATATGATGGCACTATTTTCAGAATCAAAAGATTTTACACCAGCAGCAGGTCGGAACATAGGTTTTATTACCCGCCGTCATTTTAGATTGTTCTTCCAAAGTTGCACGCAAATGTTTAGAGTTGCACAATTATTTAATCTGCATCGTGAGAGGACACCCATACGCGCATGTGGTTCTAGTCTTTTATAAAGATTTCCGTTGATGGATCCAGAGAACCTGCAATGTTGGTTGCAGATTATGAGTCTAGGGACAACTTTCTTTCCTTCAAAGTATTCAATGTAATGTTCGGATCACTTTGAAAAAGAATGTTTCCAAAAAGAAAACATAGCATGCCTATGCCTGGGAGTTGTTTCTACCTTATTTGAACATTATAAATCGGCATGTGTATTTTATAAAGCCGTGACAGGACAGAATAGGAAAAGATCGTTTTGCAAGTAATTCATGAATTAACTTACAAGTAAGGTATTCCAGGTGTCCCTCGCCGATTTGATGCTCCCTGATATATGTTGTAGTACTCGAAACACTAAGCGACATGTATTTTTTTAATCTGCGGATAAACACTTTAAGAGGGTGAAACAGCCCCTCAAAGATAGGGGTTGCAAGTGTCGATTGTATAGTTTTGTGTATAAGAACCAAATTGATTTTGAGTAAACCTACTGGAAAAGTTTCCTCGTGCTGAAAGATGAATAACGTAATTTTCTCAAAAAAAAAAAAAAAGAAAAAGAAATGAATTGGGTAAACCACCCCTACATATTTTTAAAGTTGTGCTGAAAATTTTTTAATTCACAGGGGGGAAAAATATATATATATTTTTTGTTCGTGAGACAAAAACAAAGTTGACGTGTTTCGCCAAAAAAATTAAAAAAAAAAAAAAATTAATGGGGGTAGCCACCCTTAAACGCTTTTTATTTTGTGTCTATGACAATATATACTTTCCATACACAAAAGAAATGAGGAAGTTAGTTTTATAACGAAGGAAGTAAAATAGAGTCCATCCAATATGAATAAAAAAAAATGCGCGGGAGTAAACCACCCTACATATTTTTAAATGTGCTGGAAATTGCTCAATTCAATGGAGAAAATTTTTTAAAATATCTATTTTGCACTTGAGACAAAAATAAAGTTGACGTGTAAACCATCCCCCAATTATGTCGAAAATTGCAAAATAAGTCTAAAATCGAGCAAAAAAATCCGAAGAAGATACATGTTGCACACAAAAAAGAGGATGAAGGTATTTATGTATTTTTAAGAAAAAACAGAGCATTGAAGATGGTAACTACCCCTAAATTGTTTCACATATTAACCTTTATAATTGAATCTTGTGCACATTATTTTCAGAATTTATTTAATTTTAGGGTATGCGATCTGTTGTAAATGAATCACCTTGTTTTTTTCGCAATATAAAATTTTTCACAGAAGGTACAATAAGAGAATAGCTGACAACGAATATTGAATCTTTCCTGTTGTTCCTGTTGGAATAATTCTAAAATTTACAGTTGTATCAAATTATTCGTTGTCAGTGATTCTATTATTGTATATTCTGTGATAAATTTTAAACAAGTTGATTCAAACCACGATAGAAACTGGTCCGTGCAAAGATTAAATTAAAAAATAATGGCAATGACGTGAATCATGTACGAAAACTTGCAATATAAAAACCCCAGAATCCGAAAGAGGATTCAGTCTAGTTTTCAAAGCCGTTACTCTGTCCTAATTCGCTTACAATTATTTCAGGCCAGTCAAGTTTTCAACACTATTACTTTGCCCACATTCCATTGAATCGTTCACTTCAAGTTGCAAGTACTGCACAATGTTCAAAATTAAACCGATTTGTTCATTCAACAAATTCTATGTACGTAAAGTTACTTCGAAACCCAAAGAAGCAGAAACCAACAAACTTCACAGGAATCGCAGAATAAACCAAAAATCACCAAACAGAATGGTAAGGTAACCAATAAATTTTCCAATTTCGATATTATACATGAAAAATCTGAATAGGGGAATGTGACTTGTTTTGGGCTATTTTGCGTTTTTAAATTTTTTGGCAACTACTTATTGATTAAATTGCGAACATTGGCAATAACAGAAAGGGTGAACACTCGACTATGTATGCAATTTTTTATCCACATTATTTCATAAAAAAGCGTTTTAAAAAAAATGTGTCCTTTGACCCATGGCAGGGTCCGAGAGCCCTGCCTTGGGCCACACATTCGCGTCTCTGTACACTCTGAATAAACTACCTTATTTCTTTTATAACGGATGTTGTTGGTTCATAAAATAAAAGAGAGATGCTCGGAGAACTTTTTTATTTAAAATTAGTTACACAACACTCTAGTACAAAGTAATCTTTGGACGATTTGAACTTTTTCCTTGCGACAAAAAAAAAATAAACGCTTTTATCTACATTAAAATTAAATTTAATTTCGTAAAAATATTTTTAAAGAAGGAAATTAAATAGACTTCTTCTTTTGCTAGTTTTTCCCATTTCTGATACTGGATTTTTCAACAATTGCTCCGTTTTTTCCGAATGAGTTTACAATCGTTAGCCATGGCTGTGTATACATCTTACAATTTAATTTAGATTTTCATTTATATTTTTACGTTCACTGTTGCTTTTAAACAAAACTGTTCAACCATTCTACAGGTTTCAAAATGAAAGTGAATACTTTGAATGTTATAAATTTACTGCTTGCTACATTCCGAACATTAAATATAAAAGAAACTCCGACAAACGTTACGGAAATTGAACTAAAGGACCATTTTTAAGCAATTTTGTTGGATGCCATGGAAGAATTTAATGAGGTGGACATGATGATTGAAGGGTACTTAGATTTTCAAATCCTTTTAAAAATTCAGATGCACAAATCATAGAGGATGATGTTCAACACCATATTCTTGATTCGCCTTTTCCCCCTACGGATAGGTGCACAAAAGATGAGGAAGAACTATCATACGACTATCAATTAAGAGCACTCGAATACTGGAGAAGTGGAAAGAAGAAAAATTTGAGTCTTGAGAGTGTACAGAAAAAATTCAGAAAAGTTCTTTCAGTAAAACAATTAAGACGTGGGCCCATACTCTCCATAAAGGCGGTACCTATAGAGAAAAAGTTGCTACACTGTTAAAAAAGATCTTAAAATTCATACCAAAATGTATATTCATTTTAAGAATCAGGGTAGTTGGATTGGCTATTGATAATCCCGTATATTTAGTTTTAAATAAGTTTTATCCATGGACATACTGCTTCTGCGCAGTAACTACCATATTTGAAATTTCGATTCCGGCGATGAAAAGGGCGATCTCCGAGCTCTCGAAATGACGTCACAAGAAAATAGACGCCAGAAGAACTTGTGTATTAGATAGTGTAATTATCGTAGTTAGAACGATATACAGTTGTTCTATATTTTTATAATTAATATAATTATTGATCCGTAGGTATTTAAGAGATCCATACTTTTACAAGGTAAGTGTTTCCTTATTTCTATTTGACTAATGTTTTCATGTGCCCCTACATAACCTAAAAATTTGTTTTGAAATTATTTTCTCTTGTTATTTCTTGTTAGATCGGCAGCAGTCATGAATTTAAAGTAAATTCCCAGGAGATGAGTACCACATTAAAAAGCAAGGTCCCGGAAATTAAAATAATTTTGCCTGTGATGTTTGCCTACATGCAAGAGGAACTAGAAATCTTGATCCAAAAGTTATCGACGTAAGTATATCATTTTTATTTTACTATTGTCCTTACTTTTATTAATTTCAATTTTTTACTGCGTGTTCAAAATACTCACTTGCTAATAATTACTTTTATTCAATTTCGAATAACCATGTCTAAAGAAAAGATGAAATTACTGGCTGAAAAACATCCAATTTCGATGATAAGAGGTGATTATCCTAATTTTTATAAACTAGGATACTGATATTGCGCTAGATTAAAAAAAAATACGTTTTTAAATATATTATGTGATATAATTTTTGTATATTGTAATAAAAAAATAGTTGAGGTAATAATTTTTCACTTAAATTTAGTTATTTGCATATTTGTGTATTTTAATCCACTCAAGGCAATATTCGCTATTTTCGTCCAATTTCAATTTCCAAAATTTCATTCTATTTCTTGAAAGGTTCTTCGAAATTATATTAGTCACGTTTTCATGGAAATTATTTAGTTTAAAAATTATACGGATTGTGAAGAATCCTTCTTGTTTTCTTAAAGCAGAAGAAAAAACACATGTATGCAAGTAACTACACGTAAATAAACAATTCTTAATAAGCAAAATTACAGAAAACCTTATGAGGATTGAGTAACATTTTGTGCGTTTTGAATACTTATGCCTAATGCGTGGTTAAATTGAAACTTTCAATTTATCTAATAAAGTTTTGGAAATATTAGGGTTACCAGGTGGTCCAAGTGATAAAAGCGGACACTCCACAATACCCCCCCCCCCTACACAAAATGAAAAGAAGAAAAACAAATGGTTAACATTTGAAATAAGAAAATAAAAATAAAAATATATGTATACAAATTTTGAAAGTGCGTGACTTATTTGGTGATTCTCGAACCATATCACTCTACCTGGAGTTTGGATGGAATTTAAATCAAAATAAAAAATATATTCGTACATTTTCGTTTCATTCATATAGGCCTACATTCATATAATGTATCATCGCTTAGTTACTGGTGTATCGTATTTGTCTGAATTTTCGATTTTTGTCAGCAAATACTGATTTTCTGGGCGCTGTAAATATTTTATGAAATCTCTACATTAGAAGTCTTTGAAATTGAACTGGACCCTAATTAAGTCACGTACGGTCTGTACGGACATTAGATTTAGCTCATCAGTCCATTGAGATTCTATGAGTGAGAAGATGCGCTCGACTGTTGCATTGGATGCGGGAATAGAAAAAAAATTGACAATTTTTAAGATTTCACTATACGATTTACTTGCCGGTAAGAAAAAGTATTGTTTCGCCATAACGAGTAATTCTTTTCCGATTGCGCAGTCTCTGCGCAACCCATTTGATTGGTGTGGTTGCGCGCGCTGGTTTGAAATTTCAATAATTTCAGCAAGTTCAAATGAGCGCGCGGAACCAGACCAATCAAGCTAAATACATACAGAAAATATGAAAATATGTATAACCTTATAGTTCATTGGTCTGATCGAGAAAAGAGCGAGCATTTCGCATAAAAAGCGGTCATGTACGCTGAAAAGCGGATGTCTGGTAACCCTAGGAAATATTATACAGGTTTTATGTAAATGCTCTTCGCAAGAAATTAGTATTTTTCTAAAAAAATGTTAATATAAACTGTAAAAAAAGTGGTTGAAAATTTCAAGTTGGTTTGTAAACGTTTTACTATGATTCATGCGTTAATTCTACAAGTTTATTATGAACTTGTAGCGATTGACAGTGCAATTTCACAATATTCGTATCAATTTTACCGTAAAAGTGTAATATTACCACAGGAATCAGTGGTCATAAAAATACCAGTGATTAGCGTGGTAAATTTCAACCATATTATAATCGATATTATTCTTCAATTAAACAGTTATAATATTATGTCAATTTTGAGGTTATGCCATTTTACATTGACAGTTGAATTTTACTCTATGTGATTACTGTATGTGATTTTAAAGTATCGCATTAATGTTCAACTACTGCAGTAAAATTACTACGTTAATCACTAGTATTTTTATGTTCACTGAATAATGCGGTAATTTTCAACCAATTTTGTTTACAGTGTACAATCAGAAAGTTTCGAAGAAGATTTGAATTTTCTAAAATAATGAAGTATAATAAATAACTAAAACTAGTTTCGACACTAAATCATAAGTTTTGAAGAGGACATCAAACGGCTAAAAATTTTAGGTTGCGTTAATTTTTCTTTACCGGAAATTAGCGTATTTATAACCCAAAATCATCATAAAGATTCCTAATTTTCAACTATTATAGGTTATATTAGCGTTTTTCACCAGAAATGAGTATTTTTAATAAAGAATTATTATATTTAAAAGATTAAAATTTTTTACCTGTTTACGTTTTTCGATTTTGTTAGCGTTTTTTTACCGGAAATTGACATTTTTGAACAAAAATCATAAGATTTTGATGAATCATCATTTTTTTTAGCAATTTAAAGTTACATTATAGTTTGAAACCAAAAATTTATATTTTTAAACACAAATAATTATAATAAATAAAACAAGGTATTATGTTATTGTTTTTCGTCAAAAATTAATGGTATTTTTAATAGAAAATCATAGATTTCAAAGAATATTTACAATTTTTCAACAACTCTAGACTATATTGGTGTAAAATTGGTATTTTTAAACACTGAGTGAAGAATTCCCCAATAGTTCGGGTGCCGTTTTTGCCACACGAAGTATTGGTGCGCTCGCACGGCTATTGCAGTTGAGCACCCGAATAGTTGGGGTGTGTACGACTCAGCGATGCGAGCGCACCAATCCTTCGGGTGGAAAAAAAGACACCTGAACTATTGGGGGATTCGTCGCCCAGTGAACAAAAAAAATTAGATTTAAATCCAATGATTTTCGCTGTTTGAAATAATAAAATTGACAAGCTTTAACAATTTCAGAGTGTCTTTGTGTTTTTCGTTGGAAATTAATATTTTTATTAAATAATCATTAGATTTCAAACAGGATCCATATCCGATTATATCAATATATATTTCAAAGACAATTCTTCCAATTTTGTACCAATTAAGGTTATGCTAATTTTTTCCCCCGGAAATCGGTTATTTAAAAAAATTAACTTTCTAAGAAGATTTACAATTTGAAAAAATTGTTGTTACATTATGTTAGAGAAGACATACAGTTCTTAATAAAAAATTATTAGATTTCAAAAAATGTTCACCTGATATGGGTGTTTTTTAAAAAGTAATCAGACTTATATCCAAATGATTTTTGATTAAAAAATAAAATTGACAAGCTTGAACAATTTTGGATTGCCTTTCAAACAAAAATCATTATAATTTTAACAACATCTAGAATATTTTCATAATTTTGGATTGTTAGTGTTTTTTGTCGAAAATAAGTATTTAAAAAGAAAAATTATATTTCTAACATTTCGAAGAAGATTTACAACTTATTAACCATTTTAGGTTTTTTGTTGTCTATACCAGAAACCAGTATTTTTATTTTAAAAAATCGTTTGTGGATTAAAATCGCTATTGTGGATAAAAATGTATTATATTTCGAAGAATATTTAAAATATTTGTAGAATAGTAATGTATGTTAGCGTTTTTACCGAAAATCGGATATTTTAAACAAAAATTTTCAAAATCAATTTTTTAAAAATTTAGAATTTTAGGGAATAAGAATGTGAAACTTTTTTCTATCAGAATTTTTGTTGACAAACATTTATTTTTAATAATAAAAACGAAATATTGAGAAAAAGTTGCTCCCTGATTTAATTATGTTTTAAAACTTACCTCTGTTTGGTTGAAAATTGAACTATTTTGTTAAAAATTTATTTTATTTGGTTAAAAAAATGTCTCTAACTTAAAATTAAACTATTCTAATTTTTTGTGGAAAATTGATTTTTTTAGTTAAAAATTCATCTCTTTTGTTGAAATTTTTATTTCTTTAATTTATTTTTTGGTTGAAAATTCATCTTTGGGGTTGAAAATTCAACTATTTGTTTCAAAATTTACTTCTTAAATTGAAAATGCATCATTTTAGTGGAAAAAAATTTTGTTGATAATTTTTTTTGTTGAAAATAAATTTTTTTAAATAAAAATGTAGCTTTTTCATTTTTGCTGGAATTTTTTTTTCAGTTGGAAATTTACTTATTTTGTTGAAAACTCGTATTTTTTTGTCGAAAATTCAATTAATTTGGTAGAAAATGCTTTTTTTGTAAATTCAACTTTTTTCAAAAATTCATCTTTGTGACTTAAAAGCTCAACATTTTATATAAGATTTTTTTTTCTTTATTGATTAAAAAATTTGTTTGTTTGAAAATTCAACTCTTTTCTTGAAAATTCATATTTTTTGGTTTAAATAAAATGTAGAAGATTTTGAAATAAAATAACATTTATTTTCTTTAGTTAAAAATTCAACTATTTATTTGAAAATATCTGTATTTTTTAAAAACTTTTTTTGTTTGAAAATTCAACTATTAGGTTAAAAATTCCATTAAATAGAATATTTAGTGGCAAATTCATGTATTTTATTAAAAGTTATCATTTCTTTAGTTGAAAATTATTTTTTTTAATGAAAATTAATTTTTTTAACTAAATTATGCTTGCATTTTTTTATATACATTTAATCTTTTTGATGAGAAATTCAATTGTTTGATTGACAATTTCGGTTCCATTCAAAATTTATTTTATTTTCTTAGAAACTTATATTTTTAACTTGAAATTAAACTATTCTTTTTTGGTTGAAAATTTATCCTTTTTAGTTGAAAATTTATATTTTTAGTTTAATTCAACAGTTTTTATTGAAAATTAAAATATTTTTTTATGCAAATATGAAATATTACACTTTTTGTTGAAAATTAATTTTTTTATAACAAATCCATTTTTCATGAAGGATTCATTTTTTTTATTGAAAATTCAGGTTATGGGCTAAAGATTTAGTTTTTTTTTAATTCGTTTTTTTTCTTGAAAAATATTCTTTTAATTAAAAATGGAATTAATCCATTTTTGGTTCTTTTTTTTTGTTGTCGAAATTTAATCGTCTTGGTTGAAAATTCGTCTGCTTGGTTGAGAATTAAACTATTTTGTTGAAAATTATTTTTTTGCAAAAATTAATTTATTTAACTGAGAATTTAACTATTCTATTTTAAGTTCACATTTAATCCTTTTTAGTTAAAAATTCAACAGTTTGGTAAAAAATGAAACAATTTGTTAAAAAATTTAACAATTTACTAATATATTAACTGACTCGAATTTTTCTTAAAAATTATTAAAAATCATTCAAAATGTAAAAAGTGGCCTCATAATCTTCTAAATTTTCCCAAGAATTTTAAAAAAGTTTGTTTATTCTCTTGAAACCTTTCGAATTTTTTTTAAGCATCTAGAGTTTTTTGGAGATTTAAAAAAATCTAAATTTCGAAAAATTTCAAAATTTTAGGCAATTGTCTCCTAAAGTTTATTTTTTAAAATAAAAAATCATTAAAAATTGTTACACGAATCTTGAAAAAATTCTTTTCTCAATGTTTTCAGACCCTGCTGAACCTCCTAATCTTCAAAAAATTATTCAAATTTTTCCTGAATTTTTTTTTATTCTGAAAATTACAGAAATTGATTTTAAATCTTATTAAATAATCCCTTAAAATTAATTTTTTGAAATAAAAAATCATTTAAATTTTTCCTAGGAACCCAAAAGTTTATTTTATTTTCCTAAATTAAATGATAAATTAAAATAATTAAAATAAATAATAACAATATATATAGTAGATAATATATATAATATATAATTGAAATTTAATTAATTAATATAATTGACTAATTAATTTGTTAAATCAATTATTGAATAAGTAAATTAAATTAAATTGATAAATTAAAATATAATAATATATAATACATATATATAATATATAATATAACTTCATATAATGTAATACATGTATATGATATACTCTCTGGCATTCACATGCGACTAATATGACGCATTCGAACAAAAATATGTTGGATAGGGGTCCGGGGTGCCTACGAGTTGTAAATGCCCGAAATCGGTTATGAACTGAAATGAAATCGGGAATTGGGGTCAGGATGCCTTCAAATTGGAACCAATATTGATTTGAAGATGTTTCTGAGAAGTGACTAAATTTTAATGTACAAAAAGTTAATAACAAGTATTTCTTTCTTGTATTTATTCGAAAACTGAGCATTCACCATTTCCCTATTTCTTTTTCCGAAAAACAGAGAAACTTGGGGGGGGGGTCGATCCCCAAAAATCGAAAGTCGAATTTGTCGGCCACCCTAGTGCCCATCCATGGTGTTAATATTATCTTAATACGTGAAGGGCAACTTTTACAAAAATTGGGATAATTACATTAATTGCCTGATTTTTATGTTGAAAAGTTAGTTTTGGTTCTTTCGCTTGTATTGTCAAAGTAGCTGAAAACAAGTAAAAAATTGCAGAAGTTTCGTGTAAACTTATACAATTTTCAGAAAATATACTGTTCCGAGTTTCTTGAATGCTTCCAAGTTTAACATTTTGAGTAAAATTAATAAACTTTTATGTAAAAAATCGTTATTAAATACTATTCACATGCGACTAATATGGCGCATTCGGGATTTTTAATATAAAGAGTTGTTTAAAAAGTTTCGCCATTGATAATTATTTAAATATATCCTTCATTATGTTATTTTTCACATTGATGAGTTATTCTGCACTGTTAATAAAAAATTTGTTACTTGACGTTTCACCAAACATAACTCTCAAATTATCGTGAGACATTCTGCACTGTTAAAAAAACATTTTTTTCTTGCAATTTCGGCAGACATAATTCCTCAAATATATTAATAATATTAAACGTAAATATATTTATCTTATTTTTATAAAATTTCACTAATTTTTCTTCATAATTCTTTTTTTATTCACTAATTATGAATGTAAATCGAAACGCGCCACATCACAAAACAAGGTAGGATAACTTGGCGCAGATGCACTTTTTGGAAAACACATTAATTAACTATTTTAATGAACGTCAATTAAATTATCTTCATGCATAGAGCATTGGTAAGATATTCGCTTGAACAAAATATATTTTATTAGAATATTTCACTTTATATTTGAATTTTAATCGTGCATTTTCCTTTATGTGCGGCGCAATCGTCACCGCTCCCCTCGATGATATTACTTTTCAGGACATTTTGATCTGTCACTTTTTTCATATAGTCCGGTCACTTTGGGCGTGAATATCTCGGAGACGAAGAATGTTTTTACAAAACTGTGAATTGCGAGTGAATGTGTCTTCATTTCTGCGTCGCTTACATGTTTTGCGGTTATTGTGGAAAAATCTGGTGAGGAACTGTCATCGTTTGTTTGCCGAAAAACACCGAAATAAGCCTTAAGAACTTATATTCGTTTCAAAAATTTAAATATTTTCATAATGGCTATAAAGTAGTTAACAAAAAAAAAATCATCTTCTGTACTACTAATTCATTCACATGCTGTTCATACTCTCTCTTTTTTAAACATTCGCAGTTTCGGTTCGTTGTCGTACGTGCAGTAGTACGGGAGATAATTTTTTTTCTTTTAAACTACTTTACAGCCATGTTTAGGAAAATATTTAATTTTTTGAAACACGCATAAGTTCTTAAGGCTTTAAAGAATAAGGGAAATTTTTTTCAAATATTAAAGGCAAAATTGACAACACAGGAGCTTCTCAAAGTTGACCTGTGTACTCTAAGCGCCTTATTTCGGTGTTTTTCGGCAAACGAACGATGACAGTTCCTCACCAGATTTTTGCACAATAACAGCAAAACATGTAATTGACGCATAAATCACTGCAAAAACTATGGTTCCATTTTAATTGAGCATCACTTTTTTAGCGTCGTGTTATAATACCAAATCGTCTCGTTTTGATACCATAATTCGTACTATTTTACTTTGCTAACTTCAGATTGAAAAGTGGTAAGGTGACAATATCATGAGACAAATTTTTAGGAGGTTTTGAGATTTTCATTAATTTTGAAACAATAGTAGAATATATTTTCAAAATGTTCATATCAATGAATGGGCTGATCTTTTCTAAATGCGAAACGCCTATTAAAAGTTTAATTTGGTCTGAGCAAAGTTATTATATTTATGAAACAGCGGAACGACCTATATGTACCTATTATGAAACAACTTTTGGACTCTTCCGGTGTTCCATAATGCATGCCCCTATTATGGAACAGCAAAGAAATTTTTTTATTTTATATTCAAATGGCTTTTTTTTATTTCAATCCTTCATAGAGATAAATAAAATGAATGAAAGTTTTCATTAAAATTGACAAATCTAACCTATAAAGGGTAGTTTTCCTGAACCGAAGTGGATTAAATTTCATTTTTGCTCAAAAATCTTGGTTATAGGCAATACATTTTTATTTAAGTGGATAAAAAAGAAGAGAAAACTATGAAGGATAAAGTCAAAACTTAAGAAACTTGGTTAAGGTGAAGTGTAAATAAAATATTAGGCTAAATACCCTTTTCGTTTGGTTTTTTTTTCTTTTATTGTCCTTAATAATAAAATTATATGTTTTGTTGATATATAGCTATTTTCAAAAATTTGTCTTTTTTGGTTGAATTAAACTGTTTTTTATTTCAAATTGAAATCTTTTTTGGTGGAAATTTATTTTGGTTGAAACATTGTTTGTTGAGAATTCATCTCCTTAAGTTGAAAAATTTAACTCCTTGGTTAAAAGTTGAACTCTGTTGTTAAAAATTAATTTTTTTCATTGCAGATTCATCACTTGAATTGAAAATTTATCTCTGATGGAAAATTCAACTACCTTTTTGAAAATAAATTTTTCTGACTGAAAATTTAGCTATCATTTTTTGATAAAAATTAAACTATTTGGTTGATAATTGATATTTTTTATTGTTTTCTTTTCCTAATTGGAAAATTTGATAATCTGAATGAATTGGTTTCAGAATTATCCACAAAAAAAATATGTTTTTTATTTAAAAATTGAATTATTTGGTGGAGAATTCTTGTACGTTTTTGGTATAAATTTCAACTATTCCAGTTGAAGATTCATCATTTCAGTTGGAAATTGAACTGTTTGGTTGAAAATCCATTTTTGTTGTTGTTATAAATTATTTTGTATTATTATTTGTATTTTTTTTGCACAAAATTAATCTTCATTTTTGAATATTAATTTTTTTGATTGAAAATTCAATCATTCCAGTTGAAGATTTATCATTTTATTTGAAAATTCATCTCTGATTCAAAATTCAACTACCTTGTTGAAAATCAAATTTTCTAACTGAAAATTCAACTTTTACAGTTAAGAATTTAACTATTCTTTCAAAATGTTGTTGTTTTTGTTGTTAGAAATTAGTTTTTTAAGGCAGAAAATTCAACTATTCTATTTTTGGTAAAAACCAAATCTTTTTTGGATGAAAATTTAACTGTTTGGTTGTTAATTGATCTTTTTTATTAAAAAATTGTACTATTTGGTTGAAAATTTTTGTAAATTTCTGGTATAAAATTCAACTATTATTCCAGTTGAAGTTTCATCATTTAAGTTGAAAATTCATCACATTAGTTGAAAATTGACCTGTGTGGTTCAAAAACTGTTTTTTGTCGTTGTTAAAAATTAATTTGTTTAACTCACCATTTAACTATTCCATTTTTGTTGAAAATTTATGTCTTCGTTGTAAAATTCAACTATTGCATAAAAATGTATCATTTTCAGTTGCAAATTCAACAATTTGGTTGCAAATTCATATATTGTGTTAAAAATTTGTATCTTTTTGTAGAAAATCAATCTTCATGGTTGAATATTCATCTCTTTGGTTGAAAATTCAACCATTCCAGTTAAAAATTCACCATTTTAGTTGAAAAATGGTCTGTGTGGTTTGAAATTCAATTATTCCAGTTGAAGATTCATAATTTTATTTGAAAATTTATCACTTTTGTTAAAAATTGAACTATTTCAGGGTATTTTAAGAGATTCCAATATATTTTTAAAAGATTTGAACAATTTCAAGGGTTTTGGACAGTTTTAATAATTTTAAGGAATTCAAAAACTTTGCATGCAGTTTTAAAGGATTTTGGAAAATACAGAAGGATTTTACAGGACCTGTAAGGTTATAGGATGTTTAAGAAGATTCCAAGGATTTTTATAATGTCAATGCATAATTTCGAATAATTATATTATTATATTCACGAAGCAAAGCAATTTTATTTCTACCTAATTTTAAGTCTTTGAAATATAATCAAAAATTGTTTCAATTTAATTGAAAAAAATTGGTTAAAATCTTTTTTATTCGATAAATAAAAAATAAAAATTTCTCTTTTTTTACTTCTAGTATATATTTTCCATTATACTATTTCTCATTTGTGAAAATTTAATTGCATTCTCTTAGTTTATTAAGGAATAATAATAATAGTAGTAATAATAATGAATAATAGTTACAAGAGAGATGGAAAATGGGTGCGACGTCGGAAGGATCCACTTGCCTTTCAAATAAATTTGTAACTTTTTTCGAAAGTACCCTGTGCGTGGAAAATAACCCGTATCATACATATAATTATTATATCTATATATTACAAACAAGTAATATGATTCATTATAAAATATTATTTTCTATTACAAATAACGAAATATTAAATCTTATGTTTAAAATGAAAAAGACTTTCTAACCGACCTAAAATATTTTAACATTTTTATTAGAGCTGTGCAGTCGTTTATTCGAATTTTTTAATACAAATTCAAGACAATATTAACTTTCTTTTTTGTAAAAAATGGATCCAAAATTAAAGTCGAATCTTCGAAATTTGACTTGTTTCAATATTCGAATAAATCGAATTTCAAATATTCGACCAATATTTTTATCTTTGACAACACTCAAGTTAATCGAAATCGAAAAAGAAATTTCAGAAAACTGTCTATTCAATTTGGAATATTCGGAATCAAAAAGTTGATTTTTCATTTATGTATCATTGAAATTGAACAGTTTTCAATTTTATCTCTTCAACATTATAGAAATTTGAATTGTAAACGTTTGAAATTGAAGAGTTTTTGGTTTTGAAAATTTATAATTAAGGGTTATGCAGGTTTTGGGTTTTGGAAACAAAAATTCTGTGATTTTGTTGCCAAATTACAAATTTTGTAGATATAAATCGTAAAATTTGACTGATTTGTATTTCTGAATTTTTCAATCTTTACCATTTTCAATTTAAACTCATAGCTTAAAATTAATTATATTAATCTTGAAAATTAAAAATTAAAAATCCTGTAATTTTTTGATCGTCTTTTGAAATTTCATGGTTTAAATTTAAGAATTTCTATATCTATACAGATTTGTCCTGTAATTTAATACGTTGAACAGTGATTGCGAAAATGGCCCGGTGAAGTTTTCTAATGGTGTTTTTATGTTTATCGCATTAATTATGCCAATGTGTATCACTCCGGGGTGCAAATCAGGTTACAAAAATAAACTCGGAGAACCCGAAGATCCTGAATATGAAAAAAATTAAATTTTCCCTTGTTCTGAAGGACCCAGCTATTGAAGGTTTATGGCAAAAAGCTTTATTTATGAAATATTTTACCGTGAAAGCTGGCCAGTTCGTTTACAGTAAACATTTTTTAAAGGAAAACATTCTTCACGAGAGAATCCTAAAAGGACCCGATGACACTATTTTGATAAAGGTAAATAATTATATATTTACTATAAAACCGAAATCACAATTTACAAATAAAACAAAAGTAAACTGTTTTTTATTTAATATACTGTATCATTAGGTATTTTCACTTACTTCTAGTTTCAAAAAAATTCGGTTTGTTTTCCCCTCAGCAAGTGCAAGTATCAAGTTAATCTAGTCAATGTTCTATTTGAGTAGGATAAAGAAAAGTGACGTTAATTTCAGGATTAAATTGAAAAGCTACAAAAAATGTATGATACAAACCCTACATTTTCTTCCGTAACAATTCATGCGAAAAAAATCTTAAGTTGATGTTACTTTTTTTAAACGAGTAGTGAGTGAAAATACCTAATAAATACTTATTTAATAGAAAAGAATTTACTTTTGTTTCATTTGTTCTTTTAGGATTTTTCCGCGGAGATAAAAAACGTTTACTGTACGTGAACAAGCCAGCTTCCACCAAAAATGTTTTCCAGATTTAAATCTTTTTGTCATAAATCTTCAGTAGGTGGGTCTTTCAGAAGGACGAAAATATTAATTTTTTCATATTGAGGTTCTATGACTTCTCTTCTGTACCAAAACGTCCTTCAGTAGCATCAAAATAAAGAGGCATTAGAATGAAGCCACTCGAGACTGTATTTTTGGAGGACGGTTTCAATACCGAAAAGTAGCCTTGAAATGATACTTTTTTTTACAGTGATAATGATATTGCTGATTATCTCATTTCTCAAATCACATTCATAAATTGTTATCTTGCATATGCCGTAACTGTTTTTATCTGACATCACTTTCATGTCGCAACTTCCATACAATGAACCATTCTTTTGATATAACTAGATAACGGAACTCATTTATAAAAAAAAAATATGAATGATAATTATCTTGACTTTGAAACTTAGCTCCACTGATATTAAATAAAATTATATGATTAGCATTAAGACTCTAAATCTTCAATTAAAATAAACTTCAAATGAAGTAATATGGATGATGTTGTTACAACATCGAGTTAGAAAATGTTTCAAAAGTAACCGAAAGTGGGTATAATTCATGTTGAAGTCAAAAGTACAACACATGCACTGAGGACACTGACCAAATTTAGATCCTCTTTTCTCGAAAAGCGGTTTTTCGTAGTTCCAAGTTGATAGGTGGGTTTTAGGGTTAATTATAATCTTTTATTTTCCAACGAGAACTTCCTGTTTAGCAATGTTTTCATGATAAGGTAGTCTATATCAATGATTCAATGATTAAAATTTCACTTCATGATTATCAAATAAATTTTTACCAAAGCATGGAAAGTAGACCGAACATTGGCTTTGAAACATGTTGGACCTAGCAGTGTGAAAAATGCAGAGAAGGAATAAGAAAATACTGCGACAGGTTGGTTTCGGTTGACTTTTCTTTTTTTTGTGTATTTTTTTGTTATATATTGGCTTCTGATAAGCCGGTAATGAGGCTCGTCTATCCCAAAAAATTAGATTTGCATTTTTCCTCACACGGGGTTTAGGCGCTTAATTATAAAATTTCTTCTGATTAGATGTGTGACACCAACTGGAATTTCATCGATTTCTTCTTTGGTCAGTGGGGTAACAGTGCCACTTTTCACGCTTATTTTTGCCCTTCTTGTACCTCCTGTACGACTTGTACCTCCTGCACGAGTATTATAGACGTATATTCCGGCAAGTGTATTAGAACTCTCCAATATTGCAAAGACTTCACCGTCGGACGTTGATATAACAATTTGTTCTTGGGTTGGCAGAGGCTCATAGACATTTTCTCCTACTCTCATTTTGAGTTCTTTATCGCCAGGAAAAGTGAATCTTCGAAGTTCAAATATCCGTTTTGAAGCCGTTCTGCAAATCAGCCGAATGAATGGAAGTTGATCAAGTTTGTGTCCAGGTCCGCTATTCGAAGGAAGCCTGTCGGATGGATTCATGCACCTGGTACGATAAGAACGCCTTGAAGACAAAGGTTTGTCGAGAGAACATGGACCGGAAGGAGGTGACCTGGACCTGGTCCTCGCAGGAGAAGGAGACCTGTCAGGAAAATCAGAACTTCCGATAAAAGAAACACCAGAAATGGAGCCACAA
Organism: Andricus grossulariae; assembly: GCA_011634705.1. NCBI lineage: Eukaryota > Metazoa > Arthropoda > Insecta > Hymenoptera > Cynipidae > Andricus > Andricus grossulariae. The sequence continues at coordinate 227,273,185 of JAABKJ010007545.1, forward strand.
TTAGATGAAGACTGGGACTGTGAACTTGATTCTGCAACAAAAAACAGAAAATTACTTATTTTTCTAAGTACGTAAGGCAAGATAGATGAAAACTTTGAAAATATGAATGCTGAACTCTTCTTAAAGCTTGAAAAATTGTTTATAATATCACTGTGCTGAACAGCGCAGAAGACTAATTAAAGAGTTAACATCACGATGGTTAAAATATTGTCTGCTACAGGTGTTCCCAGAAATAACATACCTTTGATAATATTTGACTAAATATAACAATTCAAATGTTTATGGAAAATTCAAATGAACATTTTAGTTTATAGTAGAAGGAAATCTTCTTTTGAATCCAAATAGCTTGAGACTAACTTTAATATGAACGAATAATAACAGGGTTTTCGGGGAAATTTCAAATTAGTAGGTTTTTATTTTTAAATATTAATTTGAGCTTTTTTATGAGTCGTGTGGCCTCTAATATTTGTAACAACATGAAGTTCTACAACCTCAAATTATCTGAATCATTTCTATTCTATATTCAACATTTTATTAAGTAATTTGAAGAAAATAAGAAAATTTAATAAATTCAATTCTAGAAACTTGGCGAGATTAAAAATCTTTCTCTGCTCCGAAGACATAGCTGATGTTTATGAGCAAGTGTCTTCTCTTATTAGCACATTTATTCCACAATATTACATTCAATTCGAAAACGATTTAAATTATTAAAATTTTATTGAATTGGCGTGTTGTGCTAAAAATCTACCACCTAAATACAATTTTCGAAATTCAGGTGATCTTTTTTAATTTGGACCCCAAATTGGTATTCTGCAATTCATGAAACATCTCCTCATCTCCTCTTTCTAACTTTTATGGAAATTTACCAAGGGTGTACTTCCGAAATCGACATTTTATTGAAAATTTTGTTAATAAAAAAACGTGTACATAGGACTGAATCACCAAATAATTGTTTATCCATTGAAAGGTGACAAATCTTGAAATACATTTTTGATAAACAAAATTTGAAGAAGAAACAAAACGATTTATCGAAAATTTTGTACCAGTCTACTTAATAGTGTGATGATAATCCTGGTGTTTCACCACAATATATACTACTGAGTATAGTTTTTATCTTATAAATTATATGAAATATGTTTGAAATTTGAAACCACACAGTACAAAATAGAATTTTAATAAAAATATCATTGAGACTGAAATGAAAAAAATCCAGCTAATTTTAGGTTTTATTGCCAATCTGCTATACACTCTCTAAGTATTTTGATCAGGACAAATTTCTTGTCAATTTTTCTTTCATACAAAAAAAAGTTGAGAAAAAATTGCAGTGATAATAATGATCATTCTGGTTTATGATTGCATTACATAATGTTTACTGTAGTTCTTATCACATGAGTTACATATGCCTTGAGCCAAAGAATAAAATGTTTGCTGAAAATATTGCTGACATTTTTTTTATGGTCTCTGATAAGATACGAAAATTTGTATGATTCATGTAGATTTAGGAACAAGCCTGAGATAATATTCCGGTGGGTTGGCCTATTATGGAGAGAATTATTTGGATACATTTGTCAAATAATTTTGTATTGGCCTAGACTGCATGGATGTCTTTCACTTGGCCTCTTAATCGAAATGAAGCAAACTTTCAAAGAATTGTTTACTTTTGAAGAGATTGAACACAAATAAACAAGTAATTTCTGCCACTTTTGAAGAAGTTTCAGTTTCAAGATTTCTTTTTCTTTTTAATTTTAAATTTTTACCAGGTTTCCAGATTTCCAGATTCCAAAGATTTTCAAAGTATTTGGTGGACAATACAGATAATGCAGTGGAATGCAAATAATTGGTCAATATGTATCATTATGAAGAAAAGAAATACTGTCACATATATTTCTAAGAATTCTAAGCGATTTTGAATTTGAAATTTTTAAGATTTCAAGGGATTTCTTAGTAAGAAAAGTATATTATATAATTTTCAAGGATTTCTCAAAATTCGAAGGGGTTTTAAGGTGCCGTGAAAATCTAAAGGGATTTCAAGGTAATTTAAAGATTCGAAATTTTGTTAAGGGATTTAAGAGTATGTTCACGAACGTAAATTAAAACATATTGCTGAATACCTTGAACAAATTTTTGTCGGCGTAATTTCAAAACATGTTTTTAAACTCAAGGGTAATCAGTATATTTACCAATTGAATTAAGGGTAACTGCCAATGACAGGACGAAAGAAGAGAGTATCTTCATTTTTTCTGCAGGACGAAAAATTAATTACTTTATTAACAAAGAATCTGGTTGAGAGTGTACCCAATTATTTTTCGAGTACTTTATTACAACGCATATTAAATGCTATAATTCTTGCATTATTTATTACATATGCCTCGACTTTATCCTTGGGAGATATTTGTATTTCCGTTATCAGTCTAATTTACAAAATGTGTTTATCAGAACCATACTTAGTTTTCGAAAATGAAGCGACTATTTTTACATTCTCATCTTACTAACAATAAGTCTATGTATAAAATATACATTATAAGTTTTATGTGAAAAATCACTATTGCTATTGCTATCGTCTGTATAATGGATAACTTTTGAAAGACTTATTGTGTTAGTTTGAAATTTAGCACACAGTTTTGAGAAACAAAAAAGAAAGATCGAGTTTGTTAATCAGCACTTTTTGACCAAAGTTTCAGATTTTAACCAGCAAAAAAAGAATAGAATTTTAGATTTTATGATTAAGCTATGCAAGATACAAAGGAATATGAATAGATAACAATCATGCACACACAACAAATTTTATTTGGAAAAAACGACACAAGATGCAAAAAACATTAACAGACGAAAGTTATTGCCCGAAAAAGTGCTATACATTCTCCAGTAATAATTTCTTCATAGGACGCGTATTTCTTTGTATTAATCTGAAAAAATAACCATAAGAATAAGAAATTCAGCTTTTGGATAATCATTTATTTTCTGAAATGATACATTTTTTAGTGTATCCAGCCGAACTTTTGCCGATATCGAGCCGGCTACGCAAATGGTAGATTTTATTTCAATCTGTCAAGAATAAGTTTTACATTCCTTTTTATTGAGTTCATAGTGCGCGCAGGATTGCGATCCACTATTTTTGGCGAATAACTTTAAAATTTTTTCTGATCAGATGATTGGGGCCTACTGGGGAGTCATCGATTTCTTCAGGGGTCAGTGCTGTAATCATGCCGCTTTCCATGTTTATTTTCGCCCGTCTTCCATATGATTTATGATGGATATACATTCCAGCAAAGGCATTGAAACTCTCCAAGATTGCAAAAACGTCACTATTGGATGTTGTTAAAACAATTTGTTCTTCGGTTGGCATAGAATCATAGATATTATGTCTTGTTCTTAATTGCATTATTGTATTGTTAGGAAAAGTGTATCTTCGAAATTCGAACATCCGATTTGAAGCCGTTTTGCGAATCAGCCGAATAAATGGAAGTTGATCCAGTTTATGTCCTGATCCGCTATAAGAAGGAAGCCTATTGGGCGGAGTCATGCATCTAGCAGGAAGAAGAGGCCTAAGCACAGAAGACCCTGTTGCAACGCATTCATTTTTTGAAAAATTTTGTAATCTTGCAAAATTCCAAATTTTTGCTTCAAAATCTTCTACATTGTTTTCAAAACCATTTTTGAAATTTTTTCAAAACTTCTTAATATCTTTTAAAGTGATTCGAATTTTTCATATTTTTTTTAACTGAAAAATTAAAAAAATTGCTTTAAAATCTTCCAGACTCTTTTTCGCCAATTGAGGAAATCTTTTGAAATTCTTTAGAAAAAGTTTTTATTCTCTTGAAACCTTTCAAAATTACTAAACAGCATCTTTTTTCGAAATCTTCAAAAATCTACATTTTGTTTTAAATTTCTTGAAATTGTTGCCTTAAAATCTTCCACATACTTTTCTGACAATTTTGGAAATCTTTCGAAATATTTTGAAATCTTATTCAATTTTATCTAGAAAAGTTTTTCATTCTCTTGAAACCTTTCATTCTTAAAAAAAATCTGAATTTTTTCTTGGAAATCTTTAAAAATCGATCTTTTTTAATTTTATAAAATCGACATTTTGTTTTTAATTTGATGAAATATTTGCGAAACTTCTTAATATTTCTTAAACTAACACGAATTTTTTGTAAAATGTTGTGAACGTGAAGAATTGAAAAATGTTGCTCTAAAATTTTCTACATTATTTTTCGAAATTTTAGAGAATCATTTTTTAATAATCTCTTAAAATTAATTTACCAAATAAAACATTATTTAAATTTTACCAGGAATTTTCAGAAAACTTTTTTATTCTCTTGAAATCTTCAAAATTCTCAAGACAAAATGTTCGGCAAAATTCTCTCCATTATTCTTGTTCATCACAAACAAACAAAACTTGATAAAATTTCAGTCTAAAAGCCTTAAAACTTAATTATAAAGCAAAAAGATTAAAAAAGTCCGTTTATATAATATAAAAAGCACAAAATTTCACATTTTTGACACTTTCCCCATGCATTTGAATACTTTTCGGCCTAAAAGTACAGCCAGCGCCACCCTCGGCCGTACTCAACATTTCCGTCCCTTTCATTTCAGAGTGTCACGAGGCTGGTTTGAATCTTTTGAACTTTATTTCAATGGTGAGCAAAAGTGCAATATATTTTTCATCAATTTATCTGATGAGGAAACTGGTATATGTTTGGAAACGTCATACGTTTTAATTCCGTTATGAACTAGAAAAAAATGAGAACAAACAGACAGACATATAGACAGACAGATAGACAGACATTTGGTAAAAACCTGTTTTTTGTGTTCAGAGGATCTGAAAACGTGGAAATTTGACAATTTAGAAATGATTGAGATTGGGAATGGGAAAAGATAATATTTCAGGGCTGCAAAATGAGCCACTGAAAGTGATAGAATTGGCGATCTAGCGAGATGATTGAGGCCCGTAACGACGCAACGACGCTGACGAGACCTGAAAAGCCGACCGTGGCTAACTGCGGTAGTCCGACGGCGGTAATTAACTTTGATCTTAACTTCCTTGACCTTGGTCATTTTCTTCTTCTTCTTCCACCTTCCTCTCCGATCGCGTCTCTTATTTGCTTTCTACCACATTCCATCCTGTTCATTCTCACTGGCCGATCGGTAGTAAGCACGATCGTAACGCCGTGTACACGCCTCAGTGTGTTTAACCGTGAAATCGATGAAATATGGGAACCTTCGGCCTTAAAACGATATTGCGAGTAACTGTGACCAGCCGAGATTATGTTTTGCGAATCATCAGGGAGATGATCAAATCTTTAGTAACGGAACCTCTTCACAATATTATTCTATTTATATTCTCATCTAGAATAATTGCAAAAAGGAAGAGGGCAACATGCGGTATTTCTCGGCTAAAAATAGAACTGGGAACTTATTTAAGACAAACTTATTTGTTGTATTTAAATTAAACATATGTGCAATATACTCTATTTTCCTTTATTGTGTTTCTAACCGCGCACTTGACCTCAAAAAATTATTTGATTTAGACACACTCATAACCACGCCCATTTTCCTTACCCATATTCATTCACGCCCATTTTAGTTTACCATAGCTATGCCCATTTTCCTTTTCCAACTTTCCCTTTACCTTGCCATTTTCGTTATCTTCTCTACTCTTATTTAAACCATTATTTTGTCAAGCATTCTTCTCAGGTACACCTTCATTCACGCCTATTTTAGTTTACGACATAATAATTTATTTTTTTCTTAAACGTGTATATTCATAACTATTTTTCTTAAATACACCTTCAACCCCGCCCATATTTCTCAACTGCACCTTTACCATGTCCATTTTCCTTCCAAGGGTTCATTCTTAGCCAATCCTCTCAGACACACCCACTTTCACGCCCATTTTCCGCGACCACGCCTATTCTTTTCAAACACACTACTGTTTCATCACCACGCTTCTTCTACTCCACCATGATCATTTTCTTTAAAAACTATCATTTTTTTCAAACACTCTTTGTGTTTCTGAAACACATATTTTTAATCTCTTCCCAAAGAAACACACTTATTCCGACCAATTTTTGCTAACCACACTTATTTTCTTCAAGCACGATATTTCTTGTTGCCACGCCCATTTTTCTTGACCACACCTATTTTCTTCAGCCACGTCCATTTTTCTTCTTCACGCCTATTTTACTCTAAAATATTCATTGTCATTATCTACACCTATTTCCCTAACCCCTGTATTTCTACTCAAAGATGTACACACTCATTAATGACAATTTTCCTTGACCACACCCATTTTTTTTACGACTTCCATTGTCCTTCTCAACGCCTATTTTACTTTACCATGATAACCCCCCCCCCCTTAAACAAGTATTTTGTTAACTAATCCTTCAGGCACATCCTCATTCACACCCATTTTCAATGAATACGCTCATTGTTTTTAAAGACGCTTATTTCTCTCCACAACGCTTATTTTAATTTAGCATGTCCATTTTCTTCGAAAATTATCCCTTTCCTTAGTCACTTTCTTTTTTTGACTGACAAATTTTTTAAATACTTCCCTAAGATAGACGCTCATTCAGGCCTGTTTTTCCTATCTACACCCATTTTCTTGAACCTAACTACTCTTCTTAGCCACACACTAATCCATGCCTATTTTCCCTAACCACACCAATTTTTTTTAAACACGCTAATTTTCCTTATTCACTTCTTCACTTATCCTTAACCCTAATTCATTTGAATTTTTCATGACCACGCCCATTTATTTACCAGGCTAATTTATCTGCATACGCTTATTTTACATTACCGTGTCCATTTTCATTATAAATGCTCTGTTTTCTCTACCACTTTATTTTTTCTCACACACTTTATCAATTTCCTTAGGCACACCCTCATTCACCCCTATTTTTTCTAGACAAACCTATTTTCTTTAACCACCTCCATTTTTCTTCTTATGTCTATTTTACGTTAAGTATTTCATTCTCCTTATCCACTCTATTTTTCCTTGAACATGTATTTTCTTAAACAATCCCCTTAGACACACCTTCTTTTACGCCTATTTCTTGACCACACCTATTTTCTTAAACAACGCTCCATTTTTTTTCTCCGCGCTTATTTCATTTCACCGTGTCCAGTTTTATAAAAAACGATAATTTTTGTTAGCTACTCTCCTTTTTTAGCAACACATATTTTTTAACTAATCCCCAAAGGCAACCCACTTTCACGCCCATTTTCTGTGACCAAGCATATTTTTTTAACCACGTATATTTTTATTAGCTATTTTCTATCACCACGCCCATTTTACTTAAATAAGCTAATCTTTCTTTGCCACGTCGGTAGACCATTATTCACGCCTATTTTTTCTAACCTCACCAATTTTCTCCGACCATTTAAATTTGCCATTTACCGTAACACACCTAGTTTCTTTATCCAAACACAATTTTGTTCTCAACGTCTTTCTTAATTTATTATGAAAAATTTTCTTTAAACTTTAATCAAGCCTCTTTTATTAATCGCATCCATTTCCGTTTGCCACTCATATTTCTCTTTCCTGCACTTCTTTCGCTCAACCATGTCCATTTTCATTAACCACGCCTTTTTTCCTTGACCACGCCTATTTTCTCTAACCACGCTATTCTTGATTTGAGACGTTTATTTTACTTTGTTCATTTTCTTTAGAAAGGCTCATTTTTCATAGCCACTCTATTCATTTACCACTTATCACAATCACAAGCTTATTCAACCCTATTTTCCCGAACCATACCTATTTTTTTTACTCACTCTGATTTTCCTTTTCTCATCCATTTTCCTTGACCACACCTGTTTTCTTCAGCCACGCCCATTTTTATTTTCGACGCCTATTTCACTTCTATATATTTCCATTAGTTACTATTTTTTTTTTTGCGTATTTTCTTAACTATTTCTCTTATATGCTCCCTCAATCACACCATATTTGTTAACCTCACGTATTTTCTTCAAACAGGCTTATTTTCCTTGTCGATTCTACCGATTTTCTTCAATCACGCCCAGTTTCTTCTCCACACCTATTTTACTTTACCATGTGTATTTTTAATGTCTAACACGAATTTTCTTAACCTCTCCCCTTTCACACACTTATTCACGCCCATTTGCATGAAACACACCTACTTTATTTAATCACACCCATTTTTCTTCTCCACTCCTATTTTACTTCACCATATCCATTTTCTTTACACCTCCATCACGCCCATTTGCCGTAACCACACCTGTTTTCTTTAACCTTGCCCATTTTTCTTCTCCACGCCTAATAATTGTCTTTCTGAAAGGTGATAATCAGTGATGCATTCGAGACGTTTTCGAGAAAATTCGAGATTTTCTTGAAACATGTGCAGGTGAACTCCAAACTTCGTGAAGATCGAGAATCTCAAAAAAAAAGTATCAAGATTCTCGACTCGAGATCTCGAAATTTGTTATCTGATTCTCGATCTCCACGAAGTTTTGAGTTCTCCTGAACATGATTCAAGAAAATCTCGAATTTTCCCAAAATCGTTTTGAATGCATCACGAGTGATAATCCAGTGAAACATTTTTAGTCGAGTCTAATTATAAATGCCAAAAAGGTGTACGAAAGCGACGCACCTATAAATTCAAGATTTTAGCATTCGCTTCGCTTATGGTCAGTCTATATCGCGGAGGTTCAGGGTCGCTCATTGTCAATCGCAAAAGAAAGTCAAGGTAGCTGTCATTGTGTGGAAATTATTAGCTGGAAGCGAGGCTCTCATTCCGATCACTTTGTACGTCGTACAACTGTCATGCATGGTAAATTGGTAGTGCAGTCCTTGTGCCAGATGGAGTCGTTTCCGCTGTGTCCTTCGCGATGCCTTACACGAGGGGCAGACAGTATGATTAGAGGTTCGCGGTTAATTGACCGATGTGCCTAATTAATTAGGTGCTATCATGCGCGATACCATATTTGCTTAATTACACTAAAGGCCAGCGGTTAACGAATGTCTCGCATCCGATAAACACTGCGCCAAACACTGGAACATGAGCTATCATCAAAGCAATTTTAATCGCATTACATAAAATATTGTTAATCAATAAGATTAATTTTTTCCTTTGCTTTTGATATAACAAGTTACTGTATTTAATTTATTTCATAAGATGTGGCTTAAAAACGAATTCAAGAAAAATAGGCCTATCGAAATATATGGGTAAGAGGCGTGGTCAATAAAAGTAGGCGTGTTCGAAGGGCGTTGCCTACGGGTACTGAAAATGAAAGTAGACCTAAAAATGGGTATATATAAGAAGGTGTAAAAGAAAATTACCAATAGTAAAATTCTGACCTTTGCTTTTTCTTCATTACTGAAGACATACTTAAACACTAAATCATGAAAATAATGGAATTTGTCTTCGTTCCATAGAAAATATCCTTAATCAATGAGAATAATTTTGTCGTTTATTTTCAATAGAAGGGGATACTCTATCTGAATTATTTCATAAGGTGTGGCTAAGAAATAAAATGAAGAAAAATCGGCGTAGCTGCATATATGGATAAGGGGCGTGGTCAAGAAAAGTAGGCGTGTTCGAGGGCGTTGCCTATGCGTGTTGAAAATAAAAGTGGGCGTGAAAAAGGGTGTGTATAAAGATGATGTAAAAGAAACTTACTAATAGTAAAGTTCTGACTTCTACTTTTTACCTTAAAATTCTCATTCACTCTTCCTTCTTCTTCTTCACATCTTTCTTGATTATCATTACCGGAGATATCCTTAAACACTGAATCACGTGAAGAATAAAGTTTGCCTTTGTCCCATGTAAAATATCCTTTATCAAGAAGATTAACTTTTTCGTTTATTTCTAATAGAAAGGGATACTGTATCTAATTTACTTCAAAATGTATGACTAAAAAATAATATGAAGAAAAATGGGCGTATCTAAATATATGAGTGAGGGGCGTGGTCTAGAAAAGTAGGACTGTTGTAGGGGTGTCTATGGGCGTTAAAAATGAGAGTGGGCGTGAAAAAGGGTGTTTATAAAGATTATGTATAAAAAAATTATTGATAGTGAAATTCTCACCTCTTCCTTTCATCATTTCAACGGACAAATTGCAAGTACATTCCGAAGGAATGAAATTGCTCTTGGTCATGTATGAAGTATGCTTGGTCAATAAGATTAATTCTTTGATTTATTTTTAATAGAAAGCGATTTGTATTCAACTTTTTTATGAGGAGATGTTGAAAACGATCAGAAAAATTGGGCGTAGCGAAGGATATAAGTAAGGGGCGTGGCCATTGAAAGTAGGCGTGTTGCAGAAGTGTTTTCAATAGGCGTTAAAAATGTAAGTGGGCGTGGAAAAGGGGAGTGGCTTTTCAAATGGAGGGAAACCCAACTTTTATTACAGAATAGAAATGTCTAATTACCATTTAGTTTTTTAGATATCTTGTTTTTTATTTTTAAGGTTACATAAATATAATTTTCCTAAGATACTTAAGAAAATTCAAAAAAAAAATTGAGAATTCAGATATGTTAAATCCAAATTTCAAGCAAAAATTTATTTCACACTAAAATAATGTAATCATTAACCAGACAAGATTATTCATCAACCAGTTGCATTTCTAAACAAAAAATATGAACTTTTTACATAAATGTAATAAAAAGTTAATTTTGAACCAATTGGATGAACTTTCTCCCAGGAAGACATATTTTCAGAAATGTAGTTAAATTTTTAACCAAAGAGTTTAATGTTGGAACAAAATCTTGAATCTTCAACAAACAAAAAATGAATTTTTAACATTCTAGTTTGACTTTTAACCAAAAAACATCACTAAACATCACTGAACATTTTTTTGGAAATCTAAAGAAAATTTTTATTCTATTATCTTGAAATCTTACAGAATTCTTTAAAAGCGCAAAAATGTTGTTTTAGAATCATCAAAAATCTCATTTCTTTTTAAATCTTCCCTAATTTTCAACCATTTTGGAAATTTCGTTACAAATAGTCAACATCTTTTAAAATGATTATAATTTTTCGTAGAATATTTGAAAAATCTTTCAAAATTAAAAAAATTGCAACTAAATCTTGCAAATTTTTTGTCTTGATATTTTTAGAAATCTTTTAAAATCTATTTAAATTTTTTTCAAAATTAATTCTTCACATTAAAAAAGCCTTTGAAATTTTCCCTGGAATTTTAAGAAAAATGTGTTATTCTGCTGAAACCTTCCAGAATTCTCAAAATCCTTCTAAATTTTTTATTCGAAATCTCTCAAAATCTACATTTTGTTAACAAAATTTTTAATCTTTACAAGCTTAAAATTATTTTTGAATCTTTTCAAAATTTGAACTTCAAAAAATGAAGATCTCATTTTTTCAACTGTTTACATTTATTAATACCCGATATAAATTTTTAATTGTTCAAACAAATTATATTAAAAAATACAAATTTTCGTCAATTTTCAATTGGCAGATTTTTGCTAACTAAATCAATTTTGAATTATATTAAAAAACTTTATCTCTGTATACTTCACCAACCAAGAATAATTGTTTATTTGAAAAACAATTTTATAAACAAATTCACAACTTGACTGCTTGTCAAAAAATAAATGTTTTTTGTTACGAAATCAATTACGGGTGGCCCAAAAAAGATGCTTATTAATTAGTAGATTGTGTCAGGCTCGATTATTTATTGATATTCATTTATATAAACTGTATAAACAAATACAGATAATAATACTTTACCACAGAACAATATTTTTATATTTTATTAACAGTTTTGTAAACAAATTTACTAGTTGGCTACCTTTCAACAAATGGATGTAGTTTTTTCACAAAATTGACTGCCAATGACTCAACAACATTCATTCTTTGAGAAGTGGTCCAGTTGTGAATTTTGTTTATATGTTTGTTTATAAAATAAACAAATATTCTTAGTTTATTCAATATTGCAAGCGATGGATTTTTCGAAGTAATCTGAAATCGATTACCTTAAAAAAAAACGAAATCTGCCGGTTGAAAATTGATGATAGTCTGTATTAGTTTATCAAATTTATTTAAACAATTACCGACTTTTAGCAGTTTCAAGAAAATCATAAATAATATTTATTACCGATAAATTTGTTATTAATTTTGTGAAAGGAGCGAAGTTTTAGGAGCATGACATGGCTGATATATGCATTTGTTTATTAAATTTGTTTATACATAACATTAACAATTACTTCTGGTTTAAATAAAAATAAGAGAATGAGAAATTCTGTACGTACATCCTGAACACTAAATTAGCTAGGGTACGGGGTAAAGTCAGGTAGTTTACGGGGTAAGGTTGGCAAGGATACAAGGTAAAGTGGGCTAGAGTACGGGGTAAAGTGGGCTAGGGTACAGGAAAAACTCGGCTAGGGCACGAAGTAAATTCGGCTAGGTTACTGGCTTAGTTGGGTGAGGTACAAGGATAAGTCGGCCAGGATACGGGGTGAAGTCAGCAAGGATACGGGGTAAATTTGGGTAGGGTGAGGTGTAAAGTGGGCTAGGATACGAAGTAATGTCGTCATGGGCGTAAGGTAAAGTTAGCTAGAATACGAAGTAAAACCGGATGGTACGGAGTAAAGTCGACTAGGGTAAAGGTTAAGGTTAGTTAACGGTCGGAGTAAAGTGGGCTAGGACATGGGTTAATGTCAGCCAGAAAACGGGGTGATGTCAGATAGGGTATGGGAAAAAGTCGGCTAGGGTGCGGGGTAAAGTTGGTAAGGATACGGGGTAAATTTAGATAGAGTTCGGTGTGAAGTGGGCTAGGATACGCAGTAATGTCGACTAGGACACAAGGTAAAGTTGACTAGAGTACGAAGTAAAGCCGGATGGTACGGGGTGAAGTCGACTAGAGTAAAGGGTAAGGCTGGTTAATGGATGGAGTAAAGTGGGCTAGGGCACGGAATAATGTCAGCCAGGAAACGGGATGAAATCAGCTAGGGTATGAGAAAAAGTCGGCTAGGGACGGGGTGAAGCCGGCCAGGATAGGGGGTAAATTTGGATAGGGTTCGATGTAAAGTGGGCTAGGATACGAAGTAATTTCGACTAGGGCACAAGGTGAAATCCGCTAGCGTACGAAATAAAGTAAAATAGGGTACGGAGTAAACTTGACTAGGGTACGGCGAATAATCGGCCAGGATACGGGGTGAAGTGGGGTAGGGTAAGAGGTAAAGTGGGCTAGCGTAAGGGTTAATGTTAGCTAGGGACAGAGTGAAGTCTGTTAGAGTGGTGTGTAAATTTAGAAAGGGTACGGGGTAAAGGCGGTTAGGCAACAGGGTAAAGTCAGCAAGGATACGGGGTAAATTTGGGTAGAGTTCGGGGTAAAGTGGGCTATGATACGAAGTTATGTCGACTCATGCAGAAGGTAAATTCGGCTAGCGTACATTGTAAAGTCGGATAGGGTACGAAGTAAAGTCGACTAGAGTAAAGGGTAGGGTGATTAACGGAGAGCGTAAAGTGGGCTAGGGTACGGGTTAAAGTCAGCCAGAAAAAGAGGTAAAGTCGGCCAGGGTATGGTAAAAAATCGACTAGAGTACGGTGTGAAGTCGGCAAGTGTACGATGGATAATCGGCAAGAATTTGGGGTAAAGTGGGCTAGGGTACGGGGTAAAGTCGGGTAGGGAAAAAAAGTTCGGTGGACGGACGGTCAGACCGAAGAACCGACCGAAACTATAAGGGCTTCTCCCTAGGCCTACCAAACCCTAACAATGGGATTGTTTATTTAAATAAAAGTTTTGAGTGTAGAATTTTTTGTTAAATAAAAAAATTAGGAAAAAATAAATTGAGTACATTCTGAAGGAAGAATAAAATTGGTCTTCGTCACGTACGTCGATAACAACGTCTTATCTGCAAACTTATCAATTCTGAGCACGATCTTCTTAGTTTCTGATGAAGACTTGAGGGCATGAATGTTTCCGAGCAGTTCATAAATCGTACGTACGTGGCACATTATTTTTGTCAAGTCTCTCGTTCTCACTTGAAAGCTGAGAACAATGGTCATGTACGTGCCAACATGCTTCCCAACAACAATTTAAAAATTATGCAATGCTAGTAATATTCGTAATATTATTCAAATAATCAAATAAAAAAATAAAATAAAATGAAGAAAATAAAAATATAAAATCATCAAATAAAATAAATCATAAAATAAAAAATAAGATAGTATAATGATAATTAAAATAATATGAATCGAAATTGTTGCTTATTTTGTTTGTTGTAAACAAATTGTATAAAGAAAAAATCGACGTTAGGGGTTATTCGTCTCTGAAATATTTGTCTGCTCTGCAATTGCTTTCTTTCATCATCAGGATTATGCGAGGTCAGTAAAATTTAATTTAAATAATTAATTCTATAAACAAATTATATAAACGAGTGTACATCGTAGACATTTATAGTCAAGGACAAATAGTTTTTCTTCTAATATCGTTGTAATTATATTGACAATGACCTTTTCCGGAAAAATTGCTATGACATTTGTTCATTTTATAAACAAATTATATAAACAAATGCACATTTTAGCCGTTTTTGTGAGAAAAGAAATCGTTTTTTCTTCTCACCTTGCTTGATTATATTTCCAATGATGTTTTGTGGAATAAGTTCACTATGCATTGATATTAATTTATTTTATAAACAAATTATGTAAACAAATTCACATTTGAGGCGTTTTTTAGCAAAAAGAAATCGTTTTTTCTTCTGATATTCTTAAAATTATCTGACCAATGATAATTTGCGAAAGAATTTCGCTGTGCATTGATATTTTTATATTTTATAAACAATTTGTATAAAAAAATGCACATTTCAGGCGTTTTTAAGCGGAATGAAATCGTCCTTATTTTCTGCCCTTACTGAAATTATATTGCCAATGATAATTTCTAAATAGAATTGATAGTTTTTCAATTTCATAAACAATTTATATAAACAAATGCACATTTCCGGCGTTTTTAAGCGAGATTAAATCGTTCTTATTTTCTAACCTTACTGAAATTATATTGCCAGTGATAATTCATGGAAAAAATTTCGCTTTGATTGATATTTTTTAAATTTTATAAGCAATCGAATGTGCATTTGTTTATATAATTTCTTCATAAAATAAATGAATATTGATGTGTGTTAAAATTTTTTCAGAAAACCTAATTGGTAATATAACTACAGAGCAGAAAAATACTTTGAAGACGAATATCCCTTAATGTTGATTATTTCTCAATACAATTTGTTTATAACAATCAAATTTGCAAGTCAAATATTTTTTGTTTACATTATACATCTGTGTATTAAAAAAGTACCTTTTTGGAAAAAATCGACCAAAAATACAATTCTTAACAGATTTGGTTATTTTTTTAGGACAAGTGACTCCAAATATTTCACTGCGACTAACAAAATTTTTTTATTCAACAACAAATTTTAAACTTTTCTTGAAATTTTTTTAGATTTGTTTAAAAGATTTTTTAAAGATTTTTCAATTCAATAAAACTGGCTGTTAATAAATTTAGTCAAT
The DNA here is from genome assembly GCA_011634705.1 of Andricus grossulariae. Classification (NCBI taxonomy): domain Eukaryota; kingdom Metazoa; phylum Arthropoda; class Insecta; order Hymenoptera; family Cynipidae; genus Andricus; species Andricus grossulariae. The sequence goes on from JAABKJ010007545.1 coordinate 227,288,668, forward strand.
AATTTAAAGGAATCCCTAGTGGGTAATAGTAATGAATATTGTGCGCTTACAATTAGTTATTAATATCTGCTTTTTACTAATTATTTAAAAAAATAATCTAAGCAATTGCACACTTTAACATTTTTTCATGAATAGGCTTCATTTTTTTCGGAATCAACTCGAAATGTTTTGCCAAGAACTTCCTGCTGTCATATTTTTGATAATGACAATAATTGTTAATTATTTAAATAATTTTTATAAACAAATCCAAATTTGCACAATTTTTAATAATCAGGCGTTATTTACGTTCAATGAATCATCAGGTTGTACCAAAATTGAAATATATGAAATGGAAAGCTGGATAAAATATGAATTTGTTTATAAAAATTGTTTATATAATTGACATTTTTTGTAACTATGAAAAATATGACAACAAGGAGTCTTTCGAAACACATTTCAAGTTTATTCTGCAAAAAATAGAGCCTTTTTATGCAATAATGGTTAATGTGTGCATTTGTTTATAAAAAGTGTTTAAATAATTGGTAATAAGGAAATACTCTTAACCAACTGTGAGCGCACATTACTATTTTTTATATTTCATACAAAAACTATGGATTTCAAATAACTAATCATTGCGAATTACGAAAAAATTACTTTTGTTCAAATAGTTTGTTTATAAAATTATAAAACTTTTTTCTCATTCTAATCTGCTGGAAATTATTCTTAGTTAGTCAATACATTAATTTATGGACTGTTTTAATAAATTTTAAAATTTTTAAAGAAATGGTATTACTGAGAAGTTACATAAAAAGTTTAAACTTTAAAGTTTGAAGCTTAAAATTTAAAGTTCAAAGTTCAAAGGGCAAAGTTTAAAGTTTAGAGTTCAAAATTCAAAGTTCAAAGTTTAAAGTTTAGAATTTAAAGTTTAACATTTAAAGTTAAAAATTCAAAGTTCAAAGTTTGAAATTTAAAGTTTAAAATTGAAAATTGAAAGTTTAAAATTGAAAATTAAAAGTTTAAAGTTTAAAATTTAAAGTTTAAAGTTTAAAGTTTAAAGTTTAAAGTTTAAAGTTTAAAGTTTAAAGTTCATAGTTTAAAGTTTAGAAAGTTTGAGATGTTTAAAAAGTTTAAGCTTTAAATTTTGCAAGTTTCAAGTTAAATTTCAAAAAGTTTAAATTGCTAAAGTTTAGGTTTTAAAAAGTGTTTAAGGTTGAAAGTTTTAAAAAAGTTTAATTCAGGATATAGTTTTAAAAAGTTTAAAGTTCAAAAAAAAGTTTTAAAATTTTGAAAGCTTGAAAGTTCAACGTTTTTAAAGTTTTAAAATTTGAAAAACTTTAAAAATGTTCGAAGTGGAAAAAGTGTAAAGTTTAAGTTTTAATATAATAAGTTTAAAGTTGTGAACAACTTTAAAACGTGGAACATTATAAAGTTTTAATGTTTAAAGTTTTCATTTGTTAAATGAAAAATTTTTTATCTTGAAAAATTAAATTCCCGAATGGTGAAATTCCCGAATAATAAAATTTCCGAAAAATAAAATTACCAAATTTAAATATTCCCAAAAAATGAAATGTCCGAATTGTAAAATTCCCCAATATAAAGCCTTACAAATTTTTCTATCATGATATATATATATATATATATATATATATTATTATTTTTTGATGGAAGATTAAGCTTTTTGGTTGAGATTTCATTTTTTTTATTGAAAATTATTATTTTTTAAAATTGAAAATTAATATTTTCAACTAAAAACTTAACTATTCTATTTATTTCATTTTCGTTAAAAACTTATTTCTCTAACTTAAAATTAAACTATTCTATTTTTTGTTCAGAAATAATTTTTTTCATTAAAGATGCATAATTTTAGTTAAAAGTTCATTTCTTTGTTTAAAAATGTAACAAATTCCGTTGAAATTTCTTTTTTAAACGATTTTTTTAACTAAAAATTTAGCTACTTCATTTTTGCTGGAAAATTTACTTTTTTCACTTGAAAATTCACTTATTTTGTTGAATTCTCGTCTTTTTATTCGAAAATTCAATTATTTTTGTAGAAAATGCATATTTTTTGGTTGCAAATTCAACTTTTTTTCAAAAATTTATCTTTATGATTACAAATTTTTTTTTATTCATTAAAAATTATTCTATGTTGAAATTCAATTCTTTTGTGGAAAATTTTTATTTTTTGGTTTAATTCAACAGTTTTTTTTTTATAGAAAATTAAGACATTCAGGTGAAAATGTATCTATTTTGTTAATAATTATTCTCTTTGGTAGAAAATTTGTCCTTTTGGTTATAAATTCATTTCTTTGTTCGAAAATTAGTTTTTTTTTATCCAAAATTAATTTTTTAACTAAAAATTTGACTGAATTTTTGGTTAAAAATTTTATTTTTTCTATAGGCATTTAATATTTTTGGTAAAACGTTCATTCGTATTGTTGAAAATTTTGTTTTCGTTAAAAATTTGTTTTAATTGCTTAAAAACTTATTTCTTTAACAAAAAATTAAACTATTGTATTTTTTGTTAAAATTTATCTTTTTTTAGTTGAAAATTTATCTATTTTGTTGAAAATTTATCTTTTTTTAAATAGAAAATTAACTTTTTTGGTTGAACATTTAATTATCAGGTTGAAAATTCCATTAAACATTAAAATATGTGGTTGAAAATTGATGTATTTTGTTAAAAATTATTCTTTCTTGATGGAAGATTAATCTTGTTTGGTTGAAATTTCATTTCTTTAGTTAAAAATTCAACAAATTTCGTTTATTTTTTGTATTTTTTTGAAAACGAACTTTTGTACTAAACATTTAGCTACTTCATTTTTGCCAGAAAATTTACTTTCTTCAGTTGCAAATTCACTTATTTTGTTAAAATCTCGTATTTTTAGTCGAAAATTCAATTATTTTGGTAGAAAATGCATCTTTTTTGGTTTTAAATTCAACTTTTTTTTCAAAAATTTGTCTTTATGATATAAATTTTTTTTTGTTGAATAAAAAATCTGTCTTGGTTGAAAATTCAACTCTTTTGTTGATAATTGGTATTTTTTTATTTAATTCAACAGTTTTTTATTGAAAAATAAAATGTTTGGGTGAAAATGTATGTATTTTGTTATTATTCTTTTTTGGTAAAAGATTGTTTCTTTTTCGTTGAAAATTAATTTCTTTGTTAAAAATTAGTTTTTTTTAATCAAAAATTAATTTTTTAACTAAAAATTTAACTGAATTTTTGGTTGAAAAATTTACTTTTTCCCTAGGCATTACATATTTTTGAAAAAAAGTTCATTTGTATGATTGAAAATTTTATTTTCGTTAAAAATTTGTTTTATTTACTTAAAAACTTATTTCTCTATCCAAAAATTAAACCAGTCTATTTTTTGTTAAAAATGTATATTTTTTTAGTTGAAAATTCATCTATTTTGTTGAAAATTTGTCTTTTTTTAATATAAAATTAACCTTTTTGGTTAAAATTCAATCATTAGGTTGGAAATTCCATAAAATATTAAAATATGTGGTTGAAAATTCATGTATTTTGTTATAAATTATTCTTTTTTGATGGAATATTAATCTTTTTTCTTGAAATTTCATTTCTTTGGTTAAAAATTTAACAAATTTCGTTGACATTTTTGTTTTTTTGTTTAAAACGAATTTTTTGTACAAAAAATTGAGCTATTTCATTTTTCCTAGAAAATGGACTTTCTTCAGTTGAAAATTCACTTATTTTGTTGAAATCTCGTCTTTTTTTAGTCGAAAATTCAGTTATTTTAGTATAAAATGCATATTTTTTGGTTGTAAATTCAACTTTTTTTCAAAAATTTGTCTATATGATTTAAAAACTCCAAATTTTGAATGAGATATTTTTCATTGATTAAAAAATCTTTCATGGTTGAAAATTCAACTCTTTTGTTGATAAATCGCATTTTCTGGTTATTCAACAGTTTTTTATTAACAATTTATATATTTTTCGGTGGAAATATCAAGTATTACACTTTTTGTTAAGAATTAATGTTTTTATCAATGATTTATCATTGAGGTTGAAAATTTAACTATTTTGTTGAAAATTAATTATTTTAAATGAAAATGTAATAATAAAATTTAAGCTGAATAAATCTTCATTTTTTGTCAGTTCTATTTTGCACACAAATGTTCAACTCATGTTGAAAAGTTTTTTTTTTGTTTCGTTCAATTTAACTGTTTTTGATTAAAAATTAAAATATTTTTTGGTTGAAATATCTAGTAGGATATTTTGCTTGAAAATCAATTTTTTTATGATTTATAATTTCAATTGAAAATTCATCTTCGTGGTTGTGAAATGAGATATTTTGCTGAACATTCGTTTTTTCTTTGGCTGAAAATTAATTTTCTTTGATGAAAATTTTACTATTCCAGTTAACACTTGAAGATTTATCATTTTAGTTGAAAATTCAGAAGTTTGTTTTAAAATGTAACTATTGCTTTCAAAAATACTTTTTTTGTTGTTAAATATTTATAATTTTTAGTTGAAAATCCGTGTATTTTGATGAAAATTATTCTATTTTGATAGCAATTAATCTTCTTGGTTTAACATTCATCATTTGAGTCAAAAATTTATCTCTTTTATTTAAAAATGTAACTATTTCTTTAAACATTACTTTTTTTTGGTTGAAAGTATTTGTTCGACTGAAAAAGTAATTATTTTTATTGAATATTCTATCATTTTAATTGAAAATGCGTCTCTGTGATTGGACATTAATTTTTTAACTAGAAATTTAATTATTTAATTTTTGGTTACAAATTTATCTTTCTTAGTTGAAAATTCATCTTTTTTTTGTAGAAGTTAATCTTTTTCATTGTAAATTCAAGTATTCTAGTTGAAGATTCATCATTTTAGTTAAAAATTCACCATTTTGGTTGAAAATCAATTTTTTTTTCACTGGCAACTTAACTATTCCATTTTTGGTTAAAAATTGATTTTTTTTGTAGTTCAAAATTCAATTATTTGGTTGAAAATTTTTCTTTTTTGGTTTAAAAGTCAACTATTTTGTTGAAAATTCATGTCTTTTATTGAAAAATCGGTTTTTTTAGTAGAAAATTAATTTTTATTGCAAATTCATCTTTTTGGTTGAAAATTAATCTTTTTTATTAAAAATAAAACTACTTGGTTCAAAATTAAACTCCTTTGTTATAAGTTCATCTTTTTGGTTGAAAATTTAACTAATTTGTTGAAAATTCGTTTGATTTTTCGTTGAAAATTAATTTTTTTCAATTGAAAGTTTAACTATTCCATCTTTGGTTGAAAATTAATCTTTTTGGCGGAAAAAGGTTCATCTTTTTGGTCAAAAATTCATATCGATTTTAGTTGAAGAGATATTCCTTTTGAAAAATTTGAAATAGTTTATCCAGTAATCTGAATTTTCGCTTAAACATCAAAATTTTGAAAGTTTCAAGAAAACTTGACGCATATCCAGAGTTTTTAATTTAAATAGTAAAAATTTATAAAATTTTAGAATATTTCATCGCTAACATTGTAAAATATTTAATTTTTAACATAGTATAGTATATAAACTTTATATGTTAGTTTATATATTGAAAATGTATTTTTTAATTTTAATCGAGTTTATAAAATTCATATTTTTCGTAGCTAAGCGAACGTCACAAATTTATAAACATTTTTAAATATTTGACCTTATATATGGTTAATATGCAATTCTTTTTTTTGAGATTGTGGTTTGAAAAATTTATTTTAAATAACGTCGACTACCTGGATTCCATGTTATCTTTCTTGAACCGAACAAATTAAATTTGGTATAACAAAATGCTGGACACTTTTCTCACATTGATTATTATTATTGAATATATATTATTTAGATAATCTTAAATAAATTTAAATTTAAGAATTTATATATTATATAAATTTTTTAATGATTAAATTGGGGATATTAAAAAATTTTATAAAATTTTTTATTAAATTTTACATTTATATATGAATGATTAAAAATTATAAAATATAAAGAGTATTTAAATAAAAATTAATAGAATAAGTATAAAATTAAATGAAAAGAATAATAATCTATAAATAATGAAAAATATATTTTTAATGAATAAAATAAAATATTATTATACAATAAAAATAATAAAAATATTATAAAAAATAAATTTTGATAATATAATATTAATAATTATCAATATATTAAATTAATTAAATTTAGTTAATCTATTCCTTTAAATCGAATATTTAAAATTTATATAGTTTAAACAAAACATTATAATTTTAATATAAAAATAATTATATTAATTTATTAATATATTTTTTGTAAATATATATCGAAAATGGCGCAATGCGCTTTTTAATAATTGGATTTTTATTTGATCCCTGTTTTCAAGAAACTTCCCCTTTTTCTCGTTTTTTTTTCTCTCTAAATATTAACTGAATTAATAGAGCCCAATAATAAAATTGAACTATTTTTGGTTGAAAGTTAATCTTTCTTATTCGAAAAGTCCACTATTATATTTTTAGTTCTGAATTCGTCTCGTCTGGTTAAAAATTCTACTATTTGATTACAAATTTAATTATTTTGTTGAAAATACAACTATTTTGTTAAAAAGTAATTTTTCAAATCAAAAAATCAATTACTTGCTTGAAAGTTGAACTACTTTGTTAAAAATTAATTTTAAATTAATATTTCTATATATTAGCCTTTGGAACTATTTTCCGGTATATATTTCTGGACTTGAAATGACAAAGATTGTATTTAAAAAAAAGTGTCATGAGTTTGAGCAAAAAATAGTAAAAAAATAAATAAATAAATAAAATTAAAAAAAATAGTAAAGTAAATCTTACTGTTACTAATTCCGAATATTTCGTCGATGAGTCCCTCATAGGTTAATTGGGTGACGAGAGGAGACAATAAATCAGTAGATCTGTCGAAAAGTAACAAGTGCTCGATAACAGAAGCCTGAGTGCCACTTTGTTTCATCTCTTCTTCCTCTCGATTGAGTCTTTGAAGGAGTTCCCAAACTTTGCTCGCGGCCGGTCCTCTCCCAGTGACTTTGGGAATTTTTCCGTAGAGCCTCTGCAAACTCTGAATCGCTCTTGCTACTTGGTAAAGACAAGTAGGGTCATTTTCGAGAACGAATTCGCGAAAAGCGCCACTGAGTTCCATGGACACCAGGTCGTTGTCGAAGGGGAAAAGATCACAGGCGAATTCCTCAATCAGGGTGAAACTTCCGTAGACTCCTCGATTTTTTAGCTTTTGCTCGCAGAGCAGACTTTGACGTGGTACGAAGAAAATGTGAAATTCCTTACGTGGTCTCATTCCTTCCTCTCTGAAAAAATTTCCATTTTTTTTAAATCCATTTTTTCATTTCTTTCATTTTTCAGGGTTTTCGTAGTGCTACGGCTTGTAGTTTCGGTCGGATTATCATTCTTTTTTCCAAGGAGGGAAAGTGAGGGGAAATGAGGACAGGGGAAGTGAGGGGAAATAGGTGAATAGGAAGTAGGGGAAATGAGTCAATAGGAAGTAGGAGAAGTGGAAAAAAAGTGAGGAGAAATGAGGGAGGAGGATGGGCAGTGAGAGGAGAGGAAGTAAAGGCAGTGAGTGGAGGGGAAGTAGGGGAATTTAGCAAATAGAAAGTAGTAAAAGTGAGGAAAATTAGGGAAGGGAAAGTAAGGGAAATAAAGTGAGGGAAAGTGAGAGAAATTAATAGAGGAGAAGGGAGGGGAGGTAGGATAAGTGTGTAGAGAAAGTGTGGTAAAATTAGAGGGGGAGGGGTAGGATAAGTGAGGGGAAAAGAGGAAAAGGGAAGTAAGAGAAGTAGCGGAAATCAGGGTTGGAGAAGTTGAGGAAGTGATGGGAAATAAGTGAATAGGAAGTAGAAGTAAGTGGAAATAAGTGAGGAGAAATGAGGGAGGAGGAGGATTGACAGTGAGGGCAGAGGAAGTAAAGGCAGTGAGTGGACGGGAAGTAGGGGAATTTAGCAAATAGAAAGTAGTAAAAGTGAGCAAAATTAGGGAAGGGAAAGTAAGGGAAGGGAAAGTAAGGGAATAAAGTGAGGGAAAGTGAGAGAAATTAATAGAGGAGAAGGGAGGGGAGGTAGGACAAGTGTGTAGAGAAAGTGTGGTAAAATTAGAGGGGGAGGGGTAGGATAAGTGAGGGGGAAAAGAGGAAAAGGGAAGTAAGAGAAGTAGCGGAAATCAGGGTTTGAGAAGTTGGGGAAGTGATGGGAAATAGGTGAATAGGAAGTAGAAGTAAGTGGAAATAAGTGAGGAGAAATGAGGGAGGAGGAGGATTGGCAGTGAGGGGAGAGGAAGTAAAGGCAGTGAGTGGAGGGGAAGTAGGGGAATTTAGCAAATAGAAAGTAGTAAAAGTGAGGGAAATTAGGGAAGGGAAAGTAAGTGAAATAAAGGGAGGAGAAGTGAGAGAAATTAATAGAGAAAAAGGGAGGGGAGGTAGGATAAGTGTGTAGAGAAAGTGTGGTGAAATTAGAGGGGGCGTAGGATAAGTGAGGGGAACAGAGGAAAAGGGAAGTAAGAGACGGGAGGAGAAATTATGGGAGCAAAAGGAGGGAAAGTGATAGGAAATAAGTGGAGGGAAAGTATGGAAGTTGATTGGAGTGGAAGTGAGGAAAAGAAGAGGTGGGGAGTAGGAAACGTGAAGGAAAATAAGCGGTGGAAGTAGGGAAAGTGAAGTGAGGACAATTATGCGAAATTAGGGGAAGGAGAGTGAGGGGGATGAAGAGCAGTAGCGGAAATCAGGGTTGGAGAAATAGGGGAAGTGATGGGAAATAGGTGAATGGGAAGTACGGGAAATGAGTCAATAGGAAGTAGGAGAAGTAACTGGAAAAAAGTGAGGAGAAATGAGTGGGGAGGAGTATGGGCAGTGAGGGGAGAGGGAGTAACAGCGGTGAGTGGAGGGGAAGTGGGGGAATTTAACGAAGGGAAAGTAGTAAAAGTGAGGAAAATTAGGGAAGGGAAAGTAAGGGAAATGAAGGGAGGGAAAGTGAGAGAAATTAAGAGAGGAGAAGGGAAGGGAAATAAGAAGAGGTAGGAGAAGTGTGTAGATAAAGTTTCGTTGAATAAGGGTGTGGGGGGGGGGTAGGAAAAGTGAGAGGGAAAGAGGCAAAGGGAAGTGAGAGAAGTGAGGAAAAATTATGAGAGCAAAAGGAGGGAAACTGTTAGGAAATAAGTAGAGGGGAAGTATGGAAGTTGATAGAAGTGAAAGTGAGGAGAAAGAAGAGGTGGGGAGTAGGATCCGTGAAGGGAAATAAGGGGTGAGAGTAGGGGAAGTGAGGGGAGGACAATTTTGAGAAATTAGGAGAAGGAGAGTGAGGGGGATAAAGAGCAGTAGCGGAAATCAGGGTTGGACAAGTAGGGGAAGTGATGTGAAATAGGTGAATAGGAAGTAAGGGAAATGAGTCAAGAGAAAGTAGGAGAAGTAGGAGAAGTGAGTGGAAAAAAGTGAGGAGAAATAAGGGGGGAGGAGTATGGGCAATGAGGGAAGAGGGAGTAACGGCAGAGATTGCAGGGGAAGTAGGGGAATTTGTCGAAATGAAAGTAGCAAAAGTGAGGAAAATTAGGGAAGGGAAAGTAGGGGCAATAAAGGGAGGGGAAGTAAGAGAAATTAATAGAGGAGGAGGGAGGGGAAATGAGAGGAGGTACTACAAGTGTGTAGAGAAAGTATGGTGGAATAAGAGGAGGGGCGGGACGGTTAAGTGACGAGAAATAAGAGAAAGAGAAGTGGGTGGAAAAAAAGTGAAGAGAAATGAGAGGGGAGGAGTATGAGGAGTGAGGGGAAGGGAAGCAGGAGAAGCGAGCGAAGGGAAAGTAATAAAAGTGAGGAAAATTAGGGAAGGGAAAGTAGGGGGAATAAAGGGAGTGAAAGTGCGAAAAATTAGGAGAGGAGAAGGGAGGGAAAATGAGGGAAGGTAGGAGAAGTGTGTAGAAAAAGTGGGATGAAACACGGAGGAGGGGGTAGGATAAGTGAGGGGAAATAAGAGAAGGAGAAGTGGGTGCAAAAAAAGTGAGGAGAAATGATAGGTGAAAAGTATGAGCAGTGTGGGGTTGGGAAGTAGGGGAATTGAGCGAAGAGAAAGTAGTCAAATTGAGGAAAATTGAGGAAGGAAGAGTAGGGGAAATGAGGGAAGGGAAAGTAAGAGAAATTAGGAGAGGAGAAGGGAGGGGATATGAGGGGAGGTAGAAGTGTGTAGAGAAAGTGTGGTGAAATAAGAGGGGTAGGATAAGTAATGGAAAATAAGATAAGGAGAAGTGAGTGGAAAAAAGTGAGGAGAAATGAGGGGGGAGGAGCATGGGTAGTGAGTGAAGGGGAAGTGGGGGAATTAAGCGAAGGGAAAATAGTATCAGTAGGGAAAATTAGGGAAGAGAAAGTAGGGGAAATAAAGGGAAGGAAAGTGAGAGAAATTAAGTGGAGAAGGGAGGTGAAATGAGGGGATGTAGGAGGAGTGTTTTAGAGAAAGTGAGGGTGAAATAAGGGGGGTACGTAGGATTAGTGAGGCGAAATACGAGAAGGAGAAGTGAGTGGGAAAAAGTGAGGGAAGGGAAAGTAGGGTAAATTGAGGGAGGGGAAGTGAGAGAAATTAAGAGAGGAGAAGGGAGGGGAAATGAGGGGAGGTAGGATAGGTGTGTAGAGAAAGTGTGGCGAAATTAGGTGGGGGGGGGGGTAAGTGAGGGAAAATAAGAGAAGAAGATGGGAGTGGAGAAAAAATGAGGGAAAGGGAAGTAAGAGAAGTGAGGAGAAATTATGGGAGGGGAAAGAGGGAAAGTGATAGGTAATAAGTGGATGAGAAGTATGGAAGTTGAGGGAAGTGGAACTGAGTGAGAAGAAGATGTGGGGAGTAGGAACCGTGAAGGGAAATAAGGGGTGGAAGTAGGGGAAGTGAGGGAAGGAAAATTATGCGAAATTAGGAGAGGAAGAGTAAGGGTGATGAAGAGAGGGTTAGTAGCGGTAATGAGGGGTTGAGAAGTAGGGAAAGTAGGAGAAATTATGAGAAATAAGGCGAGGGGGAGTATTTAAAGTCAGGAGAATGATGGAAGGAGAAGCAGGAGAACTGAGTGAAGGAGAAATGAGGGAAAATAAGGGAAGGGGAGTAGAGGAAGTGAGGGGAAATGAGAGGAGGGCAAATAGGGGACCTGACGGAAGGAGAAGTTAGTAGTAATAAGTAGAGAGGATAGTAGGGAAAGTGAGCAGAGGGGTACATAGAGGAGGGGAAGAAAGGAAATGAGGGTAGGGGCTATATTAAATGACAAGATAGGATGTAGGAGAGTAGAGAAGAGGAGGGAAAAGTAAGGGAAATTAGGAGAGGGGAAAGGAGTGGCCGAGAAGTAGAAACAGTGAGGGAAAATGAGTTGAGGAAGATTATGTGAAGTAAGGGGGAATGAGGGGAGGGGAAGTATTAGAAGTGCGTGGAGGGGGAATAAGGGAATGATTAGTAGGGGTGATGAGGGGAAATTATAAGAGGGAAAGTAAGGAAAGTAATAGGACATAAGTGGAGGAAAGTGGTAAAATAGGGAAATTCAGTAGGGTATAAGTAGAGGAAATGAGTAAAGGGTAAGTGACGGAGAATGAGGGAAATAGAAGTAGAGTGCGTGAGGGGAGGGGGACTAGGGTAAGTGAGGGGAAATGGGTGAGATGAAGTAGGGGAAGGAAGAAAAGTGAGCAGAGGGGAAGTAGGGGAAGTAAGGGTAATAAAGGAAGAGGAAGTAAGGGGAAATGAAGCGAGAGGGAGTACGTAAAGTTAAGGGAAATTAGTGGAGGGAAGTAAGAGGAGTGAGTGAAGGGGAAGTGAGGTGAAATGAGTGAGAAGTGAGGGAAATGAGGAAAGGGGAAGTAGGTGAAGTTGAAAGAAAAGAGAGTAGGGGAAGTGGGGAATTGAGGGAAGGGAAAGTAGGTGAATAAAGGGAAAATGAGGGGAACTGAGGGGAGCGGAAGTAGGGAAATTGAGTGGAGAAGTTGGGGAAGTGATGGAAATGGGTGAAGGGGAAGTAGGAGAAGTGAGGTGAAATGAGGGGAAGGGATAGTATGGAAATTAAAGTTAGTGTGAAAAGTAGGGGAAATAGGGGAAGGGGGAGTGAAGGCTGGGAAAGGGAAGTAGGGGAAGGGAAGTAGGGGAAGGGAAGTAGGGGAAGGGAAGTAGGGGAAGGGGATGGCCAAATAGGAAAGTGGGGAGAGAGGGGAGCAGACTCTGACTAATTTTTTTATTTTTAATTAGTTAGGGATAAAAAATAGTTTTATTACAAACCCATGAACAATCTGAGCTATTAAATCCATCAGATCGAGTTGTGGTCTTGTGATAAATATAATATTTGCCACATTTATTTTAGGAAGTGGGCCTTCACCCAAAGGGTACATTTTGACTACATCGTGCTCTTGCAATAAACTGTATTTTGCAACGAGACCAATTGGTCCTGCAAGCGATTTATCCCAGACAATTGCCTGTAAATTTCATATTAGATAGATTTTCATTCATACTAAAAAATATTGATATTTTTTTGTTTGAAAAACAGTTTTGGTGAAAAAAATTGTTTTTTAATACATTTTATTTATTCGTTTACAAATACAATAATAAAATATTTTGATCAAAGAAAAAATTCTTCAATGTTTAATGTATTTTTTTAAATTGTTTAAATTTAAAATACGAACAATTGAAACAAAAAATTCTGGATACAAGTTTTTTTAAAAATGTAAATGGTAGTTTCTTTAAATTATTGCTCTTGTAATAAAAATCTTGCTGTTGGATTGTTCTTTTGCATTGAAAAATATATTTGTTTAATTATCGTTATTTTAAATTCAAACAATAATTTTTTTAAATAGAATGAACATAAAAACAAAATTGTTGTTGAAAATATTTCATTATTGTATTTTTAATTTTCTGTCGGGAATTTTATTATCCGAAAATTTTCCAAGTTAGGATTTTTATATTTCGGCCAAAAATTTTACTTCAAACAAACTTTTTTTGAAAGTTAATGTACTTTTTATGTTTCAGACACTTTTTCAATCTCTAAAATCTCTAAAAGTTAGAAAAAGTTAGAAAAATTAATTTTTAACCAAACAGATGAATTTTCGACTACAACTGTGGAATTTTGAATCAGAATAAGTTAAATTTTCAGTTGAAAAAGTTAATTTCAACAAAAAAAACTAACTTTCAACAAAATAGTTACATTTTCAAACAAAGTGGTGAATGTTGAAATAAAATTGTAAATATTTAATTGCAATATTTGAATTTTAAACCAGAAAGATAAATTTTTAATTAAAACGACGAATTTTCAACAACAACAAAATTAATTTGAAAAAAAAGTTCAACTTTCAACCAAATAATGTGATTTTCAACCTAAAAGATGAATTTTCAACTAAAATAATAAATATTTAAGTGCAATAATTCTTTTAGCAGAAATTTCTTTTTTTGTTGTTGAAAATGCAACTGTTTGGTAGAAAATAATTCTGATTTAATTGAGGATTTTACTACGTTTTTGAAAATTCGTACTTTTGGGTTGACTTCAACCGTTATTGATCTAAAATTAAACTTTTTTTTAGAAATATCAACTATTACATTGGTTGTTGAAAATTATTTTTTTTAGTTGGAAAACTGTTTCATTTTTAGTTCAAAAACTCTCCTTTTAGTTAAAAATTCAACTAGTTTTTTTAATATTTGACTACTTTCTTAAAAATGAATTTTTTTTTGGTTGAATATTCACAATTTTTGGTTGAAAATTCATCTCTTTAGTTGAAAATTCCTTCTTTTTTTTAATTAAAAATTAATCTTTTTTGTTTGGAAATTTAACAATTCCATTTTTTGTTGACAAATTATCTTTTTTAGTTGAAAATACAAGTATTTTTTTAAACATTTAACTACTTTGTTAAAAATGAATTTTTTTTTTGGTTGAAGATTCACCATTTTAGTTGAAAATTCATCTCTTTAGTTGAAAATTCTTTCTTTTTTTGGTTGAAAATTAATCTTTTTCTTTGGAAATTTAACAATTCCATTTTTTGTTAAAAAATTATATTTTTTAGTTGAAAATGCAACTAGATTTAAAATATTTAACTACTTTGTAATAAAAATTATTTTTTTTTGGTTGAAGGTTTATAATTTCAATTGAATTTTCAACTTGAATTTCAAACAAAAGAGTTAATTATTAAACAAGAAACGTCATTTTTCTACCAAAAAGAATGAATTTTAAATAATAAGGGACGAATTTTCTTTAAAAAAATTCGAGTGTTCAACAAAATAGTTGAAATTTGGACCAAAAAAGAAGACTTTTTAACAAAATAATTAAAATTGCAACCAAATAGTAGTTTTTTCCATCCAAAAGTAAGGCTATATAACACTTTTTGGAAAAATGTTATGCAAAAAAGACGATTTTTTAAAGAGAGTTAAATTTTCACCAAAAAAGTTCTTTTTCAAACCAAGAAAGATGACTTTTCAAAAAGGAATATTTAAATTTAAAAAATTTAAAAACTTTTAAATCTATCCGAAATCTTTGGGAAATCATTGAAATCTTTGTGCAATCTTTGAAATCTATCTGCAATTTTTATGAAATATTTTTAATTTTTATGAAATCTTTGCTAAATATTTGAAATCTTTGTGAAATCCTTGAAATCTTTGGGAAATCATTGGAATCAATGTGAAAATTTTCTGATATCTTTGCAAATCTTTGAAAAATATTTTAAATATTTGTGCAATTATTGAAATCTTTGGGAAATCATTAAAGTCTTTGTGAACTCTTTTAAATCTATCCGAAATATGTTGGAAATAATTGAAATCTTTGTGCAATCTTTGAAATCTATCTGAAATTGTTATGAAATATTTTTAAAATATATTAAATCTTTGCGAAAAATTTGAAATCTTTGTGAAATCCTTGAAATTTTTTAGAAATCATTTAAATCGTTATGAAATCTTTCTGATATCTTTGGAAATATTTGAAATATTTTGTAATATTTGTGAAATTATTGAAATCTTCGGGAAATCATTGCAATTTTTTCAAATCTTTACTAAATATTTTTAAAAAATTTGGTCCTATTTGTGAAATTATTGAAACCTTTGTGAAATACTTCGGAAATCATTGAAATCTTTTTAATCTTTGTGAAATAATAGAAGCCTTTGTGAAATCTTTTTAATCTATTCGAAATCTTTGCGAAATATTTGAAATCTTTGTGAAATATTTATGAAATCTTTGAAAAATTATTGCAATCTTTGTCAAATATTACTATTTGTACATTTATGACTTTTACGTTTATAATATTTTCTCGAAAACGTCGTGAGACGTATTCCCATGACGGCATGTCAATGTACTCAAGTCAAGGTTTCCCGCTCTTCGGGCGTTTTTTTTTTAATTGGTCACCCACTGTCGCGGAGAATATACCCATCCCGGGACCGTGGTGGGAGTTGCCGGAACTGCGCAAATGGAAATAATCGTCTACAGCCGACGGGAAATAAAGTTGACAGGAAATAAGAGATACAGAAATATGTGAGACTCTACTGTATTTCAAAAGATTTCAGAAGGATCTCAAAAGATTTCACGAATATTTCAAAGGATTTAAAAGATTTTGCGAAGATTGCAATTATTTAAGAAAGATATCAAAGATTTCAACTACATATTTTAAAATGTTTCAAAGATTTTTTTAAATTTCTAACATTTCAAAAAAAAACGTCAGGAAGATTTGCATTATTTTACAAAGATTTCACATATTGCAAAAGGTTTCAAAGATTTAAAAATATTTCAGGAAGATTTTAAGAATTCACTAATACTTCAAAAGATTTCAAACGATTTCACGAATATTTGAAAGGATTTCAAAGATTTCAAAAGACTGAACAAAAGTTACAAATATTTCAATGATTTCAAATATTTCAAAGATTCCAAAGATTTCAAAAGACTGAACGAAAGTTACAAATATTTCAATGATTTCAAATATTTTAAAGATTTCAAAGAGTTCAAAGATTTCGCAAAGGTTGCAATTATTTCAAAAAGATTTAAAATATTTCAACTGATTTCAAGAGTAATCAACCCCTCGGCCTCAGATATAGATACAAATCCTAGAAATAATAATATCATTTTCCTCACCCTAAAAGACATTTCTAAATTCTCACCGCCCCATCCGTCCATTTTATCATCGTAACTTCCAACTTCCCAAAAATATTTTCTATCGATGGCAAAGAGTCCGCCTGCCATAGTTGGCGAGTTTGTTGGCGAAATGGAAGAGGGGCGAGATTTAATTTCTTTTTCTTGAACATCTATCCATGTGAAATGTCCGGACCAGGTGAAACCACCTACTTGAAAAAAGGAAGGATCATTATCGTGTAAATATTCCAAATCCTCCTCTGATATGTTGTCGATTATAGGCATCAGTACAGCGTTTCTTTTCTCTTTTATCCTTTGCAGCAGCGGTTCAAGCCTAAGGAATTAAGTTAAAAGTGTTCAATAATGGAAATAAACGTCTGTCGTTCAGTTGAAATAGATATTTGAAAAATACTTCAAAATTTACCATTGTATTGTAACTTCACAATGAGCGTCTAAAAATAGTAAAACATCCCCAGTTGCATTTTCCGCTCCTCTTAATCGAGCTCGTATCAATCCTTGTCTTTCTGGTAACCGAATAAGTTTAACTTTTTTCGGAAACCTTGTAGCTATGTAGTAACTCAGTCTTCCTTTCAGTTCCTCTAAAAATTCAGTATCTTATTTTAAAATATTATTTATTGGGCTGAGTCTTAAAAGGATTGTTTAACCTAATAATAAACAGTGTCTGGAGGTTTATTGAATTTAGGAAGGTAATTGATTTTGGTCGATGCATATGAAGAAATGTATTGTTATTAATTTAAAAATGAGAAGAATCAGCCAACCTTCATCGCTGGAATCATCAACGAGGATTATTTCTTTTAAAAATTTTGGTGGAGATCTTTTCAGAACGCTGTGAACTGTTCTCAAAAGTACACTCCATGGCTCATTAAAAAAAATTATTACGACACTTGTAGTTGGTAATGATGTGTCATAGGTGACATTTGTACATCTGAAATTATGCCAATATATTAATTATTAATCAATCAAGTTAAAAATGTCTAATGAATAAAAGGAAACAATGTTTTATAAAAATCATTCATTCCTATTTTAATATTAATGAGAATCTGCAAATTAATTATTTTAAAATATGAGTAGCTTGGCATTGTAATTATTTATACCTCGATTTGTTATCAAATTTAATTAAATAACTGACGAGTTGTTTATTCTTTATGTGTATATAATAACTTATTATCTAAAAATCTTACAGTGGATTCCGTGGATCTGGTAAATTCCTTTTTAAAGAAATTTTTTCAGAAAGAACAATGTTCAAAGCTTTCTTTTTGAGAGACAAATCTCCTTTAGCCTTTTCCTCTCCATACAAATAAGCAGGAACTCCATATTCTCCTAATCCAGGAACAATATTACGTTCATAGTTTTTAATCCACGATTCGTATCTAAAATAATGCAATTTACGTTGGATAATTGAAAAATGTTTCAACGAGGTTGGCCGCGAAACTTCGTTTATAATTCCATAACTTTGTATTTCTCATTTTTCCTGATCATTAATAGAAAATACCAAAATTCTAATCTTGTAACATTTTTAACATAGAATCTTTTATAAATGGAACGAAACAATTTAAAATTTATATTTATAAACTTTTAGTTTATTATTATCAGGGCTGCCATAGCATAATTTACTTGAAGAAAGTGAAAAAGTTAACTATTTAAGCCGAAAAAGTGACGAAAAGTGACTAATTATTTCTAATCCAAAAATTGACTAAACTAATGTGACTAATTTAATGTGACTAGACTAATGTGACTATTTTTTTTTAACTTGAAAGAATTCGATTTATAAGAATTCCAAATAAATTTTAATGAAATCAGGATTAATTTTTAAGACTTAAAAACAATTTAAGTTAAATTAAAAATAATTCAACTTAATTGGAAAAAAAATTAAAAAAAAAAAAAATCAATTGATTTCAGTGAAATTGGAGTGAATTTAAAGGAATTTGAGGGAAATGAAAAGAATTCGATAAAATTCATGAAAATTTAAGGTCAATAAAAAAAAAGATTAAAATGAATTTTTAAAAAATCAATGAATTCAGTAACTTTGAAATAAGTTTAGAAGAATTCAAAGGAATTCAAAAGAATTTCATGAAATATATAAGAATTCAATGTGAGTTTAAAAGACTTCAGGAATAATTGAATGACAACTTTAAAATATTAAAAATACATTGAATTGAATAGAATTGAGTGAATCTAGAAGAATTTAAGTGAATTAAAAAAATCAAGAGAATTTCAAAGAATTTAAAAGAATTCAGGATAAATGAATAAGAATTCAATGTGAATTCCAAGTGAATTTAAATTAACTGGAACAAATATTTGTATAACACAGTGGATGTAAGTGCAGAATTATATATTGTCGTTTTAGCTTTACCTGTTATATTTTTACTTCTGGTAATGGCACCTACACTGCCGATAACCTTCCTAAACTATCTCCATCGATCTATTTGTCAATGTACCTGAAGTTCCGAACGTTCAAATGAACGAAATATTTGTCCCCATTTCCATTTTACCCATAAATATTCTACGAACTGCATTTTAAAATATGCATTATAATTCTGTTTCAATTATAAATTATTTCCAATATAAATGAACCAAAATTTTAACACTTTTTCTGGTTTACCAAGTCATCAGTAACAAATTTTGTTCATTTGAACGTTCAGAACTTCAAGCACATTTTTTGTCAGCAGTAAATAAACTACCAAGAAACTTTAAAAGCTTTTGGAATATCTTCAAATTATTAAAATCTCTTTAAAAATCCTTAGAATCTTTCAAAATACCCTAAAACATTTAAAATCCTTTGAAATATTTTGAAATCCCTTGAAAGTTTTTCAAACTTTTTGAAGCTTTTGAAAATTCCTTGAAATTTTGCAAAATATCCTAAAATATTTTTAATTCTTTGAAATAACTACAAATTATTAAAAAATATTAAAAATTTACTGGAATCTTTTAAAACCATAAAATAATTCAAATCCTTTGAAATCTTTTGAAATCTCTCGAAAACTCTTTAGAATTTTTAAAAATACTCTAAAATCTTTTAAATCCTTCGAAATAGGTTCAAATTATTGAAATATGATAAAAATTCCTTGGAATTTTCTAAACCCATAAAGTATATCCAAATTTTTGAAATTCCTTAAATCTTTTTAAAGCTCTTAAAAATTCACTTTTTCGTTTGAAAAAGTGACCAATGTGATATTTTCATTTAAAAAGTGACTTTATATTTAAAAAGTGACTACAATAGTGACTTTGTGGCAGCCCTATGATTATTCCTGACAATTACGAAAGTGCTTCTTACAGAAATTTCCTGACTTTTGCCATTTTTTTACACCCCCCCCCCCCTGACCTGGGGCCACCCTGTTTACCTTACAGAACTTATTTTAGTTTGAATTCCCCTCTTTCATTACGTTTGATAGAATTGTAACCATTTTTTAACGCAACAGAATCCAAACTTTTCTAATGTATTTTTCAATTAGACTTTCAAAAACTCAATAATTTTAAGTTTGAAAACGAAAATGCCTAAATGAGTTCAAAAACTGTCTGCTTATTTTTTATAAATAAACAATGTTGGCAAATTCTGTGAAAAAAGTAATAAACAAAATCCTCAATTTATTACATACCTCTGATGCTCTTCACTCTTTTTACTGACCTCACTGGTCAATTTTTCAGTGACAGATGAAACATCTGTTTTGTGACTTGTCTCAAAAATGAATCTGTCACTCACTCGCAAAATGCGCTTGGCAATTAATAAAATTCCAACCACATAAAGTGCACCAACCGTATACTTTAAAAAAAGTCTGCCTCGAAACAAAAACATTTTCGAGAATTTTGCATTGTTCAGGTGTCGGTCAACTGCACTTAAGTCTCAGGGGAAATAATAGAGAATTGCAAATTTGAATAAAGAATATTCTGGTGCAAGCGTAAGAGGAAAGTGAACAGGGAAATGCAAGTTGGGGACGGGCTCCGTGCAGTTCGTGCGTTCGTGCTTCGTGCACTTCCGAGTGGGCAAAAAGTGAGGTTATGTTCCGTCCTCGTCCCACGAATCGGGTTCATGCATGAGTTCACGTCCTCAAGTTCGGTCGTCGGTTTTGTCCGTTTTGTTCAGCCGAATTCAGTCGTGTCAACAATATCGTGTATTGGACGGAAAAATTTGCATCGTGCTCCTAAATGAGATAATTAAGCTGACAGGCTTTTTATATTAAAATAAACGGTGCATTTTGCTGACGGAAAAAGTTTTGATAAATTCTGAAGAGTTTGAATAACGTAGTTATTCTTCGTAATTTGACACGTTTGACACGTTCAGTAAGAGCGGAAGGCAAGACACGTCAATTTGACGTTACTATGGACGGTCAGTTATTGGTGGGTATTTCGAACAGTTGTTGATGTTTTTTTCATCAACTAGTACGAAAGGTCAACTTCCGAATACGCATTCTTCATTAAACCATCGTATTGAAGAGTTAAAGTCATGAATCGTATTAATTTGGGGAGAGTTTCGCAACATAACCTCTCTGGGTCATCTTTCCAAAGTGATTCCGATGCACATTCTCATCTTCGAGTATGCTTTTTATGTTATTGTTTCTTGTTTTTTGTCCCCGTGAGTTAATCTATTTCGTTTTGATTGTGCTGATGCATTTTGAAATTTTCGAGGGCTGACATTTTACTAAGTGCTGAACGAACTTTCATAATTTTGGAATTTTCACTTTAGAAAAATGCATAGATTTTACGTAGATTTTGATAATTTGTTTATTTTCTGTCATGTGAATTTTCATGACAAAAACTTGGCTTGCTTTTCTTTGAAACTAAGTTAAAAACTGAAATTCTCTATAACTTAGACTGATCAAAATTTCTGAACATTTTCCACGTGCAGAAATGCAAGGTTTAAAAGGAAATTATTTATGTAATATTGTTTTTAGTAATGGCTTTGAAATTTGGTTCTTAAGTATTAACAATTATTACACATGTTTAGCGATTGTTTTTCAAACAGGGTTTTTACAGAATTCGATTTTAAAAATTCCAGCTTTTTCAGGCCAACTTTTAAAAAATTTCCAGGACAACTTTTTGAAAAATACTATTCAAAATTTGAACTCAAATCAATTCCAAAGCATTGTTCTGTTTGCAATATAATTTATAGAAAAATTCTTGTACACTACTATTTCTACAAAGTATTTTACTAAATTGTTAAACATTTTTTAGAATTTTTTACCTAGATTCTGCCCTTGGGTCAAGCTTGGTGCAAAAAAGTCCAAAATTTCGAAAATGTGTACAAACCTTTTTTTTTATTAATTATTTATCATATTTTAATAAATTTTAGTAATAATTATAAAAATCTTATCGCTTGCATTTTTTTAATTATGTGGTGAATACAATCATTATTTTAAGTGTTGCAACTTTTTTGCACCAATTTCGACCCTTTTGTAGAATCTAGAGAAAAAATTATTCAACAATTTATCAAAATATTATAGAAACTTAACTTTGAAATTAGCCAAAGAACTATGAAAAATATTGATTATTTCCAGAGTTATTCCAGATTTTCGAAAACATTTAAATATGACGTCTTTATGCAATATCTTTTTATTAAATGGACATTTTTCCTTCAACTTGGGCTTATTAAATGCAAACTTTTATTAACTTACGCGATTTTATGAGGAAAAAGGCATGCTAATATTATAAAAATAAGGCACTTTAGCAGCAGCTGAACAAATAGGCGTGTAAATAATTCCGCCGGTACTGTACATAAAATTATTAATCAATGCAAATTTTAAAAGGCTTTGCTACTATTACTTCATTCTAAGCAAAGTTTTTTAATATAGTAAAAAAATGATTAATATGTAATAATAGAAATTTAGCATGTTCCCGCGCTCATTCTAATCGTTAGAACGTAACTTAATCAATTCTTATCAATCTGAATTTGTAAAATAAGCAGAAAAGTACTAAAATAATTATTAAAACATAAAAAAGAATTTTTGAGGCTCTTTTTAAAAATTCCAGAATTTTTTCCACGTTCTGTGGCAACCTTGTCAAATTCATAAATATCTCAAACAGAAATCTTTCATAAAGAAAGTTATTAGAATAAACGACTTGACAATTTCGCAGTTTTGAAAATGGAAATTTTCAAAGTTACTTCACTATTGTTTCGTTTGTCTTGCAAAATGATTAAATTTGTTAATTTTTTTGTGTTAGGAGCCGACACTTTACACCGTTAAGGGCATCGCGATTCTTGACAACGATGGAAATAGAATCCTCGCCAAGTATTACGACAAAAATAAATTCCCTACATCCAAGGAACAGAAGGCTTTCGAAAAGACCTTATTCAGCAAAACTCACAGAGCTAATACTGAAATTATAATGCACGATGGGCTGATTTGCGTGTACAAAAGCAACGTTGATTTATTTTTCTATGTAATGGGAAGTGCACATGAGAACGAGGTTAGTCATTTTTTCACACATTTTTAAGATCTTTACTTTCATTTATATTATCTTCTATTTGTATTACCTTATTTCATTTATCCTAAATTAAAAAAAAGCTTGTAATCAATTGAAAATTATTATGACTTACTGTAAATCACAACTTTTAAAAATCGTAATGATATTGAATTGATTTTTCAGTTGATCCTGATGAGTGTGCTGAATTGTTTATATGACTCAGTAAGCACCATTTTGCGTAAAAATGTTGAGAAGAGGGCTGTTTTGGATAGTTTAGACATAATAATGTTGGCACTAGATGAAATTTGCGACGGAGGGTGAGTTAATTTTTAATAAATAATAATATTGAATCCCTATAATTTCCTACTTTAAGTAATAACATATTTAAAATGTTTAATTACAGGATTATTTTGGACGCAGATGCCACTAGTGTAGTTCAAAGAGTTGCCCTGCGAACAGATGACATTCCTTTAGGAGAACAAACCGTCGCCCAGGTCATTTTTTTGTTAGTTCTAATACCTTTAGCAAGTTTAAGTTTTCTAGCTGACAACCCTGTTGGTTTTTTGTGCATTTAAAGCAGGGGTGCCATCTAAAACTCTTAGATTTATTAAATTTATCATAGCTTGTGACTTGCGTTTTAACCAAAAGAACGCTCAGAATTTAACAAAATCGCAATTCGAACCTAACAAAAACATACTGAAACTAGTTTGAAACAAACATTTATCATACTAAAAGGATTTTTAAGTATTATTTCAATTTAAAAAAAAACACAATATTTTAGAAAAATAAAATGCAAGTTTACTATTTATAATATGTATAAAATATATTTTAAAATTAGTATTCTTTTTCCAGGTCTTGCAATCTGCCAAGGAGCAACTTAAGTGGTCACTCTTGAAATAAGTTATGTTGTCTGTACCATAATTTTATAATTATATTTATCTACATAAAAGATAACGCGTTCTACGAGAAATGTACATTTATACAGTCCATTAAAATCATTCCACTATTAAAAATGTTTTTAAAAGTATTGTTATATACCTTTTCTGTTTTTATATACAAACTCCATTGCAATCCTTTTGTTAGAAAATAAAATAATAGTTGTCTTGCTAATTATTAGACTTTTCTATTCAGGTATTTCTACTATCGAAAGAATTTTTGCTGCAACAAAAAATGGCTATAACTTTTTTTCTTATATAAGAAATAAAACTTTCTTATTGATTTATCTACCTAAAATTATGTAATGATTCATTGAAACAAAATTGTTTAAACATTTAAAAAAATTTTAATTTAGATATCAAAATTCAACGACAGTAAGGGTACAGCAATTTTCGTTATCTTTGCAAATTTTCTAATCGTAGTTTGTGCTCTCATCGACAGATGACGCTGCAATGCCAAGTAGGGTTCAAATTTGTAACTGCCATAGGGTCACTAAAAAATAAACCCTACCTACACCTACACTATAGGAATACGGTTGCAATTTTTGAAACAAGTTATTTTATATTATAATTAAAATTTCATATTTCCAATTTTTGTTAAGAAATAAATTGCACAGTTTATTAAGCCAATCTTTTAATTACTTAAACACGTTCTGTACTTGTTTCTGAAAAAAAGGGAACGATGTTCTGGGACAGTTATTACACTTTTTAGGAGCCAGAACTATTTTAGACCAAAAAAGTAACAGGGTTACGCAAGATTATCAGCTATCACGGCTGAGTTACCTATAATTTTTCTCAGAGTATATTGTAACGGGCAGCTCTGCTAAATCGGGTAGTTCCGAAAAAAAAAACGGGTAGTTCTGAATTTCGGGTCATTTTGTACTAATTGAAATTTTTTTCCTTATAATTTATGAAAAAAAAATATATATATTATTTTCGATCAATACTTTTAGTATTTATTATCACAATTGTTCACATATATTTTTGGTATTTTTCCGCAAATTAAAATACAAGTAGATTTAATCAAACTTATTATATTCTATACACTTCAATTTGTAACAAGATAAACATAAACTTTATTCTAAAGAAACCAAATTCAAAAGCAGCGCTTCTTCTTGGGAGGCTCTTGTACAGGATCGTTAGGATTTTCTGATTCGATCAGGGAATCTGGTGCCGTTCGGTCAGTTCTAAATTTTCCTTACAATATACTCTGATTTTTCTAGAACTGTGAGGGTATAGAAAGTGTTCTGAAACAGTGTTATTCAAGGTTCGAAAATTTTGAATTAGAAGTTTAGAACATTTCAAATAATTTAATTTGTCTTTTTTTCAAACAAATTAAAATAACACCTTCAAAATTAATTGATGTTTCCTTATGCAAATGTAAACAAAATTAATAAGTCAGATTATTATTAGATATTAGATTTTTCTTATTACCAGTCACATCAAAAATAGATTTTTAATAGAAATAGAAGATATAATAATAATATTTATAACTGGGAAATATTGTTTAAATTGTTCAACATTAAAATACTAATTTGGGAAGAATTAATACCCAGAAAATGTTGGCTATGTTTTGCCTTATTAATTATGAATAATTAACGTAACTCTAATATACTATTTGTTAATGACGTATAATTAATTAATAATCGAAAGCTTTTGAGGTCCATAAAGTATGCTACTTTATCGCCTTCCCAAAATCGCTATTAGCTCGTGGAATGTGTGAGGATGAGCTGGTATGGATTTCACATAAAGCAAAGTTACATCCTACACGCAGGTAAATTAGGCGCTTAATTAAACCGTTTAATCAGTGACATGATTGCGACTACGTTTGATCCATTTGTTTTCGAACCAATTATCCCTCAGTATTTCCTGACCAAAGTACAGTCACCACAGAATGTCAGTTCAATCTTGAAATGTTTAAATAACTTATTTATCTCATTTGAAATGTGGAAAAACATCCGTACTAATCATTTTTTTAACATTTGGTGATTCAGTTTTAAGTATATT
Source organism: Andricus grossulariae (assembly GCA_011634705.1). Lineage (NCBI taxonomy): Eukaryota > Metazoa > Arthropoda > Insecta > Hymenoptera > Cynipidae > Andricus > Andricus grossulariae. The sequence goes on from JAABKJ010007545.1 coordinate 227,314,051, forward strand.
AATAGGCATCAAAAATCAGCAAGAAATTATAAAATCAAATTTTCTTAACTGGAAATTTACTTACTTGGGATAAATTTGTCAAATCACTAGTTTAAACATTTGAAACACTATTGACAATAAAAAAACGCCCGACACGACATAATCCGTTTTTTATTCAATTTTAATTGAAAACTGAATTGCTTTTAAGTGCTCGATAGTGAATTTTAATTTGTGATTCTAAAATCAAAACAGTAAAATGGTGTTTATTTCGAATTATGTCGTAATTTAACAAAAGTTAAAGATCTATATATCTATAATATTCTATAAATCTATATGTACAGAATATCGATCAAATATTATCAAAATAATAAATAACAATACAGATCGACATAGTGACGTGGATAATATGAAAATTTCAATGTCCAACAATCAAATGGTGGACCTACTTTTGTAGAAATTCCCCTTTTTATATTCTGAAAGGATAAAGTTGTACTCGAGTCTATATAGTTGTATAAAAAAATGTATATATAATTATCAACTAGGCGAAGAGAAAAATAATGGACAGTAAGAACAATCTGCGACGCACTCTCGCAGCAAATTTCTGGTCAAACTATTTTCTTCATCTAATTAATATAATTTTCAGAGTGTGCTATACGAATTCCCAATTTCGAAATTCCCTGACTTTCCCTACCAATTTTTGATTTTCCCTGAACTTTCTAAATTTTTCTTCCAAGTATAAAAATAACCTTACACCTAGGAAATCAATAATGTTAATGCAAAAAATGGTTTGTTTCTAAATATACTTTAACCACTTTCAGTGAAAAAATTCATACAGAATTTTATAACGGGTCATTTACAAATTACGTTAGACATACATAAAAAATATTATAATTTTGAACTAAATAGATGAGTTTTCAGCTCAGAAAGATAAATTTTGAACAAAAATTGGAAGAATTAAATTTTCAGTTAAAACAATTAATCTCCAACCAAGAAAAAAGCCACAAAAAAGTAAAATTTTCAACAAAAGTGATGAATCTTCGATAAAAAAAAAAACGAATTCTCAACGAAAAGTGTAATACGCAGTTGATATTTCCATCAAAAAATAGTTTCATTTCAACCAAAAAAAGTTGAATTAAACCAAAAATACGATTTTTAGAAAAAAATTATTTTCAAGTAAAAAAAAACACATTTTAGACAAAACAGTTAAATTTTAAACAGAAAAAAATTAATTTTGAACTAAAATGATAAATATTTTTAAAAAATTAACTTTCAACCCAAAAGATGAATTTTATACCTAAAATAGAGTAGTTAAATTTTCAATTCCAAAAATAATTTATCAAATAAACAAAAAACGAATATTCAATCAAAGAAACATATTTTTAACAAAAAATAGAACAGTTAAATTTTTAGTAAGAAACACTAATTTTCGAACAAAAACAAAATTAAAAAAAAATAGTTCTATTTTCAACCAAAACAATGAATTGTTAACCAAAAAGATTATATATATTTTAACTAATGTCAAGAATACTTTTATATACTAAACAAGACGAATTTTCAACAAAATAGTTCAATTTTCACCTAAAATAGATACCTTTCCAACTCAAAGTAGAATAGTTAAATTTTCAATGAAAGAATTAATTTTCAGCAAAATAAAGTAGTGAAATTTTTCAACCTAAAAATATGAATTCTCAATGAAAAATATAATACTTGATAATTTCAACCGAAAAAGATTTTAATTTTAAACCAAAAATAGTTGAATTTAACCAAAAAAGACGAATTTTCAACGAAATATAGTTGAATCCTCAACCAAAACAGATTAATTTTCAAACAAACAGTTGTGACTTTTAACCGAAAAATATGAAATTTCTACAAAAATAGTTGGATTTTCAATTCTGAAAGACAAATTTTCAACAAAAGTCAAAGCAGTTGAATTTTAAACCGAAAAGAATGACATTTTAACAAAATTGTTATATTTCAACAAAATAATAAAATTAAATTTAACTTCCATTTGTCGAAAATTCTCTTTGTCTGATTTCCCTTGAAATTCCATGACTTTCTCTGAATATATATCCATGGATTTGAGATAATTTTGAGAGATTTTAAAAAAGTTAACGGAATTTTAATGGATTTTAAAAGATTTTAATATTTTTAAGGGATTTCAAGAGATTCGAAAAGATTTCCACGGATTTTAAAGGTTTAAATTAATTTTAAAGGGATTTCAAAGATTCTAAGGGATTGCGTAATATTTTTAAATATTTCACGGAATTAGGATTCTAATAAATCTCAACAAATTGTAATGGATTTCCATAGTTTTTAAGGGATTTCGAGGGAGCTCAATCGATTTAAAGGAATTTAAAGAGATTATGAATTGTACGATATCCATGGAGTCCATAGGATTTCAAGGAATATTCACATAATTTGAAAAAATCAAAGGGATACACAAAATTTTCAGAAGAATTCACGGCGTTTCAAAGTATTTCAAGAGATATACCGAAACATTTTCACGAATCTTGAAGGATCTCAGAGGATTTTAATGGGATGTCGAAGATTCAAAGGGATTTAAAAGGATTTTATGAGATTTCATGGGATTTAAAAAAATTTGCCAAGATTTTAACGGATTTTTATTGATTTTAAAACATTTTAAAGCATATCCACGCATTTTATAGAGGATTTCGTAAGGTTACACAAATTTTAAAAGGATTTCAAAGGAACTCGTAATATTTCGACATATTTTATGGAATTACAAGGACTTTAACTGAGTTCAAGGGATTTTTATAGGATTTTGAAGATTTCAAGCGATTTCAAGGATTTTCAAAAAAATGTAAGGGACTTCCATAGTTATTAAAGGATTCCCAGGGAGCTCACTTGTTTTAAGGGGATTTCAAGAGATATTACAATGTACGATATTCATTATTCATGGAATTCATAAGAATTCAAGGAATATTCACATCATTCAACAAATTTTAAAAGATTTATCAAACTTTCAGAAGAATTCACGGGATTTCAAGAGATACCGACACATTTTCACGAAATTTGAAGAATTTCAGAGTCACAGAAAAAAAATGAGGTTTCAGTAAAGTTACGGCTCAAGTAAAAGTTGGTATCATTTAGAACTGAGACTCCAATGGAACTCTTTTTGAGGGTTCCGTTTTATTTCGTTGATATCCGATAGATGGTTATTCATATTTTCAACTGCGCATGTGCCGAAAAGCGCGAGCATATTTGAAATCAATAAACACTATAAATAATCATACAGATAAGTATTAACAAACATTTTTTATTCTTTTTTAAAGCAAATTAAATTGAATAATAAAAATACCTAACTTCTTTCAAAAATGCCCTACTACCCCTCCATTCATTTCTCCTCACTTCGCCTCAACACCCCTACTTTCTCTGTTCCCACTTCCACAGCTAATAGTCCTCTCCCCATACTTCGCTGTTCCATTCATCGCTTACTACCCTACTCACCCGCACTAACTACTACTAGCCCATCCTTCACTTATATCACTAACCTCCCACACATAAAATTATTTCACATTTTTCGCCTTACTTCTACTTCTTTTCCTCCCTAGTTTACCCTCAACTTCTCTACTTACCCTCCCCTCATGTTGTCTCCATTCCTTTAATTTTCTCATACCTAATTTCCCCGTACTTCCGCAACCCTCACTTCTTCAGCCCGCATTCTACTCACTTCACCTACTTCACATACTTCCCCACCCTTCCTTTCTCCTAAATTCCCCTACTACCCTTCCAATCATTTCTCCTCACTTCTTCTCACTACCTCTACTTTTTCTCTTCTTACTCCCACAGCTAATACTCCTCTCCCCCTACTTCGCTGCTCCAACCATCACTTACTACCCTACTCACCCGCACTAACCAACTAGCCCTCCTTTCACTTCTGTAAGTAGCCTCTCACACTTCCAATCATTTCTCCTATTTGCCCACACTTCCCCTACTTTCCCCCTCTAGTTTACCCTCACTTTCATTACTTACTCTCCCCTTATTTCCTCACAATTTCTTTACTTCTCATACCCCTAATTTTCCCTTACTTCCCACTCTTTCAATCATTTTTCCTATTTGCCCTCACCTCCCCTACTTTCCCTCTCTAGTTTCTCCTCACTTCGATTACTTACCCGCCCTTTATTTCCTCTCAATTCCTTTACTTCTCATACCCCTTATTTTCCCTCTTTTTCGCACCCCTTACTTCTTCACCCCTTACTCACTTCACCTACTTTCCCATACTTCACTTCTTCTCACATCCCCTACCACCACTTCCCTCCTTTCCCTGCAATTCCCCTCCTACCTTCTTTTCCCCTTCTTCTCCCCTACTAGCCTTACCCTTATTTCCCATCGCTCCCCCTACCCTAATTTCTTCTCATTTATCCTCGATTTTTTGCTTCTTCACTTCACCTCTCCTCATTTCTTCTAATGGGAAAAAGTACGACGAGCGGACACCCGACCGTTTTCTGCCCGGGGCTACGAAACCCGAAAAAGGACTTTTTTGAAAAAAGTAATCGATTTTATTGAAACTTGGCATCTGGGGGTTTTTGGGGCCTCTGATAACGAACCTGAGATCAGATTAAAAAAATTAAAAATAGCGAATCCAATATGGCGGACAAGTTTTCAAAAAATGAATGGATTTTCATTAAGATTGGCATCTGGGGGCTTTTGGGGTCTCTGATCACGAATCTGAAGTCAGTTTTCAAAAATTCAAAATGGCGGACCAAGTAAAAAAATGGATTTTCATGAAACTTGACATCTGGGGATATTTGGGGTCTCTGATAACGAATCTGAAGTCATACTTATAAAATTCGAAATGGCGGATCCAATATGGCGGACGAGTTTAAAAAAATTATGGCTTCTCATGAAACTTGACATCTGGGTATTTTTGGAGCCTCTGATAACGAATCAGAAGTCATATTTAAAAATTCAAAATAGCAGATTAATTATTAATTTCAAAATAGCGGATCATTTTTTTTTTAATAATGAGTTTTCATGAAACTTGAACTCTGGAGATTTTAGGGGCCTCTGATAACGGATCTGAAGTCAGATTTGAAAAATTCAAAATGGCGAATCCAATATGGCAAGCTAGTTTTCAAAAAATTAATGGATTTTCATGTAACTTGGCATTTGGGGGTTTTTGGGGTCTCTGGTCACTAATCTGAAGCCAGTTTTCAAAAATTCAAAATGGCGGATCCAATATGGCGAATGATTTTTAAAAAATAAATAGATTTTCATGAAAGTTGGCATTGGGGGGTTTTGGGGTATCTGACAACGAATCTGGAATCAGTTTAAAAAAATTCAAAATGGCGGATTCAACATGATGGACAAATGTTGACAAAATTGTTGGATTTTCATAAAACTTGTCACTCAAGAGTGTTTGGGTCGCTGACTACGAATCCGGAGCTACAATTTTCACAATTCAAAATGGCGGATCCAATATGGTGGACGAGTTTTCGAAGAATTGTTGGGTTTTCATGAAACTTGGCATCTAGGAGTTTTTGAATTTGTAAATTTTAAAAGTTAGGTCAAAATAAAAAATTTCAATTTTCATATTGGATCCGCCATATTGAATTTTATAAATCTGATAAAAGATTGATAGGTTGAATATTACACTTTTTTGTAGAATTTTTTTTGTTGTTGTTGAAGATTTATCGATTTTGGTTGAAAATACATCAATTTGCTTGAACATTGAACTATTTTGTAGCAAATTAGATTTTTTTTGTAAGTGTGAATTTTGTGGAAAAAATGTGATTCAATTTTTTTATCCAAACGGTAACTATTCCATTTTCTGTTGAAAATTGACCTTTTTAATGTAAAATTGATCCTTTATAGTTTAAAACTGAACTATTTGGTAGAAAATTCATCTTTGAGGTTACAAAATCATTTTTTTGTTTGAAATTTCTTCTTTTTAGTTAAATGTTTCAACTTCAACTATTTTATTTAGGGTTGAAAATTAATTTAAAAAAATGACAATTAATCTTTTCTACTTGGAAATTTACCTATCTGGTTGAAAATTCATATATTTTGTTGAACATTCGTCTTTTTAGTAGAAAATTATGATTTTTGGTTCATACATTCAGTCTTATTGTTTAAAAATGAAACATTTGGTTGTAAAATAATCTATTTCAGTAAATTTTTCAATTATTTTGTACTTAGCTTATAGTTAAACATATTTTCAAACAAATTTATTTTTTTTTTGTGTTGAAAATCAAACTCTTTCGTAAAACCTTTGATTTTTAGCTTGAAAATTCTACAATTTGATAGATAATTAAACTAATTGGTTAAAAACTAAATTTTTTGATGAAAAATAACTTTTTTTGTTCAAAAATCATATTTTTAGGTTAAATATTCCACTGTTTTTCTATATAATTCGTGTTTTTTACTTCAAAATTCATCAATATTATTGAAAATTAGTCTTTTTTGTAAAATATGAACCTTCTTTATGGAAAATTAATTTTTTGGCTTGAAAATTCAACTGTTTGGTCGAAAGTTCAACTACTTTGTTGAATTTTTTTTTAAGATTCATTTCTTGGGTTGAAGAATTTTTTTTTGTTTAAAAAAAATTTTGTTTTGTGGTAAATTATTTTTTTATAAGTTTTGTAAGTTGAAAAGTCAACTATTTGGTTGAAAATTCTTCTTTTTTTGTTCAATTCAACTGGCTGAAAATACTTTTTTTTTAATTAGTTTTTTAAGCTGAAAATTTGACGATTCCACTTTTGGTTTCGTGAATATATATTTTTAATTCAAAATTCGACAATTCTTAACTTTGGCTTGAAAATTTAAGTATGAAGTTAAAAATTCGACACTTTTGATGAAAATTTGTCTCATTCGCTTAAAAGCTCAACTATTTGGTTATCGATGTAATTTTTTTCAAATAGAAAATTTGGATTGGTCTTTTTGGTTTCAAAATTCATCTCTTATGATAGAAAACATTTTTAGGATAAAAATTCAACTATTTTGTTCAAAATGCAATATATATTTCAAATTGAAATCTCAGAAATTCAAAGTTTTTCATATTGAATTTAATATGCTATTTAAAATCATTAGCCAGGATTCATGTATTTATTTATTTTTTTGTTGTTGAAAAATCACCCTTTGCCTCTGTTTGGAATGATTAATTAATTATTTAATTTTTTAATTAATTAATTGGTTGAAACGAAAATCTAAATATTTTCTGTGAAAATGATAAACGTTATTTGGAACTTTGTCTTTCCTGAGAGAAAGTTTATTATGTTATAGAAATTTATTTTTTCACCTTGTTTGCGGCCTGTCAACTCTTTGCAACAGGTTTCAGCATCCCTCCGGATGTCACACACTCTGAGTTTCTCCAACTAAAATGCGGCCAACTACCTCATTTTGTCCAAATTAATGAAAAATTATTTTTTTTTTCAAATTTTAAATATTCAAAAATTTATGTTTTTCATTATAAAAATCTTGACGAAAAATATTTTGTTAACTTTGTATCGTTTTTAATTGACCCAAGTATCATAAATGTGGAGAAGATTTTTTATTTGGCATTAGGAATAATTTTTAACAAAATTGATGAATTTTCAACAAAAAACATTTAATTTTAATAAAATAATTAAGTTAATCGTGAAGATTAATTTTTTACCGAAAAAGACAAATTTTCAACCAAATGCATGATTTTTGAACGAAATAGTTAATTCTTCAACTAAAACAGATACATTTTCAACAAAATAATTTAATTTTTAACTTGAAAATTAATTTTCAACAAAAACATTTAAAAAAATTAATTAATCTTTAACTGAAATAGTTTTGTTAATAGTTATATATATGTAGTTATAGTTGTTAATAGTTAATACACAATTTTCAACTAAAAAGACTATTTTTCAACAAAACAGTTAACTTTTCAACCAAAAAGGATGCTTTATAACTAAATTGTTCAATTTTAAACAAAGTAGATTAATTTTCAACAAAATAGTTGAATTTTCAACCAAAAAGATGAATTTTTAGCCAAGAAGAATTTCATACTTAAAACGACGCATTTTGAACAAAATGTAAAAATTTAGAAAAAAAATTAATTGTCAACCAAATAATTGAATTTTTTACCAAATGCATTAAATTGTTAATCCAATGTTGAATATTTAACTTAAAAAGATAAATTTGCATTCAATTTGTTTTTATTTTTAACTACACAAATTTTTTGAAATAAAAATAAATTTTCAAACAAGAATCTTGATTTTGAAAAAAATAAAAATATTTAGATACATCAATTTTTATCTAAGAAAGTAACAAGAATGCAATAGTTAAATTTTTACTGAAATGTGGTCATTTTCAATAAAAAATATGAAATTTCAAGCAAGAAGATTAGTTTTCTGCAATAAAAGATAAATTTTTTACAAAGTACATTTTTTAACAAAACTGTTAAATTTTGAAGCAAAAAGATTAATTATCAACAAAACAGTTGAATGATAACCCAAAAGTATGATTTTTTTAGAAAATGCTCATATTCAAGAAAATAGTTTAATTTTTTATCAAAAAGATTAATTATTTTCAAGAAAAAATCTTAATTTCTCTACAAAAAAAGAAATTTCAAGATAATACTTACATTTTCAACTAAGAAAGAAAATTTTTCGTCAAAAATTGAATGATTAAATTTTCAGATGAAAAAAATAAATAAATTTTCAACAAAGTAGTTTCACATTTAACAAAAACGACGAATTTTCAACAAACTAGTGAAATAGTAGAATTTTCAATAAAAAACAAATTACTTTTTAACACAATTATTGAATTTCTCACTAAGTAGATTAATTTTCACGTAATAGTTTAATTGCAAACCAAAATCATGTCTTTTTAACGAAAAAGATGAATTTTTGACCGAAAAGGACTAATTTTCAAAAAAAATTTCAACCTGAATAAATTACCGAAATTTCAAGTATCCAAAAATTTCAAAATGAAATTATTTATACTATTTGATTCAAAATTCATGTTTTGTTAAAAATGAGTTTATGTTGTTGTTAAGGATTCATCTTATTCTGTTGATATTTTTTTTTAAAGAAAATGTAAGTATTTTTAGAAAAATTCGCCTTTTTTGGTAAACAATTATTTTTGATGATTTAAAATTCATCCACTTGTTTGAAAGTTGAACCTTTTTCGAAAATGTATTCTTTTTTGAAGATTCATCTTTCTAGTTTAAAATTAATTTTTTCCAGTTAATATATTTCAACAATATTATTGAAGATTCACTTCTTGAGCAGAAAATTAATTTTATAAATTGAAAATGCATCTTTTTTGGTTGGAATTTTATCTCACTGGTTAAAAATCTAACCATTTTTGATTGCAAAGTTAATTCTTTTTGGTTAAAAATTTTACTATTATATTATTGGTAGATAAATCATTTTATTTAGTTAAAAATGTTATTATTTAGTTGAAAATGTAATTTTTGTTGTTAAAGACTCAGAAGTTTTGTTAGAAAGTCGCTATTTTTTGGTTGAAAATTACCTTTTTCTGAAAATTAATATTTGCGAGTTCAGTATTCAAATATTTTGTATAAATTTTGGATTTTTTATCCTTTAGTTATCGTTTCGGTTTAAATATTAAATATTACATTTGTCGTTGAAAATTCATTTTTTTTTTTTTTTTTTTATTTGAAAACTCAACTACTTGGTATAAATTTGAACTTCTTTCTTGAAAATTGACTTTTTTTATTTAAGATTCATCATTTTAGTTTAAAAGATAATTTTTTTAAATGGAAATATAACTATTTAATTTTTCGTTGAAATATTTTATGGAAAATTCTTTTTTTTTTGGCAAAAAATTATCTTTTTTTAAATAAAAATTTAACTATCTCAGTTGAAAATTCATCATTTTAGTTGATAGTTCAACTATTTCGTTTAAAATTTTATTTTTTTATTGTATTAACCCTTTTTTATTCAAAATTAAAATCCTTTTTAGTTAAAATATGAAATTTTTTTTTTTTTTTTTGAGAATTCATAGTTTTGGGGAAAAATTTAATGTATGGAATAAAAAATATTTAAACTAATTTTTAAAAATTTTAAATAAATCAATTTTTTATTATAGTTTAGAGACTAAAAATCAGGTAGGAATGAAATTGCCTTGCTTCGAAAATATATTAATATGAGTTATCGAAATTATCAACAATTTTATAACAAATGATAATTATTTGTTGAAAAAAAAAACACTTTTTAAGCCGTAATAACATATTGATAGGAAAAATATCATTTTTGTTTATCTCATATTAAAATAAATTTCCTAAATTCATAAAAATTTAGCTATTACACCATTATTTTTAGAAAATAATAGAAGCATTTGTAGAACAAAGTTTTTTAAATATCAAGCTTTCATTTTCGAACGATTTCTCACCCATTTTTATTTTTTTTTAAACTATTCAGTTAACTTAAAAAATGGATTTAAAAAATTGTATCGTCTTTATAATTTAATTAAATAGATTTTCAAAAAACAAAAATAATTGGAAACGTTGGAAATTCAAAATATCTTAGATAGGTAAAATTTTGAAAAAGGACAATATTTCGAATGGAATAAACAGGAATTCAACTTGTATCATTTCTGAATAAAAGCGCTTAAAATTGGATGATTTTAAATTGAAAAATTTTTTAAACAAAAGCTTTCGAAATTTAAAACATTCAAACTAACATTTTTAAATTCGGACAATTTCTTTTGGAAGAATTCCAAATTGTCCCATTTTTTTCAAAGCGTTCAGAATGAAAAAATTTTTTTGATTTCAAGAATCTCGAAATTGAATGATTTCAGATAAAAATTTTAATAAATTAAAATTTGAAACGATTAAAATTTCACAATTAAAAATTGGAAACTAAATTGAATATTTCAAAGTGAACGCTTCTGAAGATCTAGAAGCCAAGATTCTATTATAAAAAAAATTATGATTTAAAATAAAAATTGATCAGAAAATTTTTTGTAAAATCAAAAAAAAAATTCATTTTTATTTTCGCTGTTCAAAATGAAAATATTTTCAATTCTGAACCTTGAAAATTGAATTATTCAAAAAAAAAAAAAAAGTTTGAAATAAAAGGTAAATTTAAATGGGAAATATGAAAACTGAAAAAATGTGTACCTTAAAAATTTATATTACTTTAAGTAAATTTAATCGTTTCGAAATTAAAAATTTTTAAATTTTCAATTACAATTTTTTAAATTCAACCATTTAAATTTTAATCGCAAAATTCAAACTACATAACTTACTAAATTTAAACCGTTTCGATATTAAAATTTTTTTAATTTTCAGTTATACTTTTCAAAATTTAATCATTTCAATTTTAATCAAAAAATTTAAATGTATAAGGAAAAATTGAAAATTTAGCGTCTAAATTAGAATTTAGAATCATAAAATTGAAATCATTAAAATTTAAGGAAATTATTCAATTGTTCAATACAAAAATTGTTTTTTTTTGTAACTGAATTTGAAGTATCAAAATTTTTGGAAAATTTTTCAAATAAAAAAAACTTCGATATTTTATGCCTTGTTCTAAAATCTGCTCATTTTAAGGCTTGGATTCTAGAAATTGTCTCAATTTTTAAATTAAATTAAATTTACTTAATGTAATTGAAATTTTCAAGGGTTTAAATAAAAAAAAGTTTTAATATAATAATTCTTCGAGAATAAATTTTTGTTCAGTCCTAAATGAATTTCGGATTTGAGTTTCAAGTTTCTAGAGTATAGATATTTTCATTTTTTAATATTTTCCATTTAAAATTACTTTTTGAACGTTTTTTCAGAATAATTCAATTTTAAAGGGTAATGATTGAACAATTTTCCATTTTGAACGGTGAAAATAAAGGTGAATTTATTTTTTGATTTAAGAAAAGTTTGTCTAATCAATTTTTAGGATAAAGCATATGTTTTTTATTTATTAAAAATTTAGATTTTGTATAATTTTAAAAGCTTTTATTTTGAAATATTCAATTTAGTTTTCAATTTCAAGTCATTCGTAATTATCCAAATTTTAAAATTTTAGTTGAAATTTTTAGATTTTGAAAGCTTCTGTTTGAAAATTTTTAATTTAAAATCAACCAATTTTAAACGCTTTTATTCATAAATGATACAAGTTGAATTTTTTTTATTTCTTTCAAAATATTGTTCTTTTTCAAAATTAAACATTTTTAATTTATTTTGAATTTGAACGTTTTAAATTCAAAATAATATTATACATTTTTCTTCAATTTCGAATGCTTTCAGTTCAAAATTATCAAGAATAAATAATGGGATAGGGATTCCTTCCGAACCAATCCGAATCATTCCGGAATCTGTATCCGAACCAATCCGAGTCAATTCGAACCAATCCGAAGCAAATTTTCAATCCGGATGAATCCGAACTCGGATTGACCTAAAACAATTTTCAATCCGAATGAATCCAATTCAATCCGAACTCGGATTTAATCGGATTAATTTGGATTGAAAATTTGGTTCGGATTGAACCGGATTGAGTCGGATTAATTTTTAAACTATTTGGGTCAAACGATATGTAGAACTTTTTTCGGATTGATTCGAATTCACTCGGATTGGTTCGGAAGGAATCCCTATCCGAATATTTGTTTTTGATAATTTCGAATTGAAAGAATTCGAAATTGAATAAAGATGTATGCAATGATTTTTAATTTAAAATGTTCAAATTCAAAATATACTAGGAATGTAAAATTTTGCAAAAGGACAATATTTCGAAAGGAATGAGAAGAAATTGAACTTGTAACATTTATGAATAAATGCGTTTAAAATTGGTTGATTTTAAATTGAAAAAATTTTAAACAGAAGCTTTCAAAATCTAAAACTTTCAACTACAATTTAAAAATTTTGACAATTAGGAAGGACTTGAAATTTGAAAACTAAATTGAATATTGCAAAATAAAAGATACTAAAATTACAAAAATCTGAAATTTTATTAAATTAAAAAAATATGCTTTATCCTAAAAATTGATAAGACAAAATTTTCTAAAATCAAAAAATAAATTCACCTTTATTTTCACCGTTCAAAATGGAAATTTTTTCAATTATTACCCTTTAAAATTGAATTATTCTGAAAAAATGTTCAAAAAGTAATTTTAAATGGAAAATATTAAAAATTGAAAATATCTATTCTCCAGAAACTTGAAACTCAAATCCGAAATTCATTTAGGACTAAACAAAAGTTTATTCTCGAAGAATTATTATATTAAAACTTTCTTCTATTCAGACATTTAAAAATTTCTATTACTTTGAGTAAATTTAAATTAATTTAAAAATTAAGACAATTTATAGAATCCAAGCCTTAAAATAAGCAGATTTTAGAAGAAGGCATAGAATATTGAAGTTTTTTTTATTTGAAAAATTTTCCAAAAATTTCGATATTTGAAACTCAGTTACAAACAAAAAATTTGCATTAAACAATTGAATAATTTTTTTTACTTTTAATAATTTAAATTTTATAATACTAAATTTTTACGGTAAACGCTAAAATTTCAATTTTTCCTCATCATAAAGTTAAATGTTGCGTTTAAAATTGAAATGGTTAAATTTTGAAAAGTATAATTCAAAATTTTATCAATTGTTAATTTTGAAACGGGTAAATTTATTAATTTATGTAGTTTGAATTTTCCCATTAAAATTCAAATGATTGAATTTACCTTTTATTTCGAACGTTTTTTTAGAATAATTCAATTTTCAAGGTTCAGAATTGAAAATATTTCCATTTTGAACTGTGACAATAAAGGTGAATTTATTTTTTGATTGTACAAAAAATTGTCTAATAAATTTTTATTTCAAATCATAACTTTTTTTTTTAAATATAATACAAATTTAGGTTGCTAGGAATTGCAGAAGCTTTTACATCGAAATATTCAGATTAGTTTTCAATTTTTGAATTTGTCAAATTTCAAGCGTTTCGAATTTAAATTTATCAAAATTTAAAAGTTTTCACTTTTGAGTTATTAAATTTTAAACGCTTTTATTCAGAAATAATACAAGTTCAATTCCTTTTTATTCCATTCGAAATATTGTCCCTTTTTCATAATTTTACCTATCTAAAATATTTTGAATTGGAACGTTTTCAATTATTTTTGTTTTTTGACAAGCTATTCAATTAAATTATGAAGACGATACAATTTTTTAAATCCATTTTTTGAGTCAACTGAATAGTTAAAAAAAAATGTTTAAAAAATCGTTTGAAAATGGAAGCTTGATCTCTAAAAAAACTTTGTTCTACAAATACTTTTATTATTTTCTAAAAATAATGATGAAATTGCTAAATTTTTATGAATTTAAGAAATTTATTTTAATACGAGATGAACAAAAAATATATTTTTTTTATCGATAGATGTTATTACAGCTTAAAAGATTTTTTTTTTCAAAAAAAAATAATTATTTTTTATAAAATTGTAGATAATTTCGATAACTCATATTATTATATTCATAAAGCAAGGAAATTTCATTCCTACCTAATTTTTAGTCTCTAAACTATAATAAAAAATTGATTTATTTTAAATTAAAAAAAAAATAGTTTAAATATTTTTTATTCCATACATTAAATTTTTTCCCAAAAATATGAATTCTCGAAGAAAAATATAATATTTAATATTCTACCTCAAAGGATTTTAATTTTAAATAAAAAAGGGTTGAATACAATAAAAAATACAAATTTTAAACGAAATAGTTGAAACGGATAGGGATTCCTTTCGAACCAATCCGAATCATTCTAGAATCTGTATCCGAACCAATCGGAGTCAATTCGACCCAATCCGAAAAAAGTTCTACATTTCGTTTCACCCAAATCGTTTAAAAATGAATCCGACTCAATCCGGTTCAATCCGAAATCCAAAACGAACCAAATTTTCAATCCAAATGAATCCGAATAAGTCCGAGTTCGGATTGAATTGGATTCATTCGAATTAAAACTCGTTTTAGGTCAAACCGAGTTCGGATTCATCCAGATTGAAATTTTGTTTCGGATTTATTCGGATTGCAATTTCGGATTGAACTGGATTGAGTCGGATTAATTTTTGACCAATTTGGATCGAACGAAATGTAGAAACTTTTTCGGATTGGTTCGAATTAACTCGGATTGGTTCGGAATGAATTCCTATCCGATACTTTCTCCAGGGCATGCCTTGAATTCTAATAATTTTAAGAGCCCGATGCTTAACGTTTTTTACGATTGAAAACAATTAAAAATTTTTTTTTCATAAAAAATAGAGTTAATAGCTCACATAAAACGATTGCACTCTACGCATTTGAAAATTAAACTTAACAGCTGCAGCTTCCTTTCGCAATTTCAAGCCAGAGCGAACGGAAGTGCAGCTGGTTCCTTCTCGTTTCTAGCATCTGACGCAAAATACAAATAAACCCTACGTTCAAAGAGAATTAAATAAAATCGTAAAAAACTTTTCCGTGACAGGATGCGAAGAGCAATTTATAAAATCTCATCATCTCATGGTTGATGAATTAAACTTGGCTTGACAATAAAACTCTCCTATATTTTTTGTTCTTGAAAATAAAGCAAGTTTCGAGTTACAAAATACCGAATCGTGACCTTGAGAAGCTCTTCACCTGGGCTGATTGCTAGAGAGATTGATCAGCGACTTGGGTCGGAGCAATGTTGCAGAACGAACGTGTTATTTGAATAATCAATACGGGAATTCTAGAAAGATTAAAAAAATAACCCCCCCCCTCCCCTTTACCCCAGTTTTGAATTTTGAAAGCTTCTGTTTATAATTTTTTTTCAACATTAACATCTCACCAAAAAATTAATGTTTGAATTAAAATGATAAATCTTAAACCAAAAATGTTCAAATTTAAAACCAAAAGTTTAAATTTGGAAAAAAATGAATTCTCAACGAAAAATGTAATATTTGATATTTTAATCAAAAAGGATTTCAATTTTGAATGAAAAATTGTTGAATACAACCAAAAAATACGAATTTTAAACAAAAAAGTTGAATACTCAACCCGCAAATTAAAATTTTTTAACAAAAAAAAAAATCATTTTCAACCAAAAATATATTAGCACAATTTCTAACGAAAAAGAATTAACTTTACAACCAAAAATAATTAGATTTTCAACAAATAAGGTAAAATTCCTAAAAAAATTAATTTTTAAATAAAATAATTAATTTTCAACTGGGATAGTTGAACTTTTATTTTTAAAAAGTTATTTTTTTACCAAAAAAGCGGATTTTCCTTAAAATTTTTCAAATATCAACCGAAGAAATGAATTTTAAATTGAAAAGATGATAAAATGATAAAATCTTCAACCAAAAAAATGAATTTTCAACTTTCAAAAAAGTAGATGAATTTTCAACCATAAAAATTAAATTTCTAGCAAGGAAGACTAACTTTAAACCAAATACTTAAATTTTCAACAAAAAAGGATCAATTTTTAACGTAGAATGGAATAGTTAAATTTTCAGTTAAAAAATTACCTTTTAAACAAAAATGATGAATTTTTAACCAAAAAAGTCAATTTCTAACAAACAAGTTCAAATTTATACCCAGTAGTTGAGTTTTCAAAAAAAAAAAAAATGAATTTTCAACGACAAATGTAATATTTAATATTTTAAACAAAAATGATAACTAAAGGATAAAAAATTCGAAATTTCAACAAACTAGTTGACTACTGAACCCGCAAATATAAATTTTCCAAAAAAGGTCATTTTCGACCAAAAAGTAACGACTTTCTGACAAAACTTCTGAGTTTTAAACAACAAAAATTAAATTTTCAACTGAATAATAACATTTTTAACAAAATAAAATGATTTCTCAACCGGAAATATAATAGTACAATTTTTCCCCAAAAATAATTAACTTTAAAACCAAAAATAGTCAGATTTTTATCAAATGAGATAAAATTCCTACCAAAAAAGATGAATTATCAACTGGAATAGTTAAATATGATATATATTTGATATAATAGTGTTGAACATAGTGTAGAAAATTTCAGATTTTGGACAAAATCGAGTGCGAGGCACGAGATACGTGATTAGAATGTGTTCGTTAAAGCCAAAGGAGCTTTAACAAAAGAGAAGTCACAATTACCAAATTAAAGTTGTCGATGATTTGACTTTTAATTTTAAAAGGTCTGGGCGCAAATTTGGGGGAAATACAAAGACCGAGCGCGCAGCGCGAGGTAAACACATGATCGAGCGCGAAGCGCGAGATAAATATATTATCAAGCGCGAAGCACGAGAACCAACAGTCGCGCGCCATAGGCGCGCTCAAACTAGCGAGCTGCGCGCGAAGCGCGCGATGTGAATGTGCCTGCGCAGCGGGCAGATTTTTTTTAAAGCTTCTGATGTGTCCCCTAAGGGTTCACATTTTTCTTGTATCTCTTCCCTATTTCTTTACACATCCCTCACGCACACACTTGGTGGTGAGAGGGGGACCTACAGTTTAAGGTGGGTTCCGAACCACCAAGATCAACAGCTTTAAGTACTTAGAGAGAACCTTCTTCTCTAGAGGTACCGGTGGTCCCACGACTCTCCGGAGATGAACAACTCCCTTGATAGGCTAGTATTCACCGCATGAGCCGCCGAGGCTCTTCCAGGGTGCGAGGCGGGAATCGAACCCGCAAGCCGACGGCGTGGGTCCAAAGCCTACGCCTTAACCCCCACGACCATCGTCCCACTTGTATAGTTACTTTATTCTCGTTTATTAAAAGTGTCCGGTACCATTGCAGTCGACAAGAGTCGAAAAAAAAATCACTATGTAATTTATAAAGATTATAAAAGAAATTTGCAACATGGTATTTTTAAGTGAAATAATGGCTCTCAGCTTGTTCATATCCCAAGTTTTAATTGCTTTATTTCACTTATAAATACAAGGTTGCAATTTTTTTATAATCTTCTGAAATTGCATACTTGATTTATTTTACTCTGGTCGACTGCAGTCGTACCGTAAACTTATAATAAACGAAAAAAAGTAACCATACCACCCAGCGCCATGTCGTATAAATTTAAATACCCGCGCAATAAGTTGAACCTTATAAATATTTAAAAAAGCATGTTTTTTACAAGATACAGACTCAAACTGGCCATCCGACCATGCGCAAAAATATTATCCATCGCTAGGCTACCTTTAAATATTATACGAATTAATTTTTCTATTACGCAGATTTTGATTTTTATGATAAATGAAACCATTTAGGCTATTGTGCGATTTTTGTTCAAAAATGATTTTTTTTACTATAAAATATATATCTTTACAATTTAATTTATATTTTTACTATAAATATTATCTATGTATTTTGTAGGTGGATCTAAAGGGAAAATGGTTCCGATCAAAGATAGTTCAGACGCCAACCGTGCGAGGTCATCATTTCCCTGTAACATTAAAGTATTCAGGCTCGGTATTGTAAAATTGCAAATATTTCATTTTCTCCAAATAATTTGGAAGCTGAAGAGATATTAAATATAACTGTATGAATAATATAACAAAAATAAATAATTGTTGTTCACCAACAAAAAATATATATAGCAAAATATGAGGGGTAGCGAAACATTATATATTGTGTAGACTGTAGGACATTGAAAGCAATATTAATCAAAGACCTTCTAAAAAAAATAGCAAACGAACTTTAAGACTAATTATCAAGAGAAAGCGTATTTCCGATTCTTTGCCGACAAGGAAATAAACCTTTCTGGAGTATCTTAATACACTGTTGTATAAATTAACTCCTTAATTCATCCATTACTGGTTTCCTGTTCAACTCAAGCATCTCTAAATAGCCGAGAATTTGAATTCTTTAATATAAACGCATATCGCGGTATATGGCAGCATAAATCATTTTACACATTGATTAAAGAGTCATCGATATTAACCCAGGAACTAAACATCAATTACGAATCGGCTACATAAGAAATGCTCACGATCCAGTCGAGTAACTTCGCGAATTGTGCAGTGAATACTCATAAAAGAAATGAAGGTAGTAAAATAGGCTCAACTTTCTATTATCACAATAGAATTTGGAAAATTATTACTGCCACAGTCATCAATCGCGTATATGTCATTTAAGAAATCGCAGAAAAGAAATCGGTCTTTGTGACTGTGTCCTTTTACAGTATTGTAGTCATAAAAAAATTACTGGTCTGGAAGAAGGCGAAAGCGTGAGGGCGTTGGTCCCGAAAAAGGATGAAGCTGCACCATTGAACCGGTTTAGTGAGGTGATGCCGACAGTTGGGCATTCACTCATCCTATTCCAGTATAGCAATACAAGTGCAAAAGACTTTCCCGAATAAAATAAACATTTAGAAAGGGGTTTTGCTATCCGGTTTATCGGGTTACCTGGCCTTGAAGTAAAAGTGATCTCTTTCTTGTGCATTGCCTTCGTCTATTTTTGCTACCACTAATGACTATTTTTCATTAAACCGGTATCAGAATCAAGACTTTCACATAACGCGAGAAACTGTACGCAACTTTAATACTTGTCTGGATTCACAATATTTACAAATTAATATATTTTTTAGGAATATGCATCTAATATTCCATAAGCGCAACTTTTAAAAGATTAAATCATTTCAAATTAGGAACTTGATTGCACTTGCGCTCTGAAAAGTAGGATTAACATTGGATGCATTAAAATGAAGGAAATGTATAAGTGGGAGTGATGAGCCTTAATGAGTAGATGCTTCTATCGCGTGCCATATATTGTGAAGCTTTAAATTCATAAAGGCTATAAGAAACTGGTGCTGACGTCTCATGTATGCAATCGCGTAAATAAATTAAATAAGCATGATGGTTTTCCGTATGCAAGAAGTGAAATGCATGAAAAGGGTATAAGAAAAAGCTTTTTATTACAAAAAGATAGAAAATACTATACAATAAAGATCACATTTCAGTACTGCAGAGCTTATAATAAATTCAACAATAGTCAACAAAGTCATAAATAGTTACAGACTATTCTTACAATACTTGTCGATAAATAAAAAAGGTATGTTTTCGCAACGTCGATTTTCTACACTCCAGTTTGATACTAGAAAGAATGCTTATCATCCATGTCGTTAAATCAGATTCTTGATAGATCAATTCAAATGATCGAAATCTGGAAATATGTATAGGACTTGAAAGCATGCACCTTAAATGGCTAAGAAATTGTCTAAATCTTATGAGTCTATGCTTAAGTACCTATGCATCTATGTCATGAAAATGAAAAACTTAGTTATCAAGGTGTGTACAATCAAAGTCTGACCATTAAGATCTAGAGTCAGAATTTGTAGGCAAAATATTATATAAAAGTGCCAAAATTAAAGCCTAAATTATAAAACTTTGGAAATCAAAAAGTAAGCAACTAGGCCTTGAACGTCTGAATCATCTTAGTCCAAAATATTAATGTCTGTTTTATCCAATAGAATCTAGGCTCCAGAAGTCAATCTCACAATATTCTATGTGAAAAAAATACTTTCCAAACTAAAATCGGAAACTTTGCAACATTCAACCATCTTTTCGTCTAGTATCGACTGGAAGTTACGTCTAATTGCAGTGTTCGAGAAAACTGGCTGTCCTATATTTCGTCTATTTCAATCAAAATTCAATAGGAGCTGAATACGAGATCGTATCGTACATGGAAAGATCAGATTCCTTGTTTTCAACAGCTTTTGCAGCAGGGTGCCTACGATATCGCGCAGACAAGCTCGAATAAGCTCCTTCCGATTCTCTTCGGGAAGTACTCTGAGATTCGTACCCACCTGAGCCTAGATAGCTGGAACCAGCATCAGCATACTGAATAGCTGGACTCGAATAGCTAGCAGCAGGACTCTGGTAATTGGCACTGGAATGGCTAGCACTAGGTGTACCATAACTGGTGCCCGCATATTTGGAGCTCCCAGCTGATTGACTTGAACTAGGACTTACATAGTTAGAACCAGTTAAGCCAGCATAGCTCGGACTTCCTGCTGGTTCAGTTTGACCGGATCCTGCATAGCTGATGCTCGGTGAACTATAACTTGTTCCTTGAGAATTATAACTGGAGACTGGAGAACTGTTGGAAGAGTCACTACTTGCATAAGCACTTCCATCAGAAGAAGCTGGTGTATATTTCGTGTAGGAACTTGATTTAGAATCAGAACCTGAATATGATGAAATTGGTTGAGCATATATGGAACCACTTGATGCTTCTTGAGCATTAGCTTGATTATAAGCGGATGAAACTGGAGAAGAATAAGTGGCTGCTGCATGAGGAGATCCTGATGATGAAAAAGTATAACCAGATGAACCCGATGATATTGGAATGCTATATTTAGAGGAGCCAAGAGACGCTGCAGAAATTAGATAGCCACCGGAACCATGTTGTCCTGATCCAGAATGTGGAATGCTGTAAGTTGATGATCCACCAGATCCTGGAGAAGCTAATGACAATCCATGCGACCCAGAGATACCGGATGATCCGGGGAAGTTGTAGCTTGATCCTTGTGATGATCCAAGAACTAGAGGTAAATTGTGACCACCAGATTGAGCACCTCCGAAGGCGGAAATACCTTGAAGTCCACTATTATGTGGGGATGAGGAATAACCACTGTTTGAAGCTGATCCTCCTCCTCCATTGGAACCGAAAGT
Source organism: Andricus grossulariae (assembly GCA_011634705.1). Classification (NCBI taxonomy): domain Eukaryota; kingdom Metazoa; phylum Arthropoda; class Insecta; order Hymenoptera; family Cynipidae; genus Andricus; species Andricus grossulariae. The sequence continues at coordinate 227,335,565 of JAABKJ010007545.1, forward strand.
TACTGGTCCTGTTTTTGATTGAGTAGGGATAAGGAGTCCGCTCTGGTCTCCTAGAGAAAGTCCCCCAAGACTGAGTGCGTGACCACCTCCGGATCCAAGACTTAGACCGTGACCACTTCCGGATCCAAAACTGAGACCATGAACTCCTCCGGAACTAAGGCCAAGGTTATAACCAAGGCCACCTGTTGATTGTGAGGAATCAGAAAATTGGAGGCCATGGCCTACAGATCCTCCAAATCCTCCGAAGCCTCCAAAACCGGCGAAACTTTGAATTCCTGGACTGAGGGAGTAACCAGAATGAGATGGTGAAGAGCCGGATTGTGAGTATGATGGTGAAGCATAGCTCGTCATCGTATAGTCAGCCACGCCACGTTTGTCCTTATTCAATCGATATCTTCTGTACACTCTCATATCTCCATTTGTCTCCTTGATAGTCAAATCGGAGAACAGCACAGCGGCTGACACCACAAGGATCTGCACAAAAAAATCTGTTATTAAAATTCAGTCATGGAAAGAAATCATGTTTTCAATTGCATAATAATTCAATAAACAATTGTTTATATTTCAGAAATGGCTAGCTTTGAAGATCAATATGTAAAGCCTCGGAAGTACTGGTGTAAAATCGTTCATTTCAATATTCAATACAAATTGAGACACGCTTGGAACATTGTATTTGAAATGCAAATGAGTCGAAATTTCTAAGTTTCAATTTGACTTTTGGCTCCATTTTTCTCCCAAAAAAGGAATAATTTTGATTTTAAAAATTGTTATAATCTCAAGAAATTAGGTCGGTTTGATTTACAGCTCGATTTTTCTTCTATTTCGAAACATCCAATGCTGCAAGCGTGAACATATCCTTGGACAAAAATATTTTTTATTGCTATGAATACAGTTTCAAATCAAAAAATGCTTGATGAATCGACTTTACAGATACATTTTTTATCAAAATTCTTCTTCTGTTTTATTTCAATAGAATTCCCTAATGTTATAGAACATAAAAAAGCAGAAATAATTTCTAGTTCAATTTATGAACGCACTAATTAACCTGGTAATATAATAAACACTGATATCAGAGACTATATATTATATCCAATTATTTATGACATACATAAGTGATGCTCTGTCAAACAGAACGTGCGTCGTGCTCATTCGATTTAAGAAAACGTAAAATTATTCCTGACATACAAATAGCATAATATTACGTTTCAGATAACTCAAGTTTTATGCAGTTACATTTTGATGAAACTTTGAATGATAAATTTATGAAAATACAGTTAATTTTTCATACTTTTAGGATGGGGTTACTATTATGTGTACTATTTCATGAGACTGTTAGAAAAGAAAAACTATGTTACTTTTTATGTCGCATGGTACTGAATATGAATTCCCAAATAGTGTTTACAATCTGAATGACTCATAATGTAACAGATTATTATGCCTTCCAACATCATTTCGTGAATGTGTATGATTTTTATTTTATCAAAAAAGGAGAAACAGATTTATGAAATACAAATATCTCCCAAAAATAAGCTCTGTTAATATAATTCGTTTTAAAAATATGGGCCACTGATCAGAAGGTTGACTGTGATAATAATTAGTATATAATCACGGCTTGTAGTATAGTCATAAGTTACATTATTCACAAAACTTTCCATTATTCAGAATCCTTCATGTAGTCAAAATAAGGATGATTGTGGGTACAATTTTCGTCTCTCTCGCGTTTTTACTTTATTCTGTTGGTAGGTATATACATATATATGTGAAAATGAGGGTTATTAACCAACAGTTATTTCTAAACTATAAACTATACTTAATTAAATACTCAGAAATAATTGCATCAGTATTACAATTTTCGTTGTACTCGATCGGGCGTACATAATCGAACTGAACTCACCCATCGGGTCAGCTGTGGGTCTCATCCCTCAGTCACCCCCCTCAGAATCTTCCGGGGACAAAGTATGTTATTTTTTAGAAGAAATTTGGCGACACATATTTTATTGATTTTCGGTAAAAAGTTTCTCTACAAAATTATGAGTATTTGAATTTTGTGCTTTGTTTTAAAAAAATCCTCGTGATGTGTTGCATCATTTTAAAGAAAATTAGAAAATTATATTTTTAAGAAAACAAATTCTCCTAGTCTCACGTATGCTTCAAACTGCATAAAACTGATAGCATGCGTTTCTTATAATGGCAGAAATTTCTTTGTAAATATTGGAAGACATAAAAAAGGTGGAGTTTTCCAGAAAATGTTTGTTTCATTTTTTTTTTCAAAATTCGAAAAAAAAATAAGAATGATTTTCAGTAAAACTCATGCTTTTTATTTTTTCCAATATTTTTTTTACAGTTTCTGCCTATGTGAGGAAGACATCCTATCACTTTGATGCGGGCTAAAGCATTTTTGAGGCCAGAAGAATTCTCCCTAAAAATATAATTTTTGAATTTTTCTCGTAAACGATGCAAGATATTATAAAAATATAAAATAGATTTCATAACAAAATTTTCTTCTGTACACAAAAGTTATTCAGCACGCAACTCGCAGGATGTGTTCCTAGTAGAAAAACAAATTTAACAAAAAAATTGACAAAAAATATAAATGTGCATTTTTGAAGATTATCGACTTTTAATGTTTCAAGAAAAACCAGAGAAATCTCACATATCTCAGTCAGGTCAAAAGTTATCAAGCTTTAAAGAAAAAATATTTGTCATTAACAACGCACAAAATTCAAATACGCATTACACCGCAGAACATTTTTTTAGCAAATCGTAAAAGTATGTATAGCCTAATTTCCTGTAAAAACAACATATATCATCTCGGATGGATTCTGCGACTGAAAGTCTGAACTGAAATGGCATGCTTCATCAACTGAAAATTTTTTATGAGAAGGAAATAATTCTTTTTTTTACATTCTCATCATAATGAGAAGGTTCTAAATCTCCACGAATCGAGGCCTCCTGATTCCGAAAACGAGGTTTTCCGATGCTTGTCGAGTTCGTCAAATAGCATTTTTTGATCAATGGTTCTGGTTTCAATCACCAAAAAATATACTAAAAAATTGAAAATTCAATTTTGCGCCAAACTATGTGATAATAATAGGACGTGTAGTTTTCGTTTTATTCGTAAAAAATAAAATTATAAATAAAAAAAATGTTACGAAAAAAAATTAATAGAAAAAAGTTGTTCATCCAAAAAAGATCTACAAATTTGTTTTAAATCATTTTTTGATAGGACGCGTAATTTTTGGTTTAATCGTAAGAAATTTCATTAAAAATTTAGAAAAAAAATTGTGGAAAAACGTCACAAGATATCATAGAATTTTATTTAACTAGGGTGCGTATTTTTTATTTCAATCGTAAAAAATAACATTGAAAATAGGCAAGTTGAAATGGAAGAAAGATACGAGGTACAAAAAAATGTTTAATAACAAAATTGTTTTTTACATTCTCATTCATGAGAGTGTAATGTAATCGCCCAAATTTTGTATGTCTGGTTTTTAACGTATCTTTACGTTTCGGCACTCACAAAGTCCGAAAATCATAAAATTTTCTCGGTGTCTGTCTGTCTACCTGTATGCCTGTATGGCTGTATGCATGTATGACTGTATGTATGTATTTCTGTAAGTATGTATGTTTACCTGAATGTTGTAGCCACGCTAAATTTTGAAGGATTTGTCGAATCGAGTCAGCCTTCGATAAACTTTTTAAGTGTCCTAAAATGAAGGTTAAGTTCGTTGACCAAATATTTCCAACCAAAATAAAAAATTTTAGAGCATTTTCAACATTTGAAAAAAAAAGTTCAAGTTTCAGAAATTTCTGCCCAAGTTTCTTTTAGATGGGAGAGAGTCTTGAAAATTATCCCAATGAAACTTTTTATTTCGATGAAAATTCAAAAAGTTATATACTTGTCAACATTCTGAAAATTTCCAAAAAATAGAAGAAAAAAAATATTTTTCTGATAGATTAAACAATTCCAATCAAAATGTTTACTAGATATGAAATATATTCCGAAACCAACTCCATACAATTTTTTCATTCGATGCAAATTCAAAAAGTAAGAGTATTTTCAAATTCGGAAACCAAATTTTCCGTTTCATTTTGTTTACATGGTTTTATTTTTCAAAAGTAATCGTCTGCATAACCTAGCTGTTGAGCGCGAAGCACGAATATCGCAATGAGAATGTAATCGTCAAGACCGTAGGTGCTTTGAGAACCCTCTTCAAAGTCAAATTGAAAAAAACATGTTTAATTTCACTTTATGATTGTAGTTTATGAGGAGTTTGAATCACAGTTCTTGATTTGCGCGCTCAAACTGGGTGCATTTCCAGGGCAGCTGAGAATAAAATTTAGTGCAAAGTAAGGAGAAAATAATAAAGTCATCATGAAAAATAAAACTTGTACATTATTTTGCAATATCTGAATAAGCAGTAACAGTTCGAGGTACAGAAGTAAATATAATATACATTAGATATAATGGTGTTCAACAGCATATAGAAAAGTTCACATTTTGGACAAAATCGTGTGCGAAGCACGAGATACGTGATAAGAATGTGTTCGTTAAAGCCGAAGGAGCTTCAACAAAAGACAATTCACAATCATCAAATTACAGTTGTGAACGCTTTGACTTTTAATTTTAAAAGGTCTGTGCACAACTGTGTAGAAAATACAAAGACTGAGCGCGAAGCATATTTTCCTCATAGGATGCGCATTTTTTCAATTATAAAAACAAACCAATGAAAATATGTTTGTTTTAATATCAATGCATATTATGAATTTTAATAATATACATTTATTGAAGTGATACATTTTTGACGGTACCTGAGAATAATAATCAATGCGAAATAAGAAACAAATATTAAAGTGATCATTAAAAATAAAATTTGTACTTTATTTTGGAATATCTGAATAAACAGTCCTAGAACGAGATACGTGATGAGAATGTGTTCGTTAAAGTCAAAGGAGCTTTAAGAAAAGATAATTCACAATCACCAAATTGCATTTGTCGATGCTTTGACCTTTAATTTTAAAAAGTCTGTGCACAAATGTTTGGGAAGTACAAAGATTAAATTCAAAGCGCGAGAATGGACAGAAGCGCGCCGTAGGCACGCTCAAGCTTGCGAGCCATGCGCACGGCACAATGATGCGCAACTGGCAGATTTTTTTTATTTGGTAATGCAACATTTACTTATAAGTTTTTAAAATATTCTCATGGGCAGAGAGTAGTCTCTGATGTCGTATAATCATGCAAAAATTAAATTAATTTGTAATTTTATTTTAAACGAAAGCCTCTTTTTCTCAATAGTTACAATTCTCTGAACGTCATTTGAATAAGTTTAAAGTAATGTAAATTTTGATGCATGCTAGCATAAGAAATTAAATTTTTACAATCTGAATTAGAACTATAGCATTTAAAAGCACTAATTTTTTACCCAAGTTGGATTTCGTTCTCGGTTTGTATTTTTACAGTAATTGGCTCAAATTGAATCAAAAAGTAATTATATTCTGTCCGTGACCCTCTGTTTGATTTTCAGATTTTCACGGAAAATATCATTGATTTATTCAGAAAAAATCTTCCCATAAAATTGTAGATCTCCAAAAATACAATATTTTGATTTATTTGCACATTGCTGTTAAAGTAAATAGTTTTCGAGAGAAAAGGGGAAAATCTGCTATTTATAAATCACTTTAGTTCTTTTTTATGATACCAGTACATAGTTAGCCACTCTTAAAATTTAAATATTCCATTCACCGTCTAAAATAAAACAATGAATGTGTCACTTTGTAATTTCAAAAGATAATAAAAGAGAAAAACAATTACGTTAAGAAAGGAATAAAATTTGTTAAATAACATTTCATTCAAATACAAATTTGTTCATAGAAAAATCTTTACTCTGTTAAACAATAGCATCATTAATAAGATTGCAAATTCTTTATAGTAGGGGAGAGTCCCCGTCCCAGGTTGTGTGCACAGTTTTGTTTTTGACCCATAATTTTCTTTTGAGTCCATATTATGCGGATATATGGATATAATTGGTACATTGATTCCGTCAAGTAGAAAAATTTTAAGACCAATTTTGTAAAATCGTCCATTTTGGCAAAACAAAAAAATCGTAACCGCTTGTGGGCACCCTTCGAAAATTCGCTGAAAATGGGGATGGTTGAAGGAAAATGCACCTAATTCTAAAGAATTTCAAGGTTTATTAATTTTAAAGGCCTTTAGTGGCCTTTTTCTACTAAAAAATCTTTCATGGCACGAATCAGCGTATCAAAATCAATTGGAGCTGATTCCGTTGACATTCTTCAGGGTTGCCGCGGCTAAAATAAGTCAACTAAAATAATTGAAAAATACGTTAAAATGTTAATGAAATATATTATTTCGGCATAAATAAGGATATGTGACGGGTTTCAAGTCAAACAGACGCTTTAAAGGAAAAAAAATGTGCCCACAACTGGTTACATTTAAGTGTCCACAACAGGAATTCATGACCATTATCGGTGCATCAAGAAAATGTGCAATGTTTCATAACTTGTAGGTAAATCGATATGACATCTTAAATCACAACGAAAATACTGTAGAAATATCAATAACACTCACCAGTTTGAGATTATTTACTATGATTTATCGCAGCTTTTAAACATTGATAAATTACAAGTGCATTAATTTTTACATACTTTTTTCAGTATGATCGCAGCTAATGTACAAATCGTCTATTTACGTTGACAACGCCTCGAAAACTGCGTACTTCTGTCAAAATACAAGTACGCCACCAGTCAGATCCGTAATATTTTTATTCTGTCAGCTGTTGAGCAGAGGTGACATGGATGCTCAATATACACGGGAAATCCCATTTAAGTGTGGTTTCGTGCATGGTCCTAATGGCTTTCACCTAAAGCGAACACAACATATGCTCGCTCCAAGCGTAAGCAGGCAGGGCCACCTGAATAATTTCTGTTGGACTTAGAGGTATGACGTAACCTAATGCAACTAACGCGCTAAGTGAGGCCCTCCTGTTTTTTGTCACGCTTAACTAAGCCACTGCATCCGCTCTTGGCCCCGCGTCTCTTCCATCACGAAACCGCCGCGGCATCAATTCCCGGAACGACGTGAATAGGAGATACTTAAGTGGGATTCCCAGTGTACTATTTTTTCCATAGAGACTCGCACAAGGCAAACTGAACCACCGCATCGGGGCAAAGCTGTCAAGTATTATATATGTAACGCTTTTTCTATGCATAGTATGTGCATGTCACTTTATCATTATCGTAATGCTCGATGTGACTCCCCCCACCCCTCATAAAACCGTAACGTATTCTTTGAACGACCCCTGATGTAAAATTATTTTCTAGCTATTTATTATTATACAATGTTGTCGCATTGAATGATTTGGTTTTATTATACAAGGAATGCAACCGCTTCCTAAATATCTTAATAGAAATAACGTTATTGGAAAGATACTGAAAAATAATTATTTTATATTGACAAAATTAAAAGCCAGCTAGACAGAAGTTGCTAATAATAATTTTAGAAATTAATAAAAATATATTTGTGTTGATTCCTGAACTAGAGCTTGCTTTCATATCAACACTAAGAAAAAACCAAAACATACTTGATCCAAATAAATGATCGTACTAAATACTTTCCATAAAACATTTTTGCAACCCCAAGAAATGGTTTTATCTATACCAAAAGAATGAAATTATTATTTCAAATTAATATGATTAAGGGCATATACCAGAGTGTCACGTGGACAATTACATGGCTTACGTTTGGCAGCTTCGTCATTAGAAAAATGAATATATTCTATTGAAATTTTGGGAAAAGGTATCAATATATAAGAGCACATCTGTCTGGTCCATTTCGAGTTTTTATCTTGTTTAAATAGTGCATTGTTATTATTTTTAATTTGGACTGTAACTGAGAACAGGGCTTTAGAGCCCTGGCTAAAAAAGGATTAAATTGAAATTGTATTCTTTAAACAAAATAATAACACAAACGGGCCAGAGAGACGTGTCACTTATATTTTTGGATCCATTTCCAAAAATGTCAGCACAATATCTTCATTTTTCTGATTATAAAGTCTCTAAATGTAATAACATGTCAGAATTGGTCACGTGACAGGTTATCACGTACTATTAATATACGTAAATAGTAGATGATCACATATTTTTATTATAACTATGATGAAAATTTGTGAATTAAAAACTAATTTCTGCAATAAGTTTATAATTGAAACAAATAAGCCAAAATGTTGAATTACAAAAATACGGATTCAAACGAAATGCACATACATTTATTTCAATAAAGTACTTTCTTCATTCGCACAAATATTGGTATGAATTGATGAATTGCAGATTCCTTATTCAAACAACGATTTCTTCAAGTCAAAAACATCAGTATTTAATTTATTTACATATTTTTCCCCTTTATATAAGCATTTACTTACAACAATCGTGTCAACTTGATCCACACATGGGTTAAATACGTATTTATAATTTCAAATAATCGGTTTTACTGAGATGAAGAAATATTTATCAGAGTGTTAGAGAAAGTTTCCACGAAACTAGTTTCTTAGCTTCCAAGAAATCATTCTTTCACTTCATAATTTTCACATTTATCGCAAATAAATATTTCTTTGTATCAAAGAAGTATCACCAAAGAAATTATTTATTTGAGGTGATGCATGACTTTTTTTGCCTCTAAACAATATTTATTCAACTGAAAATAAATACTTGTTACAAATAAAGGAAAACAAAGAAACGCGAGCGTTTTTCTTCCAGTCGTTCTAGTTCATATTTCAAGTAATACACTGTTAAAAATTTCTGTTGGAAACTTCCAATAAATGTATTGGAAGTTTATTTCCGAAACGTAAGGTAACGCTATCGGATTCAGCGCATCAAAATCCTTCGAAAATGTTAGGTCTGGTCTCTGGCTTTAAAATTTGTCGGCCTGTGTTATTATTATTTATTTTTTTATAAAAAATTAACTATTTCATTTTTGGTTCAAAATTTATCTTGTTTAATTAAAAATTTGTCATTTTTCGTAGAAAAATAATCTTTCTGGTTGAAAATTCATCTTTTTGGTCGAAAATTCCACTGTTGGGTTCAAAATTAATTTTTCTTTTATTGAAAATTCATTATCATAGTTGAACTTTCATTTATTAGGTTAAAAATCTTTTTGGTTGAAAATTCAAAACTGGTCGAATATTAACTTTTTTGTTTGAAAATTCATATTTTCCATATGAAAATTCAACTGTTTTGTACAAAAATCGTCTTTTTGGCATGAAAATTCCACATTTTTAATGCAATTTTTTTTCTTTATCAACTGAAAATTCTCTCAACGACATTTTGGTTAAAATATCACCTATTACATTTTTTGTTAAAAATTCGATTGCTTAGTTGAAAGTGGAATTCATTTTTTTGCTTGATGATTCATTATTTTAATTCTAACCCCCTTTTTTTAAGAATTTAACAATTTTATTAAAAATTCGTTTATAATTGATTGATGTTAAAAATTAAGTTTCTAATTGAAAATATAACTATTCCATACTATTTGATCTTTTTTATTTGAAAACTTGTAATTTTTGGCTGAAAATTCCATTATTTGGCTCAAAATAAATGTTTTTTATTGAAGATTCATAATTACAGTTGAAAATTCATTTAATTGGTTAAAAATTGAACTACATATATTGTTGAAAACTATTTTTTCTTCAACTGAAAATTTAACTACTCCGGGTTTGATTGAAAATGTATCTTCTTTAGTTGAAAATTCATGCATTTTGTTAAAAATTCGTCTTGTGGTAGAATATTAATTTTCTTCGTTTAAAATTTAACTGTTTTGTTAAAAATTTAATTTTACCGTTGAAAATTCAGAACTATTTGATCGAATATTTGCTTTTTTGTTAAAAAATCATATTTCCGTTTGAAAATTCAACTGTTTAAAATTCTTCTTTTTGGTATGACAATTCCACATTTTGGATAACGTTTTTTTTTCTCTATTGACTGAAAAATCTTTCTTGGTTGAAAATGAACCTTTTTGGCTTAAAAATTCATCTGTTTTCGTAGAAGTTTAATCTTTTTTGGCTAAAAACGTAGCAACGTGGCTGAAAAGTAATCTTTTTTGATCGAGGATTTTGAACTATTTTGTTGAAAATTCGTCTTCTTTGGTTGAATTCAACTGTTTACGGTTTCAAATTAAAATCTTTTTTGGTTGCAATATCACCTATTACATTTTTCGTTGAAAAATCAACTACTCAGTTGAAAGTGGAACTACTTTGTCAATAATCCATTTTTCGGTTGATTCATCATTTTAAATCAAAAACCATTTTTTTGGTTGAAAATGTAACTGTTTTGTAGAAAATTTGTTCGTATTTGGTTGAAAATTAATTTTGAACTGAAAATTTAACTATGTCATCATTATAGTTGAAAATTCATTTATTTGGTTCAAAATTGAACTGCATTGTGAAAAATTCTTTTTTGGGTTGAAAATTAATTTTTTTAACAGAAAATTTAATTGCTTTGTGTTTGGTTGAAAATGTATCGTATTTAGTTGACAATTTAACTATTTTGTTCAAAATTATTATTATTTTTTTACATTTTTTTTCACTGTAAATTTAACTACTCCGTGCTTGGTTGAAAATGTATCTTCTTTACGAATTTTAATTTGTGAATTTTTTGTGTCTTACGGTCCACATAAAAATTAAATAAAAATGGGCCAAAAACATCTTTCCAACTCAGAATTTATTAATTAAAAAAAACTCCTTTTTCCATCCCTATGGGTTCGCCTTTATCCCTAGTTGTTTCTGATTTAGTCTTACAGGATGGGATAATGTCCTGATTTTCCGATGAGGCCATGTGGTCACCTTAGTGAAAAAAATGCTTAATTTTTTGTGTTTGGGAATGAAAATTCATATAACAAAAATGAACATTACAATATTGAAAAATAGTTGTGTTAGATTCCTTGGAATTTCTCTTAATAGGTGCGTTATTTAAAAAAAATTATCGTGCGTAAACCAATATTATTGAACTAAGAATAATTTTTTTAAATTTTGGTTTAGCAATATTATTGAAATATTTTAAGTAAAGAATAAAATAATTATGTAACAATGCTATATCACTCTTTTCTGCATAGTATCGCCAACATTATTTTATTTAACACATTTCAAGTGCGTGAAGAAATATGATACCTTGTTATTCAACCAGTAATTCATATTTTCTCGATAGTTTCAATATCCTCACTCTGCGAACGAAACTAGAGAATTCTATGAGAAGCATACAATATATTTATGATTTGTTTCTTTTCTTCACTTTTTTCCTTCTTTTTTTTTACTTTATTATTTTTAAAATATAGTACCTGAATTTTATAAGTGTAATTTTTAATTTTCAGATAATTTTTGCAATCCACTTCTTCCTGGTATCATGGTAGGACTTTAATTTTATTAGTTTTACGAAATAAATCTATAGAGTAATTTTCTTTAATATGTTTACTCCTTTTTTACTGGTATAGTACATTATTGTACATAGTTTCCTACAAAAAATTATCTTAGGCCCTAGCAAATTTTAATACAAGTTCTTGAAAACTCGAGACCTTCAATCTTGGACGATTTAATAATTAAGCATTTGAAATTCAAAAATAAAAGTTGATAAAAATAAAATTTTAAATTGCTTTAGCAAATATAAATTTTAGAGTCAAGTTCACAAAATTCAAAAAAAATGTTGAAACGTCCGAAAATGAACAATTACAAACTAAAAGCTTTAGGAAGTCAGACTTTAAAACAGTTTTAAGTTTGAAGTAAACATAATTATAGTGTGTATATAGAAATGTAAACTTTAAGCGTTAAGTGAAAAGTGCAAAAGTAAATAATTTGAGGTGCTGCAATTAGAATTCCTTTAAATCGAATAATTATACAATATAAATTCAATTCGTTAAAAATCAATAGATTAAAATGAAGCATTCAAAATTTAAGAACATAAAATTGAACTATTAACAATAACAAAATTATAGACATTTTTTGTAAGAGCTTAATAATTGAATGTGGGGTCCGAAACTTAATATTCCTAATTTGAAGAGAATAATATTAAGCTGATAATTCTTTGAAAGTTGAAAAATTTAAACATTCGAATTTCAAAATCTTGAAATTTTACTTAGAATACAATGAATAAAAATATTCGCTTGATATTGCATGAATTTGAACTTCAATCTTGAAATAAAAGAATTTTCTACACTGAGATGGTATAGGAAAAATCTGCTTTCGATAAAAAAGCACCTATTATTGCAACCTCATTCATTTCGTTTTTAATTAAAAAATAAATCAATATTATTTTTCCATAGGGGTATTCAAGGACAATGGGTTCCCCGTTCTATGATGATGTACAATCTTCTTTTTTTCATGTGCCTTCTTTGGGCCATTCACAACATCGAAACAGACGAACCTCTTCAATTCGTAAGTATTAAAAAAGTATAAAAATGTAAAATAAAAGTAATTTTTCAAACTGCATCGTCGTAAAGTCATGACAATAAAATTTAAAATGTAAATATACCTTAGGGTATCAACTCTACCTGTAAAACCTGGAATTATGGGGGAATTCTTATGTACCTGGAAAACCCTGGAAAAGTCAGGGCATTTTTTCGAGAGCATGCTTAATTATTTTTTAATTTGCAATATAAAATTGAATAACAATGATTCTTCATTTGTAAAAGTAGCTTTATAATACTGTATTTAACTATATTGTTGAAAATTCGTGGTTTCTTTGGTTTGAAATTCATTTTTTTAACTGAAAATTTAACGATTCTATTTTTGGTTGAAAGCTGATCGTTTTTAGTTGAAAATTCGTTCTTTTTGGAAGAATTCAACTGTGTTTGATACAAAATTAAAGTCTCCTTTAAGTGAAATATCAATGACTAAATTTTTCGTTCAGAATTCATCTTTTTTGGAATGAAAATTTAATTACTTGGTTGAAAGTTAAACTCTTTTGTTAAACATTATTTTGTTGTTTTTGAAGATTCATTATTTTAATTGAAATTCATTTCTTCGGTTGAAAAATGAGCTATTTTGTTTAAAATTCGTTTTTTCTCTGTCTGAAAATGAATTTTCTTTACTGAAAGCTTAACAATTACAATTCAAACTTTAACTATTTTGTTGAACTTTTTTTTTAATTAATTTTTTTAACTGAAAATGTAACTATTCCAGTTGAATATTCTATCATTTTAGTTAAAAATGTATCTCTTTGATTTTCTTAGCTACACATTTTTAAATTCAATTTTTGAATAGTTAAATCCAACTATTCTATTTTTTTTCAATCATTTTTTTAACTGAAAATTTAATTATGCCAATCGAATATTTCTTCATTTTAGTTTAAAATTCATATCTCTGGTTAAACATTAATTTTTTTATCTAAAAATTTAACTATTCAATTTTTGGTCGACCATTTATCTTTTTTAGTTGAAAATTCAACTACTTGGTTGAAAATTGGTCTATTTCGTTGAAAATTCATGTATTTTGTTGAAAATTCTAAAGCATCAGTTTGGTTCAAAATTAATTTTTTTAACTGAAAATTTAACTATTCCATTTTTTGTTGAAAATTTATTTTTTTTTAGTGAAAAATTGATCTTTTTGGTTTAAAATTTATCTATTTCAGTTAAAGATTCATCATTTCAGTTGAAAATTTATCACTTTGATTGAAATTTTTGGTGTGGAAAATTAATTTTTTTAACTGAAAATTAAACTGCAGCCCAAGCTCCGAGCATTGCCGCCCCGAGCATTGTCGCTCCCCCGATTTCTCGATCGAGCGCTACCCCCACTTTAGCGTCGCTCGCGAGGACCGATGAATTTCATAGCTAACGCTCCGAGGATTGCCGGGAACGAAACAGCCGAATCTGAAGGTTTTTTTCGGGCAAAATCTTGAAGTTGTTCAGTCAAACAAATTGTTCATTTTATCATACATATAAGAGCAACAGCAAAAAAAAGATCCCAGTATCCTTATCAGAAGACTGCGTTCAATCCAAACACGCCCTCTGAAATGTACGAAGAAGTGCGTGGGTGGATAAAACTCAGTCTTCCGATAAGTATATTAGGATGAAACTTTTTCTTGTGCTGTTGAACATCGAGTACAAGTAATCAATAAAAGATTTGAAAACCGGACGTTTAGAGAAAAGTTAGATTTTTTTCAAATTTTTTCGTATACATTCCAGAGTGCGTGAGAGGATAAAACGCAGTCTTCCGATAAGGATATTGGGATGACATTTTTTCTTAGGGGTCGTGCATAAATGACGTAACACTTTTTTAGGGGGGAAGGGGGGGGGGGCAAAAATTTATTTTAAATAATGGTGAAAAACTACAGGGAAAATTCGGAAAAAGCGTTCAATAGGGGGGGGGGCAAAATTGTCGGAAAATTGCGTTACGTAATTTATGCATGACTCCTTATGTTGTAGGTCTTCGAGTACAAATAATTATTGAAAAAAATTCGAGAAACGCACGTTTAGAGGAAAGTAGTTTGAAACTGTGTAGTTAGAAGATTTTATGAGTCAGATGAAGATGCATCCCAATGTTGCAGAGTGACCATGTATGAAAAACAAAAAATCAAAACTTGTTTGAAAATATACGCAGAACAGATAACATTGTTTCAAAATATGGGAGAAATTACTATTTTAACGATTTAGTTGATTTTCACTTCAGCATTACAAAACATCCTCCTATTTTGTAGCATGCTAAAATAATATGAACCATTACCGGACATTTTATAAAAAATATTACGTAAAAATAGTAATTATTATTAACTTTTATTTTGAAAAAACGTTGATAAATCGACGAATTATAAAATTTTCAATAATGATTTTCGAGTTTGATCCTGAAATAGGAATGCAACTTGAACAGAGAAAAAACTTGTGGGACAGACTTTGAAGTGAAGTTTAAAATCCTCAACTCTAAAATAGTGAACTTTACTCTTGATTTTTATCTTTTTCAGCTTAATATGAGTGAACTCTGTGAATTTGAAATATTAACAAAATTTTGTTAACATTGTGTAGCAATTTATCATTTTACATTTGTAGGTTGCGACAGGTGCGTGACAAGACATTTTGCGTACTTTTTTATCTATAATTTTTAAATGCATTCGTCTAAAATTTCAAAACTTTACTATATTCAGCTTTAATATAGGGGGTTTAATAAGATAATTTCAGAAATAATGTATTATTGAAAGGAAACGTGGAAAATGACTAATTGCACAAGGCACACATTTTATTCTGATTGATATTAAGCCTTATTTTCAGCAATTAAAAATTTAACATCCTTTTTAGCTAAATTATAGTTAAAAATATATTCTAAAGTACTATAGAAAATTTAAACTATAATAAACATGCATTTCGAAATTCAAGATAATTTTGTAACAGCGGTATAAATATTTTTAATTTGTTCATTGTGAACAATATTCTCTTTATATTATAGAGTAAATCATGGGCATAGTATTTTACGAAAAAAATATTTAGGCGCTATTTCAGACCCCTAAGGAAATTACCAATTTTTATATTCTAAGCACAAAAATATCTTTAAATCTTTTTTTTGTTTTATGAAATTTAGAGCTTATTCCTCAATAAATAACAAAACACTTTTTAAGAGTAAACAAATTTTTTAACCAATACAGGAAACCATGTAACTAGTTATCTAATAATATCGAATTATTAAATCCGTAGTAATGGATTTATCCAGTTTTTAAAGCATATTGAACACTCAAGTACAAAATAAACGAGTTTTAATTTAAATATTCTGAAGGTTACAACATTTTTAAAGCGAGATTTTAACGGGATAGAATTTTCTTTCGTGAACCAAGGGTCAGTAATCATATTTATCTAGCCCTGAAAGTGCTAAAACCATGCGTAACACATTAAAAAAAATGGATTTTAAGTGGGAAACATTTTTTCAAAATAAGAGAGAAGAAAAAAAACAATCTTAGACTGAAGAAAAATAATTTCTTCTTTCCTTTTCCGGATTTAATCTTTTTCGTACTGCAATATATAAGCTCGTTTTACGCGTGAACATCTAAAAAGCAGATGTTGCCACCAAACGTCTAAATATAATAACTTCTCAAAATTGTATGCTCAAATAAACAGCAATGTGTTATACAATATTTGGCGCAGCGTTCGCTTTATATAATGGACTCAGAAGCCTGGAAATTTAAGGTTGGTTAGTCGAACCCAAGTGAATTGTGTAACACTCACTGTAGTAGTAAATCTGGCATATATTTGGAAACTGCGCCTCTCAACTCGAATGGTGCAATTTGTGAAAATGTAACGTTCAAAACCTCGAAAACACAGAGAAAGTAAAGCTCGGAAAAATGGCTTCGAAAGTTGCATTCCAAAGTTTTGTTTTAATTATTCAGAATTGGAATAAAAATTCTAAAACTGTATGGCGAGTTCTTTACTGAGAGGATTTCTGTGTTTTATGCGGTTTACGAACTAGAAATCGTTAAAGGTCTCAGACTTTAGTTTCAAAAACATGAATTAAAAGCTACGAATATTTACTAATAATTTTTTTAACTTTTAATTTTTTTATTTATTTAATTATTATTATTATTAATTTTATTATTATTTAATTTAATTAAATTTAATTTTAATTTAATTAAAATTTTAATTTTTTAAAATTTCAACTGTTCAAAAGGTCAGGATTTTTTAAAGACCATGCACCAAATGTACATCCCCTGAACATTCATGAAAGAAAAACAATATCTTATAAAAACCAAAACCACGGAATATTTTTGATTAAACTGTTAGGGTCAAGAATCACTTCACAACCAATCTGACAAACATAGCCCTGCCGGGAAAATGTTTTAATACATTTTAAGGGTTATTATATCATCCCTTAAAAAATCAAGCAAGGAAATCGACATTTTCGAACAAAAAACAAAAAAAAAAACTAATACCACAGATTATTTTTTGATGAAACTACTGAGGTGGGAAATCACTTATTCCAAATAAGTATAGGAAGCGTCCTCTGCCAGAAAAGTGTTTGAATTTATTTTAAGGGTTGTTTTAACATCCCTTAAATATTCAAAGAAATAAACATTTTCGAACAATGAATACCACTGGAGATTTTTTGATCAAACTATTGGGATCGCACATTATCCTAAACTAAGTACAGG
Organism: Andricus grossulariae; assembly: GCA_011634705.1. Classification (NCBI taxonomy): domain Eukaryota; kingdom Metazoa; phylum Arthropoda; class Insecta; order Hymenoptera; family Cynipidae; genus Andricus; species Andricus grossulariae. Next base: position 227,352,689 of record JAABKJ010007545.1, read on the forward strand.
AAGCGTCCCGAGGCGCGGGAAAAATTATACATAGTCCGCAATATATTATGTATAATTTTCAACTGGTTTATTCATTTTTGGTATATAATAAATAAAAATTATACATAATTTCTTCCACCATGTATAAACAATTTAGATTTTTTTCGCCCGGGTTCCCCACTAGGAAAAGTCTTTTAATTAATTTTAAGGGTTGTCTCAACATCCCCTAAAGATTCAAGTACGGAAATTGATACTTCTCAAAACCCAAATCCACCAGAGATTTTTGTATTAATACATTAGCGTCAGGAATTACTTCAAAATAAGTAAAGAAAGTGTAGCTTACGAGGAAAAGGGTTTGAATTTTTTTAAGGGATGTTAATACAACCCTTAAAACAATGCATAGACTTTTCTTTCTAAGACATATGTCCCAAATTTATTGCAAAGTGATTTCCGACCCCAATATTATTGGGGTCGTTCGTTCCGCAACGCTGCTCCGACCCATGTTGCTGATCAATCTCTCTAGTTCATTAAACAATCTCCCGTAGTTTTGGTGTTTTGGAAAAGTCGTTTTTTTTTTGCTTGAATGGTAAAGGGATGTTAAAACAACTCTTAAACCGAATTCAACGATTTTTCTAGCTAGAAGATGTTTCCTGAACTTATTTTCAAGTGATTTACGACCCCAACAGTTTTATAACAAAATCTTTTGTGGTTTTGATTGTTTAAAAGTGTAGATACCCTTACTTCAAACTTTAAGGGATGTTAAAACCGTCCTTAGAATAAGTTCAGCGACTTCTCCTGCTAGGAGATGTTTCCACATTTATCTGAAAGTGATTTCTGACTCCAATAGTTTAATAAAAAAATCAACCGTGATTTTGGTTTTTTGGATATCTTGAGTCTCTTACTTGAGTCTTTGAGGGATGTTAAACCAAATCCTTAAAATAAATTCAAATTTTTTTCTTGTAGACAACGGTTCCTGCACAACCCTTAAAATGAACTGAAACACTTTCCCTTCTAGGCAATGTTTCTCACATTTATTGTGAAATGATTTCCAACCGCCATAGATTATTAAAAAAATAACCCGTGGTTTTGGTTTTTAGAAAATATAGATTTCCTTGCATGAGTGCTTAAGCGATGTTAAAACAACCAACGAACATCCCGTGTACATAAAATCGTGAATCTGTCAAGATCAAGGGTAAAAAACTTTTGTTTCACTAGGTGTCATCTACAAAATATGAGGAATCTAGTCAAATTTTACAAATTGATTTTGAGCAGGATAATATCTCAATAATAAACGAATTTTTCTATCAAAATACATGTTAAAGTTGAGTATATTTGGATTAATATTAGAACGAGTATTTGGATATAATTGAGGTATTAACAGTGAATATGCAAAGCTCATAAAAAAATCAAATTTGCATGCAAGAAAATAAACTGGTACTTACAATCTTTCAACTTCTTTTCCTCATCTTTGGCTACTTCACCTGTAACAGAAAGAAATATAAGATATAAGGCTAGAGTAATAAAATAAAATAATAATAAGGAATTTATTTTAAAACCCCGTCCTCACCTAGTTTCTATTGTAGAAAACTTAGGGGGAGTTTTTTTTCTAGAAATAGGGCATTTTTAAGTGATGAAGAAAAATATTATCAGGAAAATATTCGTATATGAAATATATTATTCGATTTTTATCTGAATTAGGCATTCAAATTCTCAAACTTAAAAATTTATACACGCATTTGAAATTTTTCCATTTTTAAGGCTCTCGACATGGAAAATCATACAATTTTAGAGAATTTTTAAAAATTACTGGCATTCTGTCACTTCCGTAAGTTTTGACATAAATATTTGTAAAGATTACCAGATTACATAATTGCACAAAAATTGAAATGGATTAGAATTCTTGAAAAAAAAAAAGATTCTTCAATTCCAATAAAAATGGGAAAACATTTCGATTTCCTTCAAATCCAAAGGTTTTTGTTCTAAAATTTTTCGAATTAAAGGATTTTGATATTAGTTCTAAATATTCTTTCCTATGCAAGGTGTTTCTACTTTTTTACAAAATCAATTAATATCTAATTATTTTCGAAATTCGAAACTCTAAACTGGAAATTTTTGTTAATTTACACTGCTTCCATTTTTTTAAATCATCTCACGATTAACAAAAGGGAAAAATTGATAATTTTTTAAAGTAGATGAAACACAGTCCCCTGAGGCATAAAGTAATACATATTTTTTAAGGGCCTTATTTTTCAATTACATATTTCCATCGTAAATTGTCCAGTTTAGATTCTCGTAACACAGACATTAAGCTTGTAAAATAAATTGCAATCTTTTTGATTGGAACGATAAATTTGGAAGCTGATTTCCTGAGAATTGGGCTATGGGACGTTTGTGAAATATCGACCTAGTTCGAATATAAGTACACGGTCATGTACCACTGCCGATAAAAGGTCGTATGTATACATTGAATGGATCTCTGTTAATAGGCATTATATTTTGAGTTTGTATTATGAGCGTTTTGGATTATGGGCCTGTCAGCGGCCTAATAACTGGTCTAAGACTCTCGGCACATCTGATACGGGAAGGGCCCTTTTACAATGTGCGTATTAAATACTAATCGTAATGTGAACGAGAATGTACGTTTGCACGTACACACTCTTATTATAATAGCACGAGTTAGGCGAAGGTATGGGATCTTCAAAGGGACCGACGAGGGCCTTACAAGCGACCGACGCGACGTGGCGGTGCAGCTTATAGCCAAACTTATTCGCGACAAAAGCTAAGGTTATCAGTTACCATAAAAGAAATTAACTGGCAAAAAATTTGCCACTTGAGAAAAAAATTATTTGCGGTTAAAATATGAATTTATGGTTCAGAGAATATTATCTTGAGTATTTAAGATATGTTTTACATTTCCTTTTTACTATAAAGTCGCTATATAGTCTAGTCGCTATATAGTCTAGCAATATATACCTAGTTTAGTATATAGTCTTTTTACTATATAGTAATACAGGGTGTCCCAGTACTCAAGGTACATTTTTATATTTTTGAATTCCTCATGAAAAATGGAGCTGAAAATAATAATAAAAAGTTATTGTAAAGTTAATAATTATTGAGCAATTAACAATTAAAGATTAACCAATCGGAAGCATGCGTTAGATGGACGAAAGTCCATGTGTCACTGATGAGGGTATATGCGCAAGAGTAATTTTAAATTTGCAGGAGGTTGTGAATATCAATGGTGCAACTTCAAGCGGCAACTGAGATACAAGATTCTTAGAAAATATCTTTTCCTTTAGAATACACGTTGAATTATTTTACCTTCCTTCGAGTATTTCTGAATCTTTAGAATTCAAACGAATTCTTAGAATTCACTTGTGCCCCTTTGAATTCTTTTGAAGTTTTTTGCAATTCTCTTGAAACCTTTACAGTGCACCTTAAATTATTTTGAATTTCTCCAAGTCTTTTCTATTCTCTGAATTTCAAATTCTCTTAAATCTTTTGAATTCTATGAATTCTTTTGTATTCTATAAATTATTTAAAATTTTTTTTTAATTCTGCGAATTCTTTTGAATTCTGTAAATTCTTAATTCTTTGAATTCTTACGCTATTCTCTGAAATCTTCCGTATTCACTGAATTCTTCTCAATCGTCTAAATTCTTTTGTATTCTCTAAATTCTTTTGAAATACTCGAAGTTTTTTTTTAATTCTGTGAATTCTTTTGAAGTTTGTGAATTTATTTGCATTCTGTGAATTGTTCCGAATTTTCTAAATTCTTTCTAATTCTTTAAATTCTTCTTAATTCTATGAATTCTTACACTATTCTTTAATTTCTTCCGAATTCTCTGAAATCTTCCAAATTCTTTGAATTCCCTGATTTATTCTGAATTCTCTCAATAGTTTTAAAATGTTCTGAAAACTCTAAACTGTTTTGAATTGGTTGAGTTTACGGTATCACTGTATTTTTTAAAATGTTTTTTACTTATCTTGAAATCATGAGAATACAAGCTGAATTATTTTAACTTTCTCTGAATATTTTTAATCCTGTAAAATTCAAACGAATTCTTCAGAATTAACATTTTTTTTTAATTCTCTTGAAATCTTTACCATTCACCATGAATTGTTCTAACATTGTCGAAGTCTTTTGTATTCTTTGAACTCTCCTTAATTATTCTAAATTCTTTTATAAATTTTGAAATGTCTGAATTCTTTCCGATTCTCTGCAATATTTTTAATTCTATGCATATTCTTTTGTATTGTATTTTTTTTTAAATTATCAGAATTCTTTTGAAATTTTCTGAATTATTTGAACTGTTCTGAATTTTTTAATTCTTACGAGACCACTGAATTCTTTTAATGACTTTTAATTATCTTTAAATTATTAGAATACATTTCAAGTTACTTTGAACTCTTCAGATCTTTTTGAATTTTCTGAATTCTCTTAAAATCTTTAGAATACACGTAGAATTATTCTAGCTTCCATCGAGTATGTTGCATTATGTAGAATTCAAACGAATTCCTAAAATCCACATGGACTCCTTTGACCTCTTTAGAAGTTTTTTTAAACTCTCTTAAAACCTTTACAATACACCATTAATTATTTTGAATTTCTACAATTCTTTCGTATTATCTGAATTCTCAGAAGAATTTAGAGAACTTAGAAGAATTCAGAGAATTCCGAAGAATTCAAAAAATTCAAACCAGTTTAGAGAGTTCAGAAAATTTTTAAACAGTTCAGAGCATTCAAAGCATTCAGAAGAATTTGGAAGTATTCAAAGAATAGCGGAAGAATTCATAGAATTAAGAAGAATTCAAAGAATTAGGAACAATTTAGAAAATTCGGAAGAATTCACAGAGTGCAAAAGAATTCACAAACTTCAAAGGAATTTACAGAATTCAAAACGAAATTTAGAGGATTTTGAAAGAATTTAGAGAATACAAAAGAATTTAAAAGATTTCAGAGAAGTTAAAAGAATTCAGACAATTGAGAAGAGTTCAGAGAATAGCGGAAGAATTCAGCGAATTAAGAAAAATTCAAACAATTAAGAAGAATTTAGAGAATGCAGAAGAACTCACAGAGGGCAAAAGAATTCACAAACTTCAAAAGCATTCACAGAATTAAAAAAATGTATAGAATTTCAAAAGAATTTAGAGAATACAAAAGAATTCATAGAACTCAAAAGATTTAAGAGAATTTCAAAGAGTTCAGAGAATTCAATGAACTCAGACAATTGAGAAGAATTCAGAAAATTCAGAAGAATTCAGAGAATTGAGTAGATTCCAGAGAATACAAAAGACTTGGAGAAAAGTAGAATTAAAATTGTTAAATAATAGCGATGTTATAAGCAAAGTCGCCTTTGCCCCACCGGTCGGCGCTGCCCCTACTTACCCTATTTTATTATATATTATTTATTATATATTATTTTATTATTATTATTATTTCAATTGATTATTATTAGTTATTATTAAGTTAATATTAAATTAATTCCCTATTGAAAAAAACTCTAGTTGGATCATCCTGTAGTCCCCACAGTTATTTTAATTAAAATAATTTATTTTCCTATTTTCGTGAAAAATCTCCTTATTTCCCCTATTTTTGGTGCATTTCGGCCTGCGAAATCTTTTATCGATACAGTTGAAAAAATATATTTTTTTCTTTTTCTTGTAATTTTAATTATAATTGCTTTTTTATGTTTATCCTCTTTATTTTTATTTATTTTAGACGATCGATTTTTAATTGATTTCAGTAAAACTGGTTACCCTGACATTTGTACGCTTTTTTTAGAGAACTGTAATGAATAAGTTTAATCTTATTTATATTCAAGGGATTTCAAATGCTTTCTGCTTATTTTAATGGCTTTCTACTTATTTTAATGCCTTTTTATGATGTTCAAACATTTCAAGGGATTTTAAGGGATTTCAAATAATTCTTAGAAAACTTTAGGGAACAAATTAAATGTCATTCAAAGGATTTTTCTACAGATTTCAACAATTTCAAGATTTTAGAGCTTTTGAAAGAATTTCAAAACATGACAAAAATGTTGAGGGATTTCAAAGAATTTTGAAGGATTTCCAAATATTTTAAGCTGGATTTAAGGGGGTTTCAGAGAACTTTGGAAAATAAATGATATTTCAATTGATTTTTAGCAATTCCAAAGGTTTTAAGAGATTTTAAGGGATTTCAAAAAATGCAATTCGAAAATACCTAAAAATTGTGATATTTATAAGAATGACACATTTTAAGGAGCCCTGCTTAACCATGCTCAATAAAATTTAAATCACATAATTATTTAAAGAAATATGTGCTTAAAAAAATCACTGATAAGTTTCATATTACAACGGTTTGTTAAATAAAGCTTTTTAAAGTGTGATTGATTCTCAGAAGAATACAAATTTGTATGTGCTTTCATAAGTTTAGTTCAAAATAAATAATTTACTAATAATGTCTCTATTTTCTGTAATAATTCTTTTAATATTTTAATATTGATTTAATTTTATTTAATTATATAATTTTCCTTTCCTATTTTTCATGAATCTTTTATGTCTGAAATATTTTGAACATTTTTCGAAATTTCAAGAAGCTGTATTCTCTAGAATTAATCCAAAAAAACCCTTCTTAGAATTTTCTTTGTATTATTATGCAAAATATTCCAAGTATTTTCATGTAAATATATTCCTCTTAAAAAAATATATAAATTTTTCAGACATGCCTTTTCAAATTTTCTTATCAGAAGAAGTATCCCAGAAAGGTAGCAAAGTAAATTGTGTTCCTATCGTAGATCTATTTGTAGTTGTCCTGGTGGATTTCAAATGCCTATCTTATCACTAAAGAATTTTAATAAAGATAGTATCAAGTCCAAAGTAAAACTGCAATTAGTGTAAATATGCCATCTTCCCGTTAGTCGAAAACATAAAAAAACGATTATTCATACGGTTTATAAATCAGATTTTTAACAGATTTTGTTATCATATTACTAAATAAATATGCAATAAATTTAATTTAATTAATTTTTAATTGGTATTCTTAAATTTATTATTTATTTTACATTAATGTTTAATTCAGATATAATTTAAATTCTGGAATCGTGAATAAAAATACAATTTTATTTTTAGGAATTTAAAGATGGAATAACAAACAAACTCGTGGGATTATGGTATCCAGATCACTACAACGAGATGATACTAATTCGTGTTTATGGGCACAAAACCGATTTATTCATCGATCGAAAAGCTGAGACTCGAAATATTCGTGTAAGATAATAAAATAAATAATTTACATGATTATTAGAACGTAACGTAAAATACGAATTTCAGAAAATGAAAGATCTTGGGGTCCTATTCCTTTTCTTTTTTACCTGAAAAGCAACTGCGTAAAATTTGGTCTCGATCAAACAAAAATTTGCTGAGGAATTCTGCCAAAATTGCTCGGAAAACCCTTTAAAAATCATGTTTTTCTTGATTTACTTAAAAATGATTGGTTTCATTAAAAAATTCTTTCGACAAAAGTTGTATATTTCTATAAAATATATCTCTTTTTTGTATTAATGTCTTCTATTGAAACAACTCTTATCGAGAAGAAGTGACAGAAAGGTTAAAAAGTAAAAGAAACTGTTGATATTGTTCAAAATCAGGGGGCATTTTAAATCACCATTTTCGACCTCTAAAAACCCCAATTGGGACAATTGGCTGGTTTTTGTTTGTTGTCCAAATTTTCACGAAAATTAATTTAAAAAAAATCAAATTGCATTTTTTTGTTAATCCCTGGTGAAAGAGTTTTTGCTAATAAGTACGAAAAACTAGAACCCTTTTTCAAGGAAAATACAAATAAATACAATAAATTACAGGAAATTAGAACTTTTGTGTATTATTTGGACGAATTTTATACTTTTTTATATTTTTTGGTATCTTGTTGTATTTTATTGTAAGTTTTAAGGCTTTTCATATTTTACAAGAATATTGAAATAATCTCTATAAAATTGAAAAAAGTTGATTTCAAGTTCAAAATTACTTAATCCTTAACTTGACTTATAAAATTGACGAAAGAAGGCCCATTGATTATTGCAACAAATTTCAGAAGAGAAACCTACTCGTAAATAATAATAAAATGTTAAAATTCATAATTGTTTATTTAAATGTAGTTATTTACATAAATTTACATAAACAATTATGACTTCAACTATTTTTCTTTACCATTTACGTCTGGGTTTCTCTTCTAAAATTGGTTGCAATAATCAATGGGCCTTTTTTGTCAATTTTATAAATCAAATTAAAGATTAAGCCATTTCGAATTGACTATACACTTAGAACATCCTTAAAGAACTAAAACATAAACTTTCTTTTTTATGTGAAACGCAAATTAATATTATTTCTTTTCTTTTTTTGTAGATTCTGAATAAAGCAGGATACACGCATTCAATTTATGCAACATTTAACAACGGCCTCGCTTATGAATTTATTGAAGGTGAAACTCTCACCATCAAGACAGTCAGGAATCCAGTTGTTTATCAACTAGTAGCGAAGCGTATGGCTCAGATGCACAGGCTCAAGCCAATTCATCCTGAAATGAGCCAAAAGCCTTTCGTTTGGTCAAAAATTGAAGCTTTTTTAAGCTTCGTACCGAAGGCATTTCCCAATCGGGAAAAGCAGATAAAGTAAGCTAAATATATTATATAATTATAAAAATATATACAAAATAATACGAGTATAAAAATAATGAATTAGTTAATTATTATTATAATTAATTATAAATATATAATAGATTTCCACGTTTCTCGGTTTTCCAATTAAATGCGAACTGAATTATTAGAACCCAATGAGATTATCCAACTATTTTGTTGTTGTTGAAAGTTCATTCTTTTTGGTTAAAATGTTTACTATTATATTTTTTGTTGATACTTCATGTATTTTTGTTGTTAAAGTTTTTATTATCTTCTTGAAAATTTCACAATTTCTTTCAAAAGTCATCCTTTAAATTGAAAATTCAACTGTTTTGTTGAAAATTCTTCTGGTTGAGTTAAAAATGCATCTCTTTTGATAGAAATTTCAACTATTTGGTTGAAATTGAACTTTTTTGGTAAAAATTTATGTTTTTGGGTTGAAAATTCAACGGTCTTTTATAAAATTATTTTTTTTTTAATTTGGAAATTGAACTATTTCGTTGAAAGTTCAGCTACTTTGCTAAAAATTCAATTTTATTGGTTGTTTCATCATTTTAGTTGAAAATTCATCTCTGGTTGAAAATCTATTTTTTTTTAACAGAAAATTAATCTTCTTGTTTGAAAATTCGCCCTTTTTGTTTAAAATTTATATTTTCGGGTTGAAAATGTAAATGCTTGTAGAAAATTCGTCTTTTTGGCTTGAAGATTCAACAATTTGGTTGAACTGTTTTACTTGCTTGACGTAAAAATCTTTCTTGGTTGAAAATTCATCTCTTTTTGATAGAAATTGCATGTTTTTTTGTTTCAGTATTAAATGAAATTTCATCATGGAAAGACTTACGCCTGAACAACGTCTACGAATTGTGCAATTGTACTATGAAAATTCGCGTTCTATGAAGAAGGTTTTTCGCGCGCTTCGGTCAACTTATAATGTTCATAGTCGGCCTTCTGAGCCCACTATTCGCCATACCATCCTCAAATTCTTGCCGGCTTGAATTCTTGCACGATCTGTATCTTGTATGCTTTCAAGCGAAGATCTTTACGTAAAATACGCCAGGTCGTGCCATACGACAAGCCAAATTGCTGGGAACGGTACCGAATCGATTGTTCGCGGTCTTCGCGTAGATTGTCAGCTACAGCCGCTATATTTTCTTCACTACGTGCTGGACGTGATCTATTCGGTCGAGTATCATCCAATAATGAATATTGGTTCTCCAATTCGTGGATGTTATGGCGAATAGTGGGCTCAGAAGGCAGACTATGAACACCATAAGTTGACTGAAGCGCGCGAAAGACCTTCTTCACAGAACACGAATTTTCGTAGAACAATTGCACAATTTGCAGACGTTGTTCAGGAGTAAGCCTTTCCATGATGAAATATCATTTAATACTGAAACAAAAAAAAACATGATAGCTTGAAACGACTCGCGCGTCATCTGTCACAGTAACCCTATAGTAAAAAAAACTCTAGTTGGATCACCCTGTAGCGCCCACAGTTATATTACTTAAAATAATTTATTTCCCTATTCTCGTGATAAATCTCCTTATTTCCCCTGTTTTTGGTGCATTTTGGCATGTGAAATCTTTTATCGATACAGTTGAAAAAAATATATTTTTTTCTTTCTCTTGTAATTTTAATTATAATTGCTTTTTTATGTTTATCCTCTTTATTTATTTTTTTATTTTAGACGATCGATTTTATTGAAAACGTATCATTTTTAAACGATTATTTATTGTACTTACCTTTTAATTTAAATTTATTTTTCTATTATTTTTAATGATAGAAGATTTTTTGACCTCTATAGATTCGAAAAAACAGTCAAGCCCTTTGCAGTTTTGGAAGAGGAGTATAATTTCCTGAAAGAAAAATGTTGTCAAAGCGGAAGCCCTGTTGTTTATGCTCACAATGATCTTCTACTTGGAAATATTCTTTACGACGAGAAGAAAAATGCAGTAACCTTTATTGACTTCGAATACACGGCCTACAATTACCAGGCCTTTGATATCGCAAATCACTTTGCTGAGTTTGTAGGTAAATAATTTGTTGTCTCTATTTAGAAATGGAAAATGTATTTAATTTTATTATTTAAATATATTAAACTGATTTTGTTTTTTGCTTTTAGGAACCGATCATCCGGACTATTCTCTTTACCCAGATGAAAATCTACAAAAAGCGTGGCTGAAGATTTATTTGGAAGCTTACAATGAAACAGATAACATATTGGAGGAAGATATCGATCAACTTTATAGAGAAGTTGACGAATTTGTTCTCCTCGCACACTTTTTTTGGGGATGCTGGGCTCTCATTCAAAGCGAACACTCTCACATTGATTTCGATTTCTTAGAGTAGGTGAACGATATAAAAAATGTAGTAAAGATTGAATCCATTTCAAATTTTGACATTTTTCCAGGAAGTTACGAGTATTTGAGTTTTGACGTCTATTAAAAAAAAAAAAAAAAACATTTTTCTTTAAACTTCTATAGTTTTTCGCCTAATTCAGATAAGCCGCCAAGTTATTCTGGAATTTAGTCTTCTATTTAAGAAAAACATCCTGTGAGTTTTATGTTTGCTAAATAATTATTGGCTCATCTCATTTTTATCAGAAACAGCCTAAGGTGAAAAAAATGTTAAGATAAAAGTTTGCAGGTCTAAAAAGTTTCTACAAAAAATATCTCTTACTCTTTTGTGATATGTTTCATCGTTTATGAGAAAAATTTTCCTGGCCTTAAAAATGTTTCAAAACTCAAATGCGATGCTCTTTATTTAAAGGCTTTAACTCCATATTGTTTTCATTGTGGTTAGAGTAACGTTCAAATTACTTAACGTATTAGCAACGTTGAATAAGGAAACACTTTTGAATCTTTTGAAATTCAATGATTTGGGCATCTTGAAATTAAACAAAATATTATTATTAAAATTAAATTAACAAATTTTTTTGGTCCAATTTATATATTCTAATTTTCTTTTCGAATTCAGATGAGTTGTACACTTCTCTTTCGAAGTCAGCCAGAAAAATGGAAAAAACTTGAAAATGAACAAAATTGTGATGATTTGTTTGCAAATACACAAAGTCGACTTTAACCGAAAACGCATACTTATATTTTTTGCTAATAATTTTTTTTAATTGGCCATTTATAAGTACGTCATCCTATGAGTTTTATGTGGGCTAAAAAATTGTTGTGGACAAGAAATTTTTTTCATAAAAACGAATTTTTGCATTTCTCTCAAAAGAAGCGTAAGGTACAAAAAATGTTAGGATAAAAGTTTGCACGTCTAATAAGGTTAGAAAAAATGCCTCTTACTCTTTTGAGTAATTATGTTTATAAGCAGAAAAAGTCTCTCAACCTTAAAATTTTTTCAAAATTAAAAATTAAAATGTTTTCAAAATTCAAAGAAAAAAATCAATAAGATTTTCTATAAAACTCCACATTTTTATGTTTTCCCATATTTTGTACAGTCTCGGCTCATATAAGAAAGGCAAACTATCGGGTTTATCCAGGTAAAATCATTTTTGAGGCCGGAAGAATTTTTTTTCCGGAAAAGTTAATTTTCTGGTTGTACAAACTTTTTCCTTCACATTTTTTTTACCTTTCGTTGTTTCTGAGAAAAATGTAAAAATTTGATTTAATGAAAATGTTTAGACCACATTAAAACTCACAGGATGTCTTTCTTATAGAAGACCAAATTCAGCAAGCAATTGGCAAAAATATGAGTGTGGGGTTTCTGCTCAAATTGACTTTTTATGTTTTCAAACAAATCGTCACAATTTTGCTAATTTTTAAATTTTTCCAGTTTTCTGGCTGATTTTAAAGGAGGATCATAAAACTCATCAGAATTCGAAAATAGAATTGTGATATCTGAATTGGATGAAAAACTATAGAAGTTTTTAAAAAAAAATTGTATTTTGTAAACAAAGGCGGCGAAATTCATATACTCGTAAGTTCGTGAAAAACATTTTTATTTCTCAAATCGGAAAAATATATTAAAAATCATTTCCTCTAAAAAAAACAACCTATTTTGTTGCTGAGAGATGCTGCACACTGTCTGATTTGAAATGGATTCAATCTAAAAATATATCTAATCTGAGTTTTATAATTTATTAAAAATTTCAAAAGCCTATTTCGACGCTTGGAAATTTTCTTGAACTCTGGAGAAATAATGAGGAAAAGACTTCAAAAAATTTTTGTTTTGAATTAAACAATTAAAAGTACATTTCCTTTGAATTGTCTAAATTGATTCTTCACAAAAGTTAAAATTTTTCAATATTCTTTCAGATACGCAGCAATGAGATTTGACGAGTACTTCAAAAGGAAAAGCAAATTAGGTTTCTGATCTGGGAGATTTTCTGTGATATTTCGTAATAAGAACATTCCCAGTTAAATTGTGTGATGTGTGATAGAAATCATACAATTTCAATCCAAGGTGCTGTGAGGAACAAGAAAATTAGTCAAAACTTGTATTTAAAGGTGAAATTTGATTTATTATAAAATCCGTGCCTATTCACAACTCTAAATCAATTTTCTACTTTATAATGCATGTTGGATTTATAAACCTTTTTAGTCTTTGATAATTTTTTCATTCTAAAGCGGCATTTACAACAATGATTCTTAATTAGTCACATTTTTCGAATTAAGATTATTATCGGTGAGTCAACTCAATTATTGTCGAAACAGATTCTAATCTGTCTTCGTTAAAAAGTAATTAAGCAAAGAATTATTAAGAACAACAACCTAAATTCTCGAAAATTGGGAATAGCATTGGATCTTCAGTTTATTGTTGTTTGAATTATTCGACTTTTCGAGATTTTGGGTTGCTGCATTATTAAGAAGAGCAAACAGAAACTAGAGTGACCTGATTCAAACCGAATCTAGAATGGAACGACTGAAAACCCTGAAACATGAAATTCCCGACACTCAAAATTCCGGAAAATAAAATATTCGAAATAGAAAATTTCCGAAATTATATAATTGCCAACAATTCAAAATTTCCTAATCATAAAATGATCGACAAATTTTAATATTATCGAATTTGAAAACTCCCGATAATAGATATAATTTGAAATAAAATTACCAAAATTATAAAATATCCGAAACTGTAAGTTTTATTTTTTTATTTTATTAGTTTCGGATATTTTATAGTGCCGGAAATTTTATTTCGGGAATATTAAAATTCGGTGATATTATAAACATATAAACTGTCGGGAATTTTAAGTTGTTGTCAATTTTATAATTTCAGTAATTTTCTATTTCAAATAATATCTTTTTTGGGAATTTTATTTTTGGAGATTTTTTAGTAGTTCCTCTAGAATAAATTTAGATTTTATTCTTTTTATAGAGCCTCGATTTGTTAGATTCGTCGCTGTGCGATGTTGTTTATTTGAAGGCTTGATATTATTTTCAGTGTGATTAGAGTAACGTTAAAATTACTTAACGTTTTAGCATCATTAAGACAATAAACACTTTTGATGATTTTAAAATTCGATGATTTGGATACCTTGACATTAAACAAAAAGATTTTTTCTCTCTAAGAAATTTCTGTTTCTAAATTACCTTAATATTCTTTTATAAAGTAAAATTAACGTTACAAATGTCACAGCTGATTACTGATAATAACAGAAAACGCTGAATAGAATAAATCAGAAAATATATTTTACAATTTTACTTAATTACTCGTGAAGCGCAAAAGGCTTTTTGTCCTTTTTACGCCGTTAAACGTATTTTTATAGTTTATTATTTAAGTAATTTTAATTATTACCGCCCAAATGTACATATTCAGATTTTGATTTACAAACTATTGTATACAGAGATGTTATCGTCTGAAACTACAAATCATAATTTAACGTTATTTAAAAAATAGTGTGGTGATTCGGGACTTATCTAATTTTTAATAGAGTCACCAATTACAAACATTATCAATTTGATGGAATTATGTCAAACCTGCAAGAAATACAATTTTCTTCGTCCCCTAGCCGAAAGTTCGTTTTCCCGGCTGCATTTCTGTCCGGGAACAGTGGCTTTTGCAGCCTGCTAGAGTTAACGCGATCTTTGATTGGCTGCGAGATTTTTGTGGCTCGCTGACGTAGCAACACTCAGTATTGTGTTATTGTGTACTTAGCCTACGAAAAAAATTTATCTTGACAGGTGAATGGAAAAAAGAGAACGTCGGTGTGTTCATCCTCAACACTGATGGTTTAAGGTTATTGCTATTTTTGTGCATAAAAAGTCGGCACAAAACCTAAAAAATGGTCGATTCCTCGCCTGAAGATTCTGCGGGCGAGGATGAAGTATTATGCAAAAATAAAAAATGTGTTTTTGATGCCCGCCCCGACCAGAAAACCTCGCCTCCGCCTCGGCTTTGCAAAAGTCGGGCGGGCGACCGAATCCCATGCATCCGCTCAGCTGACCGAGAGCAGCGGCGTGGCGGCACTACATACTTTCGGCTGAGGATGAAGAAAAATGGTATACGACACACGGACAGAAATATTGGATGCCCTGGCGTGCGTGATACGAGGCCTCGGCTTCACCTCGGCCTTCATATCACACACGCCCGGAAATCCAACTTTCTGGCCTTGGGTCGTAATATACTATTGTAAAATATATGAAATCAGTAATCATGAGGTTTCTATCAAATTATTGAAAATATATATTCACTTGATATTACATTAAATTTAGTTTCAATAATAATAAAAAGGAAAAAGTTTGCTCTACTTTTACAATATTGTCTTTATAAATTTACAAAATGCCTTCATCCTGGCTCATTTTATATAGAATTCTGGTACCTTTCAATCTATTTAAGAGAACACATATTAACTCATATAAATAACATTAAAAGAACTTAAGATCGATATATAGTGCACTTATATGCCTGCATACAATCAAAGATCAATTAACATTTATGGTACCGCACGTGAAACAATAAGATTTTCGTCTCTCTGATTCTCGACTAAACAATAAAAAAAATATAAAGTAGAAATGAAGTCAATTTTTCGAAAAAAAGAACAAAATTCCCGATCCTAAATAAAATTCCCGGGTTTTCTGTAGGTTAAATAAAATTCCCGGATTATTTCCGATTTCCACTACGCTAGATACCATGAAACTGTGTTCCAAGAATGTGGTATGGTGTAGCACAGGTTTTTCGCCTTGGCGCCCGCCCTGGTGAAAAAAATGGACGAAAATGGTATTGAAAAAAGTTAATTTTTCCATGAAATTTTGATTACTTTTTTATTTAATACTTGTTTCATTTTGGCAATGCAATTGTTCTTGAACTTGTGAAAACCGCAGTATTCAGTAGCCCTAGAACGATAGTTCCCTAACTCGCTTCTCTTCTCCTTCTCCAAGCGCTCCTCCGTCCCTTATCCTTGCACGCTCATTCGCTCTATACCTAAGGCGATAAGAGAGGGGATTGAAGAGTGACTGATTTGTACTCTTTCCGTGGACATTCCTGCTCCAGAAATTGCCGGAGGTAGGTGAAGCGTATCCATTAGTAGGGGTGCAAAATATCTGCTGAACTATTTTGCCGCCAGGATCGGTAGTTTCTTTTCTTAAGGGGGTAGCCCGAAGTAAATTGTCATAAATAAAAAAGATTTCCCAGAATTTGTTCTCAAAAAGTGTCTTGATGAAACTTTATGAAACTCTTAGTATATACCTTCGGACATTCGAAGAATAAAAAAAGAGATTTACAAGTTAATTAAGACGGTTTAAACGTAAGTCACGTGGTTTATTGAGCGCAACCTCGAAGTTTGACGGTGCTCATCGGCGTGCAATGTAGAGCTTTTGTCCTAGAATAGAAAGCCAAAACTATTTATATTCTGGATGAAATTTAACGCCGGACGAACCTTCATGTTTACGAAAAAATGCATAGTTAATAATAATAATACGAGGTTCTCAAAAAAATTACAAGATTTTGTAGGAAAAAATTGTATCTTTAATTATGTTATACAATGAGTTAAAAATGTAATATCAGCAAAAATTGGGGTTCATCCGGCGTTAAATTTTATCAAAGACCTACATCTTTTTAGTTTTTTGTTCTAAGCAAAAGCAAAGAGCTCTACATTGAACGCCGATCAGCACCGTCAAACGTATAGGCTGCGCGCAACAAACCACGTGACTTACGTTTAAACCATCTTAATTAACATGTAAATCCCTGTTTTTTATTCTCAAAATATGCGAAAATATATACTAAGATTTTCACAAAGTTTCATCAAGACACTTTTATAAAAAAAAAATGGTCAAAAATCACTTCTATTTATGACAATTTACTTGAGGCTCATCCCTTAAATTTACCGGTGGGAGTCCTTTCTTTTGCGTACGCTTATTTTTTACATTTATTTTAAGGCTATATTTGTTCTAATATGTTTTCTATATTAATTTTTCATCAGGAATCCAACTTCACATCGACGTTTTAATTCAATATGAGTCTATTTGCTGACAGCGCCGTGCATATGGCTATACGCTGTTCATAAGATTAGGAAATAGTCTCATTCACCGCGCTGTCAGCCAATAGACTTTAGCCAGACATTTTTAATACATCTGCCAAAAAAATATATTTTTTAAATTCGTTAAATAAGATCTTTTAGTTTATTCTTTTATTAATATTTTATAGTATTGGTTTAGTAGTGATTTTTTATAGTATTGTTTTCATGTTTTAGACTATCAATTACTCTACTACTCACTCTTGAATAATAAGTTGCTTGAAAGCACTGACGGCTTCTGCATACTGCTGCATTTTGAGCAATAACTTCGCTTTCCTTGGCTCCAGATTGGAGACACGCGAAGCTAAGGGTCCTCCTAAAACTTTCAAAACTTCTTCGTCCTTCCCTTGAAGATCCAGGATCATTAAATATAATTGTACTTCTTGTTCTGCTTCAATTTTTCCTTCGTTAACCAACTTTAATACCTGTTTTCAAAAAGAAAAGCTTTTTTATTTCTCCTATATTCTCAATGAAGATTTAAGACCATGACATACTTACCCAACTTTTACCTTACCGACATTTTTTTAGAAAAACACTACAGAAAATGAGATATCGAGTTAAAAGTGTAGAAAATTAAATAAAGGGAAATGTGCCTACAGTTGTTCGGTGTGCACATATAGTCAAAAGGACTATCTACAAAATTATTGCATAAAATGCGTTACAAGCACTGAATATCTATGACTCTATTGTACTGACGTGTTCTAGAAAATATATACTTGTATGCTTCTCATATTAAGGTGTATTTTTAGGAAAATTATTTTTTGGCATTTCGCCATGACAGGTTATTTGAAAACCTACTTTTAACTAATATTTGAGAAAAACAACTCAGTTAAACAATTCTTCGCTTCTGTACTTACAATCTGCCAGATTTAAATTTATGCAATATGAGACAAAAAGAATTATTACTCCCCAATTGTGACTGATATTCAAGAAAGGTACGCAGGGACTCAAAGGTGACTACTACTGGTAACTGCTTAATCAAACACTTTTTTTCTTCAAGTTTTAACTACCAGGGCGGTTAGACTTTATTTCCACACGTCAAGCTTTTCAGGTAAATTCAAAAATGAACATTTGGACGAGTTTAGAGTTTTCTGACTTCCTATGGACACTTTTCCCCTAGACTTAAATTTTTAGATTTACAAAAAATGTCCTTTGTTTAATTTCCCAAATTTTCAACTAGGTAGGAATTGGGTAAGTATGGCATGACCTTAAGGTTGCCTATTTAAAGGTGGAACGTCTACACTCTCCAGGATCTAAAATTTAGTACATATTGAGGCCCGGTAAGTATCAGAAGGACTGACTGCTGCATTTCTCCGTTTCAAAAAATTAATACAGTAAAGTCTCCAACATTTCAGCGTCCTTGAAACGTAGGGATTCGTTATTTTCAAAGCTGGAGGGCGCCCCACCCTTACCGCGAGTGGGCAGTTTATTTTTATCAACGACAATGTATCTCAGGTATCCAGAAGGTAGCATCGTATTTTCGTTGCTGTTCCAGCTTGTTCTAAATTTTCTTACCTTGATAAGCGTGCTGTGTGAGCACCGAATTGTTGGTGAATATTATCCATGCTTTTTTATTGTGATTTCAATGTAATAAAAATAAAAAAGACGAATGAAATAAAGAAGAGAAGGAAGGGGTTTTGGTTGGTTGCCTTCTCATTTTTCTTTCCTCTTTTTTATTTTTGTCCGAAGAAACAAATTTTTATTTTGTTTTCATTTTTGATGATTTTCATGACTTCAGAAATTAAAAGTCAAGTTTCCAATTCTAAATCTTCCAAATTGAAGAAATTTCGCATGTAAAGCATGAAAATTACAGAATTTTTCATTGTTAATCGTAAAACTTGCAACATTTTTAATTGTAAATTGTCAAAATTAAAAGCTCTTCAATTGTCTAGATTTAGATACAATTCAAAGTTCTACAATTTTAAAGAGATGCAATTGAAAATTCTACAATTTTTAAGATTTGCAATTTAAAATCCATTGATTTTTTATTTTCACAAATAAAAATAATTGAATTTTGAAAATACTGAATTGAAATTTATTCAATTATAAGATTTATATTTTAAAGTCGTGTAATTTTGAATGTTTTTTTATTGGAATATTTAGTTTGATTTTAAAGAATTATAATTAAAATTATTGTATTTTTAAGATTTGCAATAAAGGATCTCTTAATTATAAATATGTATAAATAAAAAATCTTAAATTGTAATAATTTTGAAAATCGAAATTTAAGACTTTTCAGTTCTAAATCTCCCCATCTGAAAAAATTTCAAATGTAAATGAACAAAATTGTAGAACTTTTAATTGTAAAACTTAATTATTTTTACATGCAAATTTTCAAAAATAAAAACTTTTTGATTTTTAAGATTTACATTTCAAAGTTAGACCATTTTTAAAAGTTACCATTAAAAATTCTTGAATTTTAACATATAGAAATGAAAATTATTCAACTTTTAAGATTTGTATTTTAAAGGTATGTGTTTCTAAACTTTTTGTTTAATAGATCAATTTTGAAGTTTTCTTATTGGAAATTTTTCAATTTTAAGGATTCCCAATTGAAAATTCTTCAATTTAAAGTTAAAATTTTATTTGCTATTGTTACAATTTTTTTTGTAACTTTTACATGTTTCTCGTAATTCTTACATTTTTTGTAATTATTACTTGTTTGGTCATTTTTGCATTTTGTGTGATGTTTACTTTTTTTGTAATTTATACATTTTTCTGTAATTTTTACAATTTTTCGTAACTATTACATTTTTTACCATTTTTACTCTTTTCGTAATTTTGACAATTTTTTGTTGTTGTAATTTTTACCATTTTTTGGTAAATTTTACAATTTTTTCAAATTTTTACCATTTTTTGTAATGTTCACAATTTTGTATGTAATAAATAATAAAAAAATAAAATAAAATAAAATAATAAAAAAAAAATAAATAAAATTTGTATGTATGTAAAATCAACTTTTCAATCTTGACTTTCGATCTTCAAAGTCATCCAAGTTTAAGAATTTTTATTTATGCATGTTTAAAATTGAACTACATATTTATAAAAAAATTTAATTATATAACTTTAAAATGTAAATCTTAAAAACTGAGTAATTTTCAATTCAATATTTGCAAATTTAAGAATTTCCAATTGTAACTCTTAAAAATTGTAGAACTTTGAATTATAAAATTTAAAAGTGAAGAGTTTTTAATTTTTTAAATTCGCAATTAAAAATTCTGTAATTTTGATGATTTATATTTGAAATTTTCACAATTTGTAGAAAAATTACAGATTTTAAATTATAAAAATTAAAAATTGAAGAATCTTTAATTCAGAGTTCCAGAATCATTCAGAAAAATATTTGTTCTGAATAAAAGAATTTGTTTCTGTTAAATAATTTTGTTCATTTATCAACAAATAATAACTTGAAAATAAAGAAAATAATGTTAAATTAAAGAAAAATGTTCATTTGAACAAAAAAAACATTTCTTTAAACCAAATATGAACTAAAATTTGAAAACTAAAATTTGAACAAAAACAATTTTTTAGGTGCAAATTCCTATTTAAGATTGGCAAAATTATTTCCCCTAAAATTAGGAATTTTTGCAATACTTAGGAGAAATTATCCTTTTTTAAGGGAATATTTCCATCATGAATGGTAATTTTTTATCGAAAAGTAGAAAAATGTACTACCATAAAAAATTTCGAAAATTGAAAACAGATTTCTGTTAAAATATAGCACATGAGGACCTTGAATACGCATAATTACTTTAGAGCTCATGGATCCATTATAAATGTAAGATTCTAGAAAATACTTATTTTTCTTAACTTTATTCAAACAATCAGAAAGCAATAATATTTGTAAAATGAAAACAGACTAGGTCACGTTAACAATTTCTCAACATGGCCTTCCTATTGTGTCAATAGAGTCAAGAATGTCACACTATTGCGTTATTATATTAAACATTTCTATTTTCACGTTTACCATGCTATAACTTTTTTTAAATTATTATATACAGTTCTAAATCGTTGTTCTTTGTACAAAAATTAAAACAAATTAGTCAAAGAAGGCACCACGCGCCTACAAAAAAAAATTAAGTATTAAAAAGTAATTAATTAATTAATTAAGTAATAAAAAGTAATTAATTAATTAATCAACTAATAAAAAGTAATTAATTAATTAAGTAATTAGGTAATTAATTAAGTCGTTAAAACCTCCTTCTCCCATACAGTCCTTCCCCTATTCCTCCTAAATTCTCCTACACCCCCCCCCTCATTTTATATACTTCCACGCCCCTAAATCTCATCTCATCTCATAATAATCCCCCCACCTCTCGCTCCCCCTACTTCCACACCCCTTTAGTTTCTCCTAATTCTTAAAATCCCCCGTCTTATCATTTCCCTTCAATTTCCGTAATCCCCCCCATCATTTTCCCTCACTTACACTACTTACCCTCCCCTCTTTTCCCCTCACTTCTTCTGCTTCACCTGCTTTTTCTCCCATTATTTCCTCTCACTTCCCCCACTTCACATGCTTTTTCTTCCATCATTTCCCCTCGCTTCTCCTACTTCAACTGATTTTTCGTCCATTATTTCTCCTCACTTCCCCTACTTCACCTTCTTTTTCCCCTATCACTTACACTTTTTCCCTTTACTTCTTTCTCATCACTTCCCCTCATTTCTTCTACTTTTCCTCCGCTCATTTTTCCTTCCCTCATTTCTCCACACTTCACCTACTTCCCCACCCCTTATTTACCCTCACTTTCTTCACTTACCATTCCCACATTTTCGTTTATTTTCGCTACCTTTCCACTCCTCATTTTCCCTAATTTTCCCTACTTTCCTTCTCCTCAATTCCCTTGAATTGTCCTATTTTCTCTCCCCTAATTTCCACTTACTTCCCCTCCCACAATTTATCCTCACTTATCCTCCTTGGCAAAAAGTACGAATGACGGACGGATGGAGACCCGACCGAAAATAGAAACTAGAAACTAGCCCGGGTCTAGAAACCCCTGAAAATGGAAAAAATTACAAAAAATGGTAAAATCTACCAAAAAACTGAAAATTACAAACAATTGTATAAATTACAAAAAAATTGTAAAAATTATAAATAAATTGTGGAAATTATAAGGAAATGTACATTTCTTTTAAAAGATGGTAAATAACACCAATCAGTTGAAAAATTGCATACAAAATTGTAAAAATTACAAAAAATGGTTTAAATTTTAAAAAAATGGTAAAAATTACAAAAAATTGTAAAATCTACAACAAAAATGGTAAAAATGACCAAAAAAGTAAAAATTACAAAATCATGTAAACATTACGAAAAAAAATGTAAAAGTTACAGAAAAAATTGTGAAAATTACAAAAAAAATATTGTAAAAATTACAAATAAAAAATTGTAATAATTACGAAAAAAATTGTAACAATGACAAGAAAAAATTTCAAAATTACAACAATATTGTAAAAAATACAAAAAAAGGTGAAAATTGCCAAAAATTGTCAAACTTACCTAAAAATGTGAAAATTATGACAAAATTGTAAAAGTTACAAACAAAATCGTCAAAATTACAAAAAAATATATTGTAAGCATTACAACAACAAATTATAAAAATGAAGAAAAAAAATTGTAACAATTGCAAGAAAAAATTGCAAAAATTGTAAAAAATACAAAAAAAGTATAAGTTACAAAAAAAATACAAATTACAAATAATGTGAAAATTACAAACAAAAAGTGGTAAAAATGTAAAAAAAGTCAAAATTGCCAAAAAAAAGTTTAAAAGTTACAAAAAAAAGGACATATTACGAAAAAATGTAAAAATTACGAAAAAATTATAAAAGTTACTAAAAAATGGTGAAAATTACAAAAAATATTGTAAAAATTGCACAAAACAAAATTTTATTACGAAAAAAAATTGTAACAAAAATAGAAATATATTGTAGCGATTACAAGAAAAAATTACAAAAAAGAGTAAAAATTACAAAAAATGTTGACTTACCAAAAAAATGTAGAAATTATAAAAAAAATTGTAAAAATTACAACAACAACAAAAATAACAATGACGAAAAAAATTGTAACAATTACAAGAAAAAATTCCAAAAATTATAACAAAATTGTAAAGGATACAAAAAAAAGTAAAATTTACAAAAAAAAACAAATTACAAAAAAATTTAAAAATTGAAAAAAAATTATAAAAATTAAAAAAAAATTGTAACATACCCAAAAAATGTAAACATTACGAAAAATTGTAAAATTTACAAACAAAATCGTGAAAATTACAAAAGATGGTTACAATTACAAGAAAAAATTGTAAAAATTATAATGGAATTGTACAAAATACAAAGAAAAAGTGACAAAAAAAAAAAAGAAAATCCAAAAAATTTAAAAATCACAATAAATAAAAATAAAAATTAGAAAAAATTGTAAAAGTTACAAAAAAATCGTGAATATTGCAAAAAATATATTGTGAAAACTATAAAAAAATTTTTAGAATTACGAAAGAAATTGAAACTTACACAAAAAATGTAAAAATTACGAAAAAATTGCAAAATTGCAAAATTTACAAACAGAATCGTGAAAATTTTAAAAAATGGTCACAGTTACAAGAAAAATTGTAAAAATTATAACGACATCGTAAAAAATACAAAGAAAAAGTTACAAAAAAAAGAAAATTACAAGAAATTAATAAAATAAATAAAAATTGTGAAAGTTACAAAAAAAATCGCGAAAATTACAAAATATTGTGAAAACTACAAACATTTTTTAAGAATTACGAAAAAAATTGAAACTTGCACAAACAATGTAAAAATTATGAAAAAATTGTAAAATTTACAAACAGAATCGTGAAAATTAAAAAAAAATTATCACAATTACAAGAAAAAATTGCAAAGAATTACAATAAAATTGTGAAAAATACAAAAAGGTAAAAATTACAAACGATTGTAAAACTTACATAAAAATGTCAACATTACGTAAAAATTGTAAAAGTTACAAACAAAATTGTGAAAATTTCAAAACAAATATTGTCAACATTACAACAAGAAATTATGTCAATAACGAAAAAAAATTGTAACAATTACAAGAAAAATTGTAAAAATTATAACAAAATTGTAATAAATACAAAAAAAGTGTAAAAGTTAAAAAAAAAGACAAATTACAAAAAAAAGTAAAATTTACGAAAAAATTATAAAAGTTACTAAAAAATGGTGAAAATTACAAAAAAATATTGTAAAAATTACAAGAAAAATTTCTTTCAATTACGAAACAAAATTGTAACGAATAAGAAAAATATTGTAGCAATTACAAGAAAAAATTACAAAAAATACAAAAAAGAGTAAAAATTACAAAAAATTGTAACCATCCAAAAAAGGTACAAAGGACGAAAAAATTGTAAAATTCACAAACAAAATCGTGAAAATTACAACAAAAAAATGTCAAAATTACAAGAAAAAATTATTTAAAAATTTTTTAAAAAAATACAAAGAAAAAGTAAAAGTTATAAGAAAAAGAAAATGAGAAAAAATGTTAAAATTACAATAAATAAAAATAAAAATTACAAAAAAAAGTGAACAAGTGCAAACAAAATGTAAAAATTGAGACAAAATTGTAAAATTTACCAACAAGAATGTAAAAATTACGAAAAAATGGTCAAAAGTACAACAAAAATTGTAACAATGACAAAAAATATAAAAATCACCAAAAAAAATCTAGAACCTGATGCCACTTAAAAAAAGTCTATTTTTCAATTAAAGTTATTTAGTTTAGATGCTATATTTCTAAATTGATTATCAAACGTTTCTATGATTAATATAATATTAATTTTATAAAATTTCAGATTTCTCAGGATGCTTAGATTCTTCAACGTCTACAGGTAAAAAGCTTACGCCAAAAGAAGTAATACAAAAATTTTTTAATATAACGGACGATGATTTGAATGAAAAATGTGACATTGGTGACGATGACGACCAAGTCAGGTGGGAAAAAGTACGACAAGCTCTCATAGATCTTCATGATTCTGAAGTAAGAGCGAAGAAAGCAAATAAGTCTCCGAAGCATTGTGTTCGTAAGGCGCAAGTCAATGTCATTAAAGCAGCACTACCATGCGCGACGGACGATAAAGTCTCCGATTGTCTCGAATTCTATCAGCAAATGTAAGTCCCTTTACTCTTTTTTTATACAAATTTTATTATATATTTTTTGGCAAAACAGGGGAAATAGGGTCATTTTTAATAATAATAGGGAAATAAATTCTTTTAAATAAAATTTATGTAGGTGCCATATTAAATTCAATTATTTAAATTTAAATTATTTAAATTAAATTATTGAAATTATTAAAATAATAAAATTATTATTCAAATTATTTATTATTATTTAAATTATTTAAATTATTATTATGTAAATTAAAAAGAATTATTTAAGAGAGCTTATTTAAATTCCTAAGATTTCAAATCGAAATATATTACCAAAAGATTTTCTACCAAAAGAGATGAATTATTAAGAAAAAAGTTTTGAAACGAAAAAGTCGAAGGCTTTAGAAAACAGTTAACTTTTAAACCGGGAAAGATTGTGGGCAAATTTTCAAAACAAAAATATAAATTTAGGAATCGTTTGAATTAAAAAAAAAAAAATTTGTTTAACTGAGCAAGATGACTTTTCTACCAAAAAATATGAATTTTCAATCCACAAAGGATGAATTCTTAAGGAAAAATTTAATAGTTGGCATTTCAACCAGAAAATATTTTAATTCAAAATAAAAAGAAAGTTTAGTTGAAAATAAAAAAATTAACGAACTTTCAGCCACGTTGTTGAATTTTCAAGAAAAAAGATGAATTCTCAACGAAAAATATAATAGTTCATATTTTAAACAAAAGAGATTTCAACTATAAATAAAAAACAATTGAATACTCAAATAGAACAGATTAATTTTCAACCAAGTACTTGAATCTTCAACCAAAAGAAAAAAAAGATTAATTTTCAATGAAAAATGTGAAATTTTATATTTCAACCAAAAAAGATTTGAATTGTAAATGAAAAAAAGTTTAATTCTATAAAAAACGCCGAACTTTAAAAAAAGACGTTGCATCCTGAACCAACCCCAAAAAATGAATTTTCAACAAACACTTTAAATCAAAAACAGTTGAATTTAACCAAAAACGACGAATTTTCAACAAAATGGTTGATCCTCAACCAAAGTTTTAGTTAAAAATTACAAACAATAGTAAAATCTACCAAAAAAATCGTAAAAATACAACAACAAAAATTGTAAAAATTACAAAGGAAATGGTAAAATTAAAAAAAAATGCAACAATCACAAAGAAAATTGAAAAAATTACAAAACAAAAATTGTAAAAATTATAACGGTGACGAAAAAAAAATGTAACAATTACAAGAAAAAATTTCGAGCATTATAATAAATTTGTAAAAAATCAAAAAAAATTACCAAAAAAAGACAAATTACAAAAAAGTGTAAAAATGACCAAAAAAACTTTAAAAATTAAAAAAAAGAAGTAAACATTGCAAAAAAATGTTAAAGTTACGAACATTTTTTTTAAATTACAAAAAAAATACTAAAAAGTAAAAAGAAAATGTAAAAATTACAAAAAAAAAGAGTAAAAATTGCAAAAAATGTAAATTTTGAAAAATTGAAAAAATTACAAAAAAATGTATAAGTTACTAAAAAAAAAAGAAAAAATTACAAAAAATGTAAAAATTACCCAACTAGTAAAAATTACAAAAAAATTTAAAAATTACGAAAAAATTTGAAAGTTAAAAAAAAATTGTGAAAATTACGAAAAAAAATATTGTGCAGTTACAAAACAAAAATGGTAACAATTACGAAAAAATTTTAATAATCACGAATAAAATGTTAACAATTACAAGAATAAATTGCAAAAATTATAACAATTTTGTAAAAAATACAACAAAAAAATAAAAATTACAAAAAGGACAAATTACAAAAAAGTGTAAAACTAATTTAAAAAACTGTAAAATCAAAAAAGAAGTAAAAATTACAAAAAATTGTAAAATTCACGAAATAATTTTGAAAAATACAACAAAAAAATACCAAAAAAGTAAAAATAACACAAAAATATAAAAATTACGAAAAAATTGTAAAAGTTACAAAAAAATGGTGAAAAACACAAGAAAAAAATATTGTTGATCCTGAACCAAAACAGATTAATTTTTAGTTGAAAAGTTGCATCTTTAACCAAAGATATGAATTTTCAATTCAAAAAAGACAAATTCTCAACAAAAAATAAAATAGTGGTTATTTCAACCAAAACCACTTTAATTTTTAATCAAAAACAGTTTTTTCAACCAAAAAGAGTAGTCTGCAATCAAATATTACATTTTTAGTTAAAGAATTAATTATTAACAACAAAAAACGAATTAACAATAAAATAGTTACAATTTTTAACCTAAAAGATGAATCTTCAACGAAAAAAACGAACATTTAACAAATTAGTTCAACTTTCAACCTTGAAGTTGAATTTCCAACCAAAAAATATGAATTCTGAAAGAAAAATATACTAGCTGATATTTCATCCAAAAAATATTATAATTTTACCCCGAAAACATTAGAATTCAACCAAAAAGATGAATTTTTTCACAAAATTTTTCAATTTTACATAAAAAAATTAATTTTTTATCAAAAAAGCGAGTTTTTAACCAAAAAATATTTTCTACAACAAGAAAAAAATTTTCTGTAATAAAGTTGAGTTTTCAAACTAAAAAAAAAGAGTGTTCTGAAAACCCCTTTGATTTTGAAACCTATGAAGATGAATTTTCAAAAAAAAAGTTAATTTTCAATCAAATAGTTGAACCTTTAAGCAAAATAGACGAATTTCTAACAAAACAGTTGATCTTTCAACCAAATAGTTAAGTTTTCAATTCAAAAAGACAAATTTTTTCGAACTGTTGAATGTTCAACAAAAAAGTTACATTTTCGAACAAAAATATAACTTTTGAACCAAATATGTGAATTTTCAAGGAAATAGTTGAATTTTCAACCAAATAGTAGAATTTTTAACCAAAAGAGTTGAATTCTGGACCAAACATATAGTAAGGTAATTTTCAACAAAAAAAAACTTTGAACCGAAAATAGCTGGATTTTTTAATTGGGTTCTATTAATTCAGTTCGCATTTAAGTGAAATAACGAGAAAAAGGGAAAGTTCTTCGAAAACAGGGGAAAAAAGAGAAATTCTTCTTAAAAAATAGCGAAATAGGGGAATGGGGTTGAAGTCTGAAGATATAAATATTTTTTAAATTGAATCTTGTTTTTCATTTCCAGAGAGACTTAAATTCGAAAAATTAAATAATGAGTCCACCAATATATATGGTCTGAATAGAAGAAAATTTAACTACACTCTTGTACCTCAACGTCTAACATCTGAAAAGAGAGAACATGTTCATCTTCTACGCATTCAAGACCATTACGTTGATGGTAGTCTCGATGACGATGACCAACGCTTCTCCAACTTCCACTATGTATGAATCAAAGATAGAGAAGGTTGTAAGAACTTCAATCATTCGCAAATTATCTACATGTAAAAATTTCGTAGAATTTAAAAATTATAGTAATAAAAGAGAAGGTCCCATTTATTATATATGCAGATTAGGAATGTTTACTTAGACCAGCTGAAAAATAACAAGAAAACAATTCCAACACTGAAGATTTCCAACACCATGAAATATTCAGTATTGGGTATTATTCAAAATGCGGCGATGAAAATTACTTGTCTTGCTCTTATGCCTGCTCTGATGGTTCAAACTCTGCTCAGTGGTTCACCAAGGAATTGGAGCAATTAGCTGAAGATGTTGAAACTGTCTTCCTATGCCCAATTCCCATGGATGGTTGACTTGTACATGAAAACGGACGTGTTGTTACCTGCGGATATCTTCAAACATTTCCGGAAACAGTGTCTAAAAGCGTACGATTTAGATGCAGCACATTACTCTACCAAAATAAAATTAGAACTCATCGCTGAAATTAATGAACTAATGTTTACTGAGCTAGGTGTTATAGGTGAAGCTAGTCAATGCTCTAACCGCTATCCCAGAGCAAATAACGCATACATGGAAGTGTATAATTAAAATGAGATCATTTATCTGGTATACTTTGATGCAAACAACGTATATGGTTGGGTAATGACAATGATTTCCATATGGTGGTTTCGAATGGGTACCAAATATTCCCTGCTGGAAAACCCTGTACTGGATCCCTTAACTATACATGTGCCTGCTCCTTTGCTAGAACTTGGATCAAGTCTAGTACAATAAACATCACAGGGTCAGCATAAAAAATCGAGACACGAAGCTGTACCCGAACCTATACACGAACATTCAGGGGATGATGGTTCCCTTTCGGGAACAGTCTTTCCTCCGTATCGGCACAATTTTAATATAATTAATTTAATTATGTGAAGGAACATAGATACATATCTTTGATACATTGCCTCTCTGTATACCCTTGAAGATCCAACTCACTATCGAAAGAATTAGGCCGTAGCGCACCCTCGTGGATTAGTTTCACTAGGGTTCCTGTACAGGATTAGCTCTCTGGGTAGTGAGTTGGATCTTCAAGGTTATAAAAAAAGGCAAAGTATTACAGATAATTATCTATGTTCATTCACATTATCAAATTAATTACATTAAAATTTTGTCGATATGGAGGAAACAGTGCTAGATTCTTTACAGGATCCCCTACATGTTCATTTGTGGCCACTTAGGATGTGTACACGTTCCCGTAAGGGTTGCCTCGTCCCCTGCCTGATCGTGTTCAGGTTCGTGTACAGGTTCATGTCTCAATTTCTAATACTGACCTTGTAACGTTTTTGTACAATATCTGTTACTTGTTCTAACAAAGGAACACGTACAGGAAGAAATCCGATGTTGTTATTTCTGTTGGCTGTATGTTACAATTGGAGTTGGATTATCCGGAAGAAAATGCATGATGCTCACAACGATTTGCCATTCTGTCCTGAACGCTCGAAACCACCAGGATCAAAGCAGGAGAATCGGTTTACTACCCACCTATACCCAAGCGCAAACACGTTCTCCATTACCTTGCGCTTAAACAAGCTTTGAAGAACGGTCTAAACACCCTGGCTTAAAAAATATATAGATTACAATACTGAAAAAAGCAGATGCTAGAAACGAATTCGAGACAAATCTATTTAAATTAATGAGCAGTGAAGTTTGCGGTATGACAAAAACTGTCCAGACATTTACGATGATATAAAAGAAGATATCCATAAGTTCGACAGGTCCAACTGCCACCCGAATAATATCTTTGGCAAGAAAACAAAATGGTCTCAGGTCTAATGAAAGACGAGTATAGTCGTAAAATTGTAACTAAATTTTTTGGTTTGCACAGCAAAATGTATAGCATCCGCGTTAATAGCCAATACATTACAAAGAAATCTGAAGGTGTAAAAGCAGGAGTTGTTAAAAAGGAAATTGTCTTCAACGACTACATTAACTGCTTACAAAATTCGAACGTGCAAAGCAAAGTGCAGTATAGCATACGATCACGGCTACATAATTTCGAAACTATAAAACAATGTCAGAAAACGTTATAATAAGATATTGCCAGTGAGTACAGATACCCTGACATGAGGACGCTATAGAATTAAGCAATTAGAAGATAAAGGAATGAATGTGTATAGTAAATAGATGTATTGTAAATAGGGAATGTCTGAATGTAGATTGTAAGTAGTATGTAAGCTCACATTGTAAATAAAAATTGTAAATATATTGATATTTATTAATAATAAACAAGTATATGTGAATTTATCGTTTTCTTTATTCCAAAAACGTACGATCTCTAGTTCATAAATAAATATCTGACTAGTTTAACTCAAGCTTTAAATTAATCGAGTTTAAAATTACTTCATCTATAGATTAATACTAATGTATATCCAGCCTAATATAAACCTAGCATAACGTTATTTTGACTTTAACCTAACATTACTTTAAGGTTAACGTAACATTATTTTACAGTTACTTTCACTTCAACTCAACGATAGCTCTATAATACTTTTATATTTTGCAGTATTTGAGCGAATAGTTTTAGAGGAACTATCATTTTTCTTATGTGCATTTGTATCAATAAGAAATATTTTATAGTTTTTCAGATCGTATTGGATTATGTAAGTTTTATCAGATTTTTGTTTAAACAAAAGTGCAGACAAATCTATTTTTATGAAGTTTTTTGCCAGTCTTGTTATATTCATCTTCAAAGTTCATGGGTGTTCATGATGCATTCATCTGTAGGTTTACGTACCATAGTTACATCATGTTCTTGGTCATCAGCAGCAGTCGCGAAAGAAAGATTATCATTATCTGTTTCATCTTCATCTGCTTCTTTCTGAATCTTATTATTCATATATATTCATTTTTCTTTGTAGGTATATCAGACGCATTTACTACTTTTTGCAGTGTGTGATTATAGGTTTAAAAGTCTCACTCAAAATACTTTATGGTTTCTTTTCCCATCTTCAGCATACAGTGCTTACCTCCAATTGCGTCGATATAGCTTTCGCTATTTGACTTAGTGCAACTAGTCCAGGAAGATAATTAGTTTTGTTATTACAGATTGAATTGTTAATCAGCAATACAGTGCTTCTGTATTCAAAATACTTTTAGAAACACGTAAGTTGAGACTAAAGTGGAACGGCCTGAGGCCGAGTGTTCACATTTTAGTTTTCACGCAGTTAAATGAAAATTTCCTCAGCAAACATTTTCATACTACACTGTATTTATGATCCCGAATCGTGACAAAATATAATAACCAGGTGTCCTCGTTCAGCAGTTTTCTAGAGGCTACTTGGTGCTTTCCCTCCAGAGCTATAATTCTAGGAATTCTCATCGACATTGACAATTGTCTTACCTGACAAGTTCTGTATAAAAGTCTCCTGGAGATTGTAAAATTTGTTCACTTCGACTTTATTAAACCCTCTTATTCGCTTAGCTGAGGTTGGTTTTGGTTTACGAAACGATGGTTGAGGATGTCTTTTCATAAAATCCCAGATAACAATATGCGCGCACGGTGCCACACACGGTGCAGGCACGACTGCGAATAAATCATCACGCGTGTCACGCAGATCACCAAACAGATGTGTCCGCATATGCGTGACATATGCGTCGCACGTCGTGCGAGTCTCACGCGTGTTGATGAAGTGCATCCCCTCTATGACTAGCGTAAAATATTGAAAATCATAATGAATTTTACAATCATAAGAAATTTTCGAAATAAATAAGAACAACATTTAAACATTACAAAATAGTTCCAAATTTCTGTAAGATTTTAAAACAATTGTAGGAATAATTCGAATCAATTTGAAAGATATTTTGGAATTTTTGAAATTTTAAAGAGATTAAAAATATTTTAAAACTATGAAAGATTTCCGAACATTTATGAAATATTCTTAAATTTAAAAAAATAAATAATCATTTGAAATTTTTATTTTTTATTCAAATTTTTTTTTTCTGGACTAAAAATTCATTTTTAGTTGTAAATTTAAGCATTTTTTTTTTGAAAATTCTTCTTTTTGGTTAAAAAATTATCCTCTTTTGTTAGAAATTTCATCTTTTTTTATTAAGAATGGAAATGTTTGGTTTAAAATAAAAATATTTTTTGGCTGAGGATTAAACTATTTTTTAGAATTTTTTTAATGAATTCAACTGTTTTTTTTTATTTAAAAAATGTCATACAAAATGTATATTTTTGAAGATATTGAAATAAAATTTTGAAATTTTCTAAATATTTTGAAATGTTTCAAGTTAATAAAAAAAAATCTCAAGATTCCTGGGAATATTTAAAGTAATTCTTTATTTTTTTAAATTAATTTTAAGAAAATATTTTAAAATATTTGTGAAAGATTAAAAATTATTTCCTTGAATTGAGTAAAAGAATTTAGAAGATTTCAAAGCAAAATTTTTAAATTTTGCAATTTTACCAAATTTAAAAAAAAATTCGAATAAGTTTGTCAGATATTTACATGTTTTTAAAGGATACAAAAATAATTTTATTTAAAACAGAATGTTGATTTTTGAAATTTCAAATGATTTTTTGTTTGTTTTACAAACTTTATTTTGAGAGAATATTAAAAAAGATTTCAAAACATTCCAAAAGATTTCCAAATTTATCAAAAAAGAATCTGGAAGATTTATAGGCAACTTTTTTCTTATTTTGCAGAAAATTGTCAAAGTTTTGCGAAAAATTCAAATCATAAAAAAAAATATAAGTGATTCTTTGTTTTTTAAAATTGATTTTAATAGAATATTTAAAAATATTTTTAAACATTAAGAAATAGTTCCGAATTTCCGGAAGATTTTAAAAACATTTTAGGAATAATTCGAATCAGTTTGAAAGATATTTTGGAATTTTTGAGAGATCAAAAATATTTTAAAACATTGAAAGATTTTCGAACATTTATGAAATATTCTTAAATTTTTTCCAAGTCTCAAAAGTCTTCAATCTCTTTTAAATTACTCAAATTTTTCCTAAAATTTTGTAAAATAAAAAAAAATTCTATTATAATTTTCCTAAACTTTTTTTTTATTCTGGACTAAAAATTCTTTTTTAGTTGCAAATTTAACAATTTTATTGACAATTCTTTTCGGTTAAAAAATTAATCTCTTCTGTTAGAAATTTCATTTTTTTTTTTATTAGGATTGGACATTTTTGGTTTAAAATTAAAATCTTTTTTGGCTGAGGATTGAATTATTTTGTTGAATTTTTTTTATGAATTCAACTGTTTTTTATTTTTAATTAAAATTATTTTAGTTTTTTAAATTCATCGAAATCGCAGAATATAAAATTGAAATATTTGATCGTTGCAAAATTCCCAGTTTAAAAGATTTGTAATTAAACAATTTTGAATTAAATCCTTCCAGAATAAATTCAAAACAATAAAAAATTTGGACAATAATTTCTCAAATTCAGGCCTTGAAAATGATAAAATTTTAGAACTAGGCATCGAAAATTTAATTATTTTTTGTTTTAAAATGTTCCAAAATATTGAACATTTCAAACGCAGCTCAAAAAAGAAAAAAAAACAATTTAGAATTGAAAGGCTTAAAAATATTTGATTGACAAATTTCAATAATTAATAATAATTCCAAAAAAAGTGAAAAAAATTGAAAGATTTGAAATTAAAAAATTAAAAATGGTGTTTTTCAAAATTAAAATAGATCACAATTAAATTTTGAAATTTATAATTAACAATTTGAGAATTTTTATTTTAAAAATGATTCTGGTGACTAAAATTTGTATAAGTTTTAAATGAAAATCGGATTCATTTAATTTTCAACATTGCGTAGCAGAAATTTTTTCATTTTTAAAGTTTCCCATTAAAAATTAATTTTTATTTCGAACGTTTTTTTTATAATAATTCCATTTTAAAGGTACATCATTGAAAAATTTTCCATTTTTCAATTACAAATTGTCAAATTTTAGTCGCTTTGAATTGAAAATTATTTAAAATAAAAAGTTTTAAATCTTAAATTATTCAATTTTGAACGCCGTTAATTGAATATCATACAATATTAATTACTTTTAATTTTAAATTAAAAATTATATAACTGTAACAAAAGAGTTAGAATATTAATTAACTTACAGCTGTGAAAAAAATTCTCTCTACCGCCGCGGGGATTCGAACCCACGCAGGTCTTCAGATTGCCGGTCTGGAGGATACCGATAGAGAAAAAGAAACTAACATCAAATTAAATTTAAAAAAGGGGACTGTAATCCCTGTAAAATAGAATGAAATAAAATAAAAACGTAAAAATAAATAAATAAAGTAATCTGTTAAAACGATGGGTGTTAAATATGTGGATTCTGAGTAATGTGATTCAGGGTCGAAATAATAGCGGATATAATCTACTAATTAAATAACCCAGTCAATTGCCGGTTCGAAGGTTTTACGATTTAAATTGTGTAATCAGGAACGCGTGAATTTCACCTTTCTAGGCCACATCTACGTGCTCATTATAAACTTTACCATTTTTTTACAATGTTCCCAGTAGACTCTATGAGTCACACTAAAATTAATTTTATAGGTCATTAGAAAAAATAAAAAAAAATAAATAAAAACACGCACCGATTACAAGAATTAAATAATTAATTATTAATTGATTATTAATTTATTATATTCCGTAAATAAAAACTGGAAACTGATATTAAAAAACTAATTCAAAGGGTAAATCAGTAGAATAAATAATTTAATTTGAAAGGTTTTAATCAATTTTTAAACAAATAGTTTGATTTTTAACTAAAAAGATGAATTTTCAAAAAAATAATTTAATTTTCAACTAAAAAATACCGATTTTTAACTACAAATGCAATAGTTAAATATTTAATTTAATTTTTAAAGAAATACTTGAATTTGAGAAGATGAATTTTCAACCGAGAAGAATAATTTTTGACCAACAAAAAAAACGAATTTTCAATCAAATAGTTGAATTTTCAACTAAAAAATATCAATTTTCAACTAAAAGTAGAATAAGTAAATTTTTAGTCTAAAAAGTTCATTTTTAACAAAATAGTTACATTTTTAATTAAAAAATGATCAATTTTCAACTTAAAATAGAGTAGTTAAACTTTCAGTTAAAAAATGTAATTTTTAAGAAAATAATTACATTCGTAATTAAAAAAGATCAATTTTCTATTAAAAATAGAGTAGTTAAATTTTCAGTTAAAAATTTAATTTTTAAGAAAATAGTTAAATTTGTAATTAAAAAAGATCAATTTTTAACTGAAAATTTAATACTCAGAAGAAAAAATTAATTTCCAACAACATGAAAACGAATTTTCATTAAAATATTTCGAATTTCAACCGAAAAGATGATTTTCATCCTAAATTATGAATCTTCAACTAAATAAAGTGAATTTTAATACAAATAATGGAATTTTTTCGAAAATATTTAAATTGTCAACCAAAAAGGTTAATTTTCTACCAAAATAGTTAAATTTGCAATAAAAATTAAAATATTTACATTTTTAAATAGGGAAATTAAGTATCAACAAAGAAAAATGAATTTTCAACAAAATTGTTCAATTTTTAACCAAGGAGTTGAATTTTGAATAAAAAAGATTAATTTTTAACCAAAATTGAAATAGTTAAATTTTCAGGTAAAAAAATTGGAATTTACAGAAAAAAAAATTAAGTTTCAACAAAAAGAAAACGAGTTTTTATCAAAATATTGTCATTTTCAACCTGAAATAATTGAATTTTTTACCAAAATGTTGAATTTTCAACCAAAATTGAAATAATAAAATTTTCAGATAAAAAAATTAATTATGAACAAAGAAAAAATAAATTTTCAGCCAAATAGTCGAATTCTTTACCACAATAGTTGAATTTTCAAACAAAACGATAAATTTTTAACCATAATTGAAATACTTCAGATAAAAAAAATAATTATCAACAAAGAAAAACGACCTTGCCTCAAAATATTTCAATTTTCAACCAAAAACTGGAATTTTTATCTCAAATGATAAATATTGATCCAAATAAAATGAATTTTCAACCAGATAATTGAATTTTATACCAAAAAAGTTGAATTTTCAACTAAAAAGATGAATTTTCAACCCAAATTGAAACAGTTAAATTTTCAGGCTAAAAAATTATTATCAACAAAGAAGAACAGACTGTCAATAAAATAATACCATTCTCAACTGAAGAAATAAATTTTTATTTATTATGATGAATCTTCATTTAGCAAAATTAGAATAGTTTAATTTTCAGAAAAAAAAAAGAGATAAAAACGAATTTGCAACAAAAATAAAAATAAAATTATATAAAATGGATTTTTAACCAAATAACTGAATTTTGTATCAAAATATTTGAATTCTCAACCAAAAAATTGAATTTTCAACTAAGATTAGAATAGTTTAATTTTCAGGTAAATAAACTAATTAATTGAATTTTCAGATAAAAAATTGAATTATTAACCGAAATTGGAATAGTTTGGGTTTGAGATAAAAAAATTAATTAAAAGAAAACTAATTTTTATCAAAATATTTTCATTTTCAACCGAAGAATTGAATTTTCATTTAAGCTGATAAATCTTTATCCAAATAAAACGGATTTTTAACAAAATAATTGAATTTTTTACCAAAATAGTTACATTTTCAAACAAAACGATAAATTATTAACCACAATTGAAATACTTCAGATAACAAAATTAATTATCAACAAAGAAGAACGAACTTGCCTCAAAATATTTCCATTTTCAACCAAAAAGTTGAATTTTTATCTCGAATTATAAATCTTTCTCCAAATAAAATGAATCTTTAACAAGATAATTGAATTTTATACCAAAAAAGTTGAGTTTTCAACTAAAAAATTGCATTGTCAACCGAAATTGGAATAGCTTTATTTTTAGATAAAAAAATTATTTAAAAAAAATGCTAATTTCCATCAAAATGTTTCCATTTTTAACCGAAGAATTGAATTTTCATTTAAAAATTTGTTACCGAAATAGTTGAATCTTCAAACATTAAGATAGTGAAATTTTCAGATGAAAAAATTGTTTTTAACAAAAAAGAAACATATTTTCATCAACATGTACAACATTCTCAACTAAACAGAAGCATTTTCATTTAATACAAAAAAAAAATGTTAATGAAAAAAATTTAATGATCAACAAAACAGTTTCAGCTTTAGCCCATTAATTGAATTTTCAATCAAAAAATTGAAATCTCAACCAAAATTGGAATAGTTTAATTTTCAGATAAAAAAATTATTTTCAAAAAAAAAAAAAGAATTTCCTCAAAATATTTCCATTTTCAACCAAAGTGTTGAATTCTTATTTCAAATGATAAATCTTCAACTAAATAAAATCAATTTTCAACGAAATAATTGAATTTTTCATCAAAATAGTGGAATTTTCAAACAACATTGGGATAGTTAAATTTTCAGATAAACAAATTAATTTTTCACAAAAAAGAAACAATTTTTCATGAAAATGTTCCCATTTTCAACTCGAAAATATAAATTTTCCAAAAAGAGTTCTTTTTTCAACCAAATAATTGAATTCTTTACCAATTTTCAACCAAAATTTTAATAGTTAATTTTTCAGGTGAACAAAAATTATTTTTCAGAAAACGAAAGAAAGTTTTATCAAAATATTTCCAACATTTCAGTAGAAGAGATAAATTTTCATCTAAAATGATGAACCTTAAAAAAAATGAATTTTTAAGATAGCAGTTTCTTCTTTATCCAATTAATTGAATTTTCAACAAAAAAAGTTGAAATCTCAACCAAAATTGGAATAGTTTAATTTTCAGATAAAAAAAATTATTTTCAAACGAAAAAAAAATGTTCTCAAAATATTTCCATTTTCAACCAAAGAGTTGAATTCCTATTTCAAATGATAAATCTTCAACCAAAAAAAATTAATTTTCAACGAAATAATTTAATTTTGTACCAAAATAGTTGAATTTTTAAGCAAAAAAGTTGAATTTTCAAACAACATTGAGATAGTTAAATTTTCAGACAAAAAATTTAATTTTTAACAAAAAAGAAACGAACTTACATCGAAATGTCCTCATTTTCAACCCGGAAGTAAAATTTTCCAAAAGAGCTTAAAAATGTTAAACAAAATATTTCAATTTTCAATAAAAGAAATAAATTTATAGACAAATAGAATAATATTCTACTAAAAAGGACGAATTTTCAACCAGATAGTTGAATTTTCAACTAAAAAAGATCAATTTTTAACCAAACAAATGAATTTTCGAATAAAATTGTAATAGTTAAATTTCCAGGTTAACAAATTAATTTTCCAGAAAACAAAAGAAATTTAAAAGAAAATAGTTCCATTCTCTATTGAAGAGATGAATTTTCATCTAACATAAAAAATCTTAAGTAAATAAAATGGATTTTGAACCAAATAATTGAATTTTTCGTCAAAAAAGTTGAATTTTCAACCAAAAAATTTGAATTTTCAAAACAAAATTCAGATAGTTGAATTTTCTGGTAAACAAATTAATTTTCCAGAGAACAAAAGAAATTTTAAACAAAATATTTCCATTCTCAAACAAAGAGAAGAATTTTCAAACAAATAATTGAATATTTTACTAAAATAGTTGAATTTTCAAGCAAAACTGATGAATTTTCAAAACAAAATTCCGATAGTTGAATTTTCAGATAAAAAAATTAATTTTTAACAAAAAAGACGCGACTTTTCATCAAAATGTTCTCGTTTTTAACCCAAAAATCTAAATTTTCCAAAAGAGCTTATTTTCTACCATAAATAATTGAATTCTTTATCAAAATAGTAGAATTTTTAATCAAAATTTGAATAGTTAAATTTTCAGGTAAACAAATTAATTTTCTAGAAAACAAAAGGAATTTTAAACAAAATAGTTCCATTCTATATTGAATTTTCAACTAAAAAATTTAAATTCACAACCAAAATTAGAACTAGTAGAATTTTTATTCAACATTTGAATAGTTAAATTTTCAGTTAAACAAATCAATTTTCTAGAAAAAAAAGGAATTTTAAACAAAAAAAAATGAATTTTCTACAAAAAAAGTTTTCGAAAAAAATTTACTTGAGTTTTTAGTTCAAAAAATAATTTTCAATAAAAAATAATAATTTACAATCAAAGAAATAAATTTTATATCAAAAAAGATTAATTTTTAACAAAATACATGAATTTTCAAGCAAATATTTTAATTTTTAATGGAATTTTAAGTCTAATAGTTGAATTTTCAACTGAAGAAGATTGATATCCAAACAAACATGATATAATTACATTTTTAGTTAAAAAATTAATTTTCAATTAAAAAAAATAATTTTTAGGCAAAAAAGATGAATTTTCAAAACAAAATTCAGATAGTTGAATTTTCAGATAAAAAAATTAATTTTTAACAAAAAAGAAGCGAATTTTCATCAAAATGTTCTCATTTTCAATCCTAAAATATAAATTTTCCAAAAAAGCTAAATAGCTAAATTTCCAGGTAAACAAATTAATTTTTCAGAAAACAAAAGGAATTTTAAACAATATTTTTCATCTAACATAATAAATCGTAAGTAACAATATGAGTTTTTAACGAAGTGGTTCAACTTTTAATCAATTAATTGAATTTTCAACTAAGAAAGTTAAATTCACAACCAAAATTGGAATAGTTTAATTTTCAGATAAAAAAGTTATTTTCAAAAAAAAAATCCTCAAAAAACTTCAATTTTCAACCAAAAAGAAAATTGAATTCATATTTCAAACGATAAATCTTCAACCAAATAAAATGAATTTTCAACGAAATAATTGAATTTTTTACCAAAATAGTTGAATTTTCAAGCAAAAAAGATGAATTTTCAAAACAAAATTCAGATAGTTGAATTTTCAGATAAACAAATTAATTTTTAACAAAAAAGAAACGAATTTTCAACTCATTTTCAACGAAAAATAATTAAATTCTTTATCAAAATAGTAGAATTT
Source organism: Andricus grossulariae (assembly GCA_011634705.1). Lineage (NCBI taxonomy): Eukaryota > Metazoa > Arthropoda > Insecta > Hymenoptera > Cynipidae > Andricus > Andricus grossulariae. The sequence continues at coordinate 227,393,232 of JAABKJ010007545.1, forward strand.
TTAATCAAAATTTGAATAGTTGAATTTTCAGGTAAACAAATTAATTTTTTAGAAAACAAAAGGAATTTTAAACAAAAAGATTGAATTTTCTACAAAAAAAGTTTTCGAACAAAATTTATTTCAGTTTTTAGTTCAAAAAATAATTTTTAATAAAAAATAATAATTTACAACCAAAAAAATAAATTTTCGACTAAAAAAGATGAATTTTTAACAAAATACATGAATTTTCAAGTAAATTTTTTAATTTTTAATGGAATTTTCAGCCTAATAGTTGAATTTTCAACTGAAGAAGATTGATATTCAAACAAACATGATATTGTTAATTTTTTAGTTAAAAAATTAATTTTCAATTAAAAAAAAACGAATTTTCAAACCAAAATTAATTGTCCTGAAAAAAAAGAAGTTTTAAACAAAATACTTCCATTCTCAAAAAGAAGAATTTTCATCTAACACAATAAATTTTAATTAAAAAAAAATGAATTTTTAAAAAAGTAGTTCAAGTGTTAATCAAATAACCAAAATATTTTCATTTTTCAATCAAAGAATTGAATTTTGTAACTAAAAATGATTTAAAATGATTCCAACGCACTTTTAGAGGTTAAGAAACAATTTTTCATCAATTTCTTTCCCATCAGATCCTTCTATCAATAAAACATGAAATTTGGGAAATAAAAAAAGTAAATAAAAAAGCGAAAACCGGTAATGCAACACATAATTTAACATTTTTAAGTAAATCAATCTAACCGAAACATAAATTGAAACAAAAATATTTTCTATCAGAAAACAATGCAAATATTCTAATGGATATTTAAAAAAATTTAATAACTAAATAATAATAAAATAAAATGAGAAAATAACGATTAAAAACTACCTTCTCTTCCTGACCTAAAAATAATTTTTTTTAAACTGATCCGGCTACATGACACATTTAGGTGTACTTACAATCTTTCTGGGGTAGTTTTTAAAATAAAATCCTCAAATTCTCCTCGTAAATAAATCGTAGTAAAATTTTCTGTGAATCATTTGATTGATTCAGGAAAAAATAACCCTTGAACACAAACGAATTTTTAACAAAATAGATGAATTTTCAACCCGAAAATATAAATTTTCCAAAAAAAGCTCATTTTCCACCAAATAATTCAATTCTTCACCCATATTCAACCAAAATTGTAATACTTAAATTTTCAGGTAAACAAAAATTATTTTCCAGAAAACGAAAGAAATTTTTAACAGAAAACTTCCAAAATCTCAGTCGAAGAGATCAATTTTCACCTAAAATGATGAATTTTTAACAAAAAAACAAAAAAGGAATTTTTAACAAAGCAGTTTCACCTTTAGACAATTAATTGAATTTTCAACCAAAAAAGTTTAAATCTCAACCAAAATTGGAATAGTTTAATTTTCAGATACAAAAATTATTTTAAAAATTTTCCTCAAAATATTTCCATTTTCAACCAAAGAGTTGAATTTTTATTTCAAATGATAAATCTTTACCCAAATAAAATGAATTTTCAACGAAATAATTGCATTTTTCACCAAAATAGTTGAGTTTTGAAGCAAAAAAAAAATGAATTTTCCAAACAAAATTCAGATAGTTGAATTTTCAGATAAAAAAATTAATTTTTAACAAAAAAGAAACGAATTTTCATCAAAACGTTCTCATTTTCAACTCGAAAATATAAATTTTCCAAAAAAGCTCATTTTCAACTAAATAATTGAATTTTCTACAAAACAAGTTTCCGAACAAAACTTAGTTAATTTTTTAGTTCAAAAAATAATTTTCAATAAAAAATAATAATTTACAACCACAGAAATAAATTTTCAACCAAAAAAGATTAATTCTTAACAAAATACATGAATTTTCAACCTAATATTTTAATTTTTAATTGAATTTTAAAGCTAACAGCTGAATTTTCAATAAAAAAAGGGATTTTCATGCAAAAAAGTTGAATTTTCAAACGAAAATTCCCACAGTTAAATTTTCAGGTAAAAAAATTATTATCCACACAGAAAAACGAATTTTCAACAAAATAGTTCCATTTTCAACGGAAGAGTTGAATTTTCATTTAAAATGATTCTTTAACCAATAAAAGTGAAATTTCAAGCAAATAATTAAATTTTTTACCAAAATAGTTGAATTTTCAAAGAACATTGAGATAGTTAAATTTTAAGATCAAATTTTTTTTTAGAAAAACAGTTTCAGCTTTAGCCAATTAATTGAATTTTTAATCCAAAAACTTGAAATTTCAACTAGAATTGGAATAGTTTAATTTTCAGATACACAAATAATTAAAAAAAAATTCTTGAAAATATTTCCTTTTTAACCAAAGAGGTGAATTTTTATTTCAAATGATAAATCTTGAACCAAATAAAATGAATTTTCAAGGAAAGTTGGAATAAGTAAATTTTCAGGTAAAAAAATTATTATGAAAAAAAAACGAATTCTCAACGAAATAGTTTCTTTTTCAATCAAAGACTTGAATTTTTATTTAAAATTATGATTCTTTAACCAACAAAAGTTAAGTTTGAAAAAACATTGAGATAGTTAAAATTTCAGATAAGAAAATTAATTTTTAACAAAAAATAAGTCAATTTTCATCAAAATGTTCCCATTTTCAACCGGGAAATATAAATTTTTCCCCAAACAAGATCATTTTCAACAAAAAATAATTGAATTCTTTATCAAAATAGTTGAATTTTTAACCCGAAAAGATGAATTTTCAACTAAAATTATAATAGTTAAACTTCTAAGTAAACAAATTAATTTTCAAAAAAACAAAAGGAATTTTAAACAAAATTCCATATTGAATTTTCAACTAAAAAAGTTACATTCACAACCAAAATTGGAATAGTTTAATTTTCAGATAAAAAAATTCTTTAAAAAAAAATTCCTTAAAAAACTTGAATTTTCAACCAAAGAGTTGAATTCTTATTTTAAACGATAATTCTGCAACCAATAAAAGTGAATTTTCAAACAAATAATTGAATTTTTTACCAAGATAGTTGAATTTTTAAGCAAAAAGTTGAACTTTTAGATGAAAAAGTTCATTTTTAATAAAAAAGAAATGAATTTTTGTGAAAATATTCTCATTTTCAATACGAAAATATAAATTTTTCATAAAAAAGCTCATTTTCAACGAAAAATAATGGAATTCTTCATCAAAATAGTTGAATTTTCAACCGAGATGATAATAATTAAATATTTAGGTAAACAAATTAATTTTCCATAAAACAAAAGGAATTTTAAACAAAATAGTTCCATTCTATAGTGAATTTTCAACTAAAAAATTTAAATTAACAATCAAAATTGAAACAGTTTAATTTTCAAATAAACAAATTACTTTTTTTTAACTCCTCAAAGAACATAAATTTTCAATCAAAGAGTTGACTTCTTATTTTAAACGTTAATTCTGCAACCAATAAAAGTGAATTTTCACACAATTAATTGAATTTTTTACCAAAATAGTTGAATTTTTAAGCAAAAAGTTGAATTTTTAGATGAAAAAATTCATTTTTAATAAAAAAGAAATGAATTTTTGTGAAAATATTCTCATTTTCAATACGAAAATATAAATTGTTCATAAAAAAGCTCATTTTCAACGAAAAATAATTGAATTCTTTATCAAAATAGTAGAATTTTTAATCAACATTTGAATAGTTAAATTTTCAGGTAAACAAATTAATTTTCTATAAAACAAAAGGAATTTTAAACAAGAAGATTAAATTTTCTACAAAAAAAGTTTTCGAACAAAAAATAATAATTTACAACCAAAGAAATAAATTTGCAACTAAAAAGATTAATTTTCAACAAAATACATGAATTTTCAACCGAAATGATAATAATTAAATATTTACGTAAACAAATTAATTTTCCAAAAAACAAAAGGAATTTTAAACAAACTAGTTCCATTCTATATTGAATTTTCAACTAAAAAATTTAAATTCACAACCAAAATTAGAACTAGTAGAATTTTTAATCAAAATTTGAATAGTTAATTTTTCAGTTAAACAAATTAATTTTCTAGAAAAAAAAGGACTTTTAAACAAAAAAATTGAATTTTCTACAAAAAAAGTTTTCGAAAAAAATTTACTTCAGTTTTTAGTTCAAAAAATAATTTTCAATAAAAAATAATAATTTAAAATCAAAGAAATAAATTTTATATAAAAAAAGATTAATTTTTAACAAAATACATGAATTTTCAATCAAATATTTTAATTTTTAATGGAATTTTAAGCCTAGTAGTTGAATTTTCAACTGAAGAAGATTGATATCCAAACAAACATGATATAATTACATTTTTAGTTAAAAAATTAATTTTCAATAAAAAAAACGAATTTTCAAGCAAAATGTTGAATTTTTAAACAACATTAAGATAGTTAAATTTCAAGTTGAAAATATTAATTTTTAACAAAAAAGAAACGAATTTTCATCAAAATGTTCTCATTTTCAATCCTAAAATATAAATTTTCCAAAAAAGCTCTTTTTCAACCAAAAATAATTGAATTCTTTACCCAACTAGTTGCATTTTTAACCAAAAAGACGAATTTTTAACTAAAATTGTAATGGCTAAATTTTCAGGTAAATAAATTCATTTTTCAGAAAACAAAAGGAACTTAAAAAAAAATAATTTCATTTTCAAACAACATTCAGATAGTTAAACTTCAATTTTCAACTAAAAAATTAAATAAATATTTGAAACGATAAATCTGCAACCAATAAATAAAAATAAAAAATAAATAAAAATAAACCAAATAATTGAATTTTTTACCAAAATAGTTGAATTTTCAAGCAAAAAATAAGCATTTTCAAAACAAAATTCAGATAGTTGAATTTTTAGATGAAAAAATTAATTTTTAACAAAAAAGAAACGAATTTTCATGAAAATCTTCTCATTTTCAATCCAAAAATATAAATTTTTCATAAAAAGCTCATTTTCAACCAAAAATAAATGAGTTCTTTATCAAAATAGTAAAATTTTTAATAAAAATTTGAATAGTTAAATTTTTAAGTAAACAAATTAATTTTCTAGAAAAAAAAAAATTAATTTTAAACAACATAGATCCATTCTCAAAGAAAGAGAAGAATTTGCATCTAACATAATAAATTTTCATTTAAAGAAATAATACATTTTCATTAAAAAAAATGAATTTTTAACAAAGTAGTTCAAGTGTTAATCAATTGAATTTTCAACTAAAAAAGTTGAATTGACAGCCAAAATTGAAAAAGTTTAATTGTCAGATAAAAAAATTATTTAAAAAAAAGCTTCCTTAAAAAACTTTCATTTTCAACCAGAGAATTGAATTCTTATTTTGAACGATAAATCTGCAACCAATAAAAGTTAATTTTTTCAAGCATACAACCGTAAGCATAAGCTTGATGTCGCTGAAGTAGTTAGTGCCAGAGGTGAGGTGTGTAGTGCCCAAACATTACTGACATTACAGTTTTCGCAAAGATCGGTTAGAATTCGATTTTTCTTTTTATAATAAAGAATATATATTTAGAAATGGATTAAAAAATGTTTAACTATTTAGTACGAGGTTATCAATTTATAAATAAATAAAAATAATTATATATGCGATCCACGAAACAAGAATAGACCGGTAGTGACCACTGGCGGCAAATCCAGAAACTAAAAAACCGGTTTCCCGCAGAATTTTTTTTGCTTATTTCGCGTCAGTTTCAGCAAACTTGTATTTAAATAAATGAATAAATCAATCTTTTTCACGCGTGTCATGTTTATTATTAGTTTCCGCATGGCAGACTTATCATATTTTGAGCATCAAAAATGGTTGGAATGAGATAATCCAAGGTTTTGTTAATAAAAAAAAATTGTTCAATAAATTTGATTTTAAAGAGAAGTCAGCCATCGATGTCGGCCTACTTTTTACAATGCAGAAAACGAAAATTTAATTTATGCATTATTTTGCGAGTGTTTTGGCAGAAACTGATGTGAGGAAGTTACCGTTTCACCTTAAATACAAAAAATAGCTTCAAAATATTTTCACCTCTGTGAAAAATTGTGAATAGTAGTATGGTGGTCGCTGATTAGAGAAACCTGCAAAACAGAGAAAAGTCCGGGAAGTTTGTCAATCAGAGAACGTTAGGAATAAGGCAGGGATGAAAAAAAATATTGAAGTTTGAATAACCGAAAAGTTTTTGGGAAATCAAACCTCGAAATATCTTTTCGATTATAAAAGCTGAAAATAAAATTCAATGATATTTCGGAGATTTCGCCCCATGCGTAATTTCATATTCGACTATGGGAAATTTACGTCCTGCATGTATTTCTTTACGGCGGACGCAGGTTGAGAAGAAAAATATTTATTTTAACAGAATTCTGTTCATTTACTATGTGCCACAACAATCGAATTATTTTCATCGTCGCAGGATGTAACTTCACACTAACTTCTTTTTACAGTGTAGAGAAATGTTGCAGACAAAAGTTTAAGGAGGCGGAGGGGTTCAACTACTGGTACCAATGACCTCGACCTAAAATTCAATGTTTAAGGTTATTTGAAGGGTAAAGTGAATTTTTTTATATGGGAACCCCTGCTTTTGACACCAGATTTGAAAAGAGCGACAAATTTTACGTTCAAAATGATATTTTTATGAAGGTCATAAGAAGGTCGAATGAAGGTCAAATTTTCGACAATTTTTAAATAATGGGTTTTAGCTCGAAATGAAAAACGAAATCAAGGTCAAGGTCATTGGTTTCAGTAGGTGATCCTCTCTGGTTCCTTCGAGTTTTGTCAAACATTTTTCTATATCTAACCGAAATTCTGAGTTATTTTCCATGATAGATTAAAATGGTCACCGTGACGCGACGCCAAGTCCCATACAATAACGTACAATACTCATTCATCCGCAGCTATCCGCAGATAATTTTTAAACAATTTTTAGAAAAACGTATCTCAGATACTATGCAGGTTTTCATCAGGCAGAATACTCTAGAATGATTAACTTCTGGCATATGTTGAAAAAATTGAATACAATTTGCTTTACATAGTTTTCCACAAAATTATTATATATTTATAGAAATATGTCAGTGAGATGGAATTTTCCGAGTTGTTGATTTGAATTATACGTACCTTCACTGGATGGATCCATTTTTTTGCAGTGGAAATCGCCGAATCAAAGTGATTTTGTGAACTCTTACACTGAGACGCACTTTATTTCTTAATCAAGCTTTTAACGAAACGTGAAAATAGGTGAAGCTGGCCCTGAAACGTGACGTGAATATGAGATACTGAGCTCCCTCTACCATCTGAAATAAACGCAGAGAATCCTACTCTACTGACTACACAATTCAAATTGCAATAATAATTTTTTTTTCGAATTTTGGTCAGCTTTTTCGATTTTCCGGCCACTGTGCGACGACTGCTTTTATAAAATATATTCGAAGTAATCATGCTGTTTTTTAAAAAATTTTAACTTATGTCTACGATAACTAGGCTGATTATTTCCTGGAAGCTGAAACAGTTTGGCTTCTGCGACCCTGAATCAGTACAAAGATCTCGTGGCACAACGAGTAGTTCTTTATTGTTTCTAGAATGTTAAGCGTAAATAAGAATTATCCTGCATAATTCATTTTGTTAACTGGTCAAAAAAGGAAACAAAATCGGGATGGACACTTTCAACTTTTAGTTTCTCTTTCCAATGAAGAAATAAAAAGGGATCGTTCTTGATCAGACTCTGACTATAATAGTGATGTGTGAAAAATGTGCGATGACTGCGATGATTCAAGAATGTGCGATGACTGTGACAACGCAAGTGACAGCAAATGCGTTAGCGAGGGATTTATTCCTACAGAAAATCGGAAGACTACAACACTAACGCAGGAAAATTATTTTTTGAAAAAACCGAATACATCAGCTTACGGAATTGAAGCAAAAACGATGATTCTTCTAACAAGGCAGTACTTTGAATCCGAGAAAGATACTGGCAGAAATGACGACATTGAAAACGTTGAAAAGAGAACAGCAAAATGGTTGCAGATATTTGTCAGTACTGTCCATCGCATTAGTAATGAGGTGAAGAAGAGCAACGGAAAGTTTCTGTAACCCCATCAAAAAAGCGACAGACCAGCGATTGAGTGTGATGAATTTTTACAAGGTGTAATTCGAAGAAAAATGCATGACTTTCATGCAGAAAAAAGATACGCTACAGCTAAAGATTTGCACACAAAATTATAAAACGACGTTCCTGATTTACCGATATTCAGTAAAAGCACGTTAAAAAATGGGTACATGCAACGAACCTCTTTTATGAAAAGTATAAAAATAATCCTGTCTAGATGGAAAGTTATGAAATGTCAGGGAAAAGATCATCATTCTTTAGATACATTCAGTATTGCAGAGAAAGTGGATATCGAATATTTTATACGCATAAAATATGGTGCGGAACGAATCATACGGAACAATTCCGATGGGTTGAACTCATTCTGCAGAAGGAACATTGTATAATTCTGGAACGATGAGAAAAAATTTCCCAGGGGGCGGATAGCGGCTGCAATTATCTTATCAATTTGCAATAACACTTAAACATTTTGGCAAATTTACAACGAATTATGAAAGAAGACGGAAATTATATCAGAATCAGAAATATAAAGATAGATACGATTATTAGAATATTCTATACATTTTGATGAAAAATATCAAATTTTCAACCAAAATTGTTGTCCATCGGTAATATATGTGCCGTCTAATCCCTTCGAAAAACAACATATTTTAGTGGAAGATGATTTTATGTGACTTGAGGATGACTGTACGTTTTGAAATTAACTCTCTCATTATTTTTCACATTAGAATACAAGACATAACTCATACATTATTTTTGATGTGCATTTTCCAGTAAATTTATTAGGGACTACATTATACAAATTCATTTATTACATACAAGAAAGAAATGAAAAATGTGTCATAATTTATTTTCCAAGTTTATCAATTACTTTAATTATTTTTAATAAATATTGCCGTCCAGTTTCCACGTGTCGTGTGTGCTCCTTGTATTTTTTGCTTTTATATGAGTTTGAGGTGACGTTCAAATAGATTTAAGTTCTCACTAAGTGCAACCCAGTCTGCTTCTATCTTATTGTTATCTCTGATCTGTGTGGCGCACCGATTTCAAATTAAATGTCTTTTTTGTCAAACTTACTTAACCTCAATGTGCTCAGGAGTTCGGACTGTGCACCGTTCTAAAGTTTTTTTTTCGCTTCCTACGCTATGAGTTCGAACGCAACCAAGCACTCTATGCAAACTAAGGCTTAATCTAATATCCTCTGCCGTGGATGCAAGGGCTTTGTTGTAGATGCACTTCCCTGCTCGGAGTATAAAACTCCATATCATCAGTCTTGTGCAGGTCGTACAAGAGTTCTCGAAAACTGTGCCTTCGTCAAGTGTTTTGCACAGCGCCCTCGTACACCTATAATGTCGGAGACAACAAACCTCATAATTCAAACAATCGAATGTGTGATAAATAACTTTTTAATTACTGCCTTCGATACAGTGAATCCTTGACTGGATAACGTCTCATCATCAGTTAGTTGCCTCACATCTGAGATTGATGGTCTCTCAACCAAAATTAACAATGCTATAGAGAAAATGTAAGATTACAGAGAAAAGGATCGACGAATTGTCTAATAGAGTTGAAGCAGTCAGTGGTACGACAACTAGACTTCAATTACAACAATCGAACAACCAAAAGTTGGACGGTAAAAGCATTGCATGAAATTTTATTGTCAAATTTTAAGAAAGAATCCTAAGGAGAGAAAATGTAATCCTTTTCGGTCTTCTCGATCATGCCTCTTCTCAGGAAAGCGCCTCTCCTGTTAATAAAAATCCGTTATCCTTCGCAAGTGAAACTTTCTCATGCATTGTTTGTGAAAACTGCAACTCGAAGACAAGAAGGGGAAACGGATATCAAGTTGATATTTCGTCAAAGATTTCCAGCAGTTATGAAAATGAGAAAACAATCAAACTCGACGATCAACCTGAAGCTGACAACGACGGTGACGGGCAATGCCCAGCACATACTCAACCTTCCTAAAACGTAAGTAATCATTCTGTTCACTGGGATGCGCACTCATGCGACAATTCATTATTATTATTATTGTATTATCAAAATGTCAGGGGCGTACGCACAAAGCTACTTCAATTACGAGTTCAAATTCCAATGTGTGAAGATGCAGTTATAGTATTATCCGAAACGTGGCTTCACAGGAATATCAAATTCTATGAAGTAGTTTTTAAGGGTTTCAATGTTTTTCGTGGCGATCGTAATTCAAAAACACGTCACAGTCTTCGTAGTGGTGGCGTACTATTGGCCACTATCCAAAGCTCAGGATGTGTTCGTCTCCCGAAGCATATTGACATGGTTGAGCAAGCCTTAGTAAAAGTGAATATTGGTGAAAGTAAACTTATTTTGGTTGTTATATACATTCCACCGAACTCTAATATCAACCAATCCAATGATCTCTGTACAATTCTTGAAGAGGTGTCTATTTTTTTCCGGCAGACTCTCTCATAGCTCTTGGTTACCTAAACATGCCCTATGCAGACTGGAATAGAGACCTGGATCTTGGGCCTACCTGTAGCCCGAGGGACGGAACCATACATATGTAAATTAATATTGCTAATTCGGTTTCTGATTCTTTTGATTATTTAAATCTGATGCAAGTAAATAACAAAAGAAATAACCACGATTCAATACTTGGCGTAATTTTGATAAAGTCCAGCTCTGTGTCCACCAAGGTGGCCATTGATCCAATACTACCAGTAGATAATTATCATCCGCCCTTGTCGGACGAATTGAAACACAAGCCGGCTGTTAACCTAGGTGTTGAGACTAAAGCACATATCTCTCAACTACATTTTAGGCAGGCTAATATCCTAGCTAAATGCTCTTGGGTAAGCGAAATTTACTGGGCACATCACCCTGCTGATATCACAGTGGACGAAGCAGTCAACATACTGTATGCTTATCTCAATGCATTTTTTGATGTTTTCGTACAAGTGAAAAATACTTAAACCTCCTAATTTCCTCCTTGGTTCAATCCAGAACTTATCCAATCAACCTTAGCAAAAAAGACAGCCCATGCCAAAAACTCGAATGTATCCAATCCGAAATCCTTTTGGAACTACGTTAACTCCGTGAATAAAAACAACGATCTACGAAACCAAATGTTTTCAGGTGGCGAACAAGCAGACTCTAGTGATGGTATCGCTGATCTTTTTGCTAAACAATACAAATCCGTCAATTCAACCTCCACCCATCACCTAGTGTGCTTTGATCCGACTGATGACATTGCATTTTCTACTGTTTACATTAGCAAGGAGGAAATTGAATTAAAAATTAAAAATCTAGATCCCAACCAAGGGGCAGGTTCCGATAGGGGTTTTTCCTCATTGGTGAGTTGATGCTGCTCCTCACTGATTGAACCTTTGCATATAATATTCAATGAATCTATCGTGGAGGCTTACTTTCCGATTACTTGGAAGAAAGGTAAAGCTGTTCCTATTTGTAAAGTTGGTAAGAAAAATGATATCTCGAATTACAGACCGATACAAATTCTCAGCGTTATTCTGAAAATATTTGAGAGTATCGTCCACGATGAGCTGTCGGCTGCATCAGCTAATATTATTATAGATAAGCACTATCGAATTAATAGCGTCAAAGCTTGCTTGCAGGTAGATGCTATTTATACTGACTTTTCTAAAGCTTTCGACAATGTAGACGACGTTATCCTTGTTGCAAAGATCAGGGCGCTGGGTATATTGGGTAACATGATGTCTTGGCGAACGAGCTATCTTATTGACAGAACTTAATCCTTCCGAGCAAAAGGTCGATACTCTAAATAATTTATGGCATCTTCTGACGGCCCCAAGGATTCGCACCTTAAACCCTTAATATTTATCCTTTATGTTGATGATATATACACAATTCTCAAGTTTTGTTTCTTTCTACTAATTGCTGACGACCTTAAAGTCCACAGAGCAATCTGATCCTTTTCGGACTACATTGAACTTCAAGACGACCTTTCCCATCTTCAAGTGTGATGTACTCTCAACTGATGCAGCTTGACGTTAAAAAATTCGCAGTCTCAATATTTACTGAGAAAATGGTATCGTTAAATTATCATTACACTATTGGAAATAAAGAGCTACCCGAGGGTTACGAAAGAGCGTGATTTGGGTATCCAGCTGCTTCACTCCTTATCTTATGAAGAACAAATTTGGGTTGCAATCAATAATACTTTCAGGACTATGGGTTTCGTCACAATGAATGCTTTCGAATTAAGAAATCTACTCACGCTTAAATTGTTATACTTTTCACTAATCAGACCTATCTTAGAATACGACATCGTAATTTGGGCAGATAAGAATTGCCATGAACAGACGAGATCTCGACTATAGTGGAATTAGAACAAAACTCAACATTAAAAGAAATAACTCTAGATTCCTACTCGCAGGCTCAAGCTTTTTTTTTAACGTCCTGAAAAACAATATCGACTATCCGCAAATTTGAGCTAAAATCAGCTTGCATGCACCTATGAGGTTATTAAGGAACAGCACTTCATTCATTCCACCCTGTCATAGCACTAACTATCGCAACAACGCTGTATTGTCTAGAATGTTTAGCGAAGCAAACTTCGTGCGCGATAGTCTTGATTTCTTCACTAATTCTATGAAACAATTCAGAGTAGCTGTTAAAAACATTCTTTAAATGAGATGGTAACTCTTTGTGTAGAGTGCGATTCCAAAGAACTGTTTACCTTTTTATTTTTATCTTGACGTTAATAATTATTTAGACAACTTAGATTAATAACTTTCTTTTAAGCTATAATAAAGGATCAAAAACCGTTGAATTCTAAATAAAAAAATACATTACTCTCTCATCAGATATTTCAGTGTTTTGTGTACAAAGTATTCGAAAATGATCATAGTTTTGCAATAACTTACAACTTGCATATATAAATCAATATCATTTTTCACAATATAATACACTATAGAACGCTTATTATTGACGTGTCAGTAAACTTATTGCTCAATAAATGATACATATTATTATTAGTAAGTTTTATTCTTGAATAATATGTAATACAAATAGTTATTCCTGATGCAATTTTATACGAATTTAGAAGAATAAAAGAAATAATCGGTATAGATTCTCAATAATATAAAATTATAATACAGTAAAGTTCACAAATCTGTTATAATTCACTTTTAAGGTTTTACTTTGCATGCATAAATACAGAACAAGAAATATTTAAATTGTAGAAACTCGCAAAGGAATCAATAAATTCTATTCTATTTTAATGCTCTTTTGAATGTATTTGAAAAATTACTCCTTATTTTATTGAAAACATATTTGTACGTGTGATATACTGAAAATATATAATATAATTCTTTGAAAGAGTCTTTTAAAGCGTCTACTATCCCGTCTGTATAATATAGCATTTCACCTTTGCTGTTTCTCATGCTCACAAACTCTGTACTTATACTTCTGTTCATCTCTTTAAATACTAGTTTCATGGTTCCTTGAAAGTCGTTTTTTAATTTCTTCTCTTCTTCTGTTCTGCTTTCATCTTTCCTTTCCTTAAATAGTCGTTTAACTTTCCCCTTTTTGTGTCTGTAATCATTTTGAAACTTATTTCTCTCCTTATCGCTAAGACCTGTGCAGTTTAACGTTCTCTCGTATGATTTTTTCTTTTCTTTTTGGGCTGCTTAAGTTTCATCACTCTACCATGCGCAACCAGATTTTCTTCCTACAACCGCCGTACCACATACTTCAATCGCAGTTTTGACAATGATATCCCGTAACATAGTCAACGCGCCCTCTATATCTATATTGTTTCTAAGCGTCTTCCAAGCTGCCTCATCTATGTGTTTGTTTATCTTCTTCTGAAAATCTATACGCACATCCGGTTTCCGTAATGTCTAAAATATCGTGTCGTGTCGTGTCATGTCATGTCCTGTCATGTCATGTCATGTGAAGTAATGCAATGCAATGCAATGCAATGAAATTCCAGATAATATAATAAAATATGATATGATATGATATGATACGATACGATACGAGACGAGACGAGACGAGACGAGACGAGACGAGACGATACGATACAAGGCGAGACGAGACGTGGCGTGACGTGACGTGACGTGACGTGACGTGACGTGACGTGACGTGACGTGACGTGACGTGACGTGACGTGACGTAGCGTGACGTGACATGACATGACATGACATGACAGGACATGACATGACACGATACACGATACATGATACACGATAAATGTTACATGATACATGATACACGATACACGATACACGATACACGATACACGATACACGATACACGATACACGATACACGATACACGATACATGACACATGACACATGATACATGATACATGACACATGATACATGGAGGTCAGTCTGTGGGTTGAGACTGATTTAAAAGTTATTAAATCAAATTGGAGAGGGAAATTAATTTACAAAAGGAAAGGCAAAGTTATTTCAAAATTAAAGTGAAGCTTTATTCCTAATACTATTTACATTGGAATTTCGCGTCTTATTCTAGTTGTGATAGAGTAATAAATATGGGGAAGAATTCGAGCCACGCGACGATTTCATTCAAATGATAAAAATAAAAAATTTCTTCTTTTCTAAAAATGTTATGTTTTATATTTCCAGTGAGAGAATTGTTATAACTACCCATATATTTTTTTTAATTAACCATGAAACGACTTGCCTCAACATTAGTGGAAACTTTTTGAAAATAACGCAGGACTTCAAAATATTTCCGGGAGTCAAACCAAGTGGAATATACGTTTTCAGGTGCATTGATCATAAATCCGTGACCATTATGACGCCTGCACGTCAGGATCAAGGATATTTGAAGTTCAACTTCGTTAATTCGAGGGATATCATCTTTTTGACCTCAGATTCTGAAGAAGCGAAAAATTTTACGTTTAGATATATTTTTACCTACCGGATAGTGTGACCTCTAGAGGTCACATGAGGGTCAAAAGCATTCTTTAGAAATTCTGAACCTAGTGCCTTGTCATATTTTGCTAATATCAAGGTAATGATCCTTACATAATACGTTTTTAAGTGCGTTTATCACGAATCCATGACCCTTATGACCCCTGCACGTCAGTATCAAGGTCATTTGAATGTCAACTTTGTTAATTCGTGAGATATCATCTTCTTGACCTCAGATTCTGAAAGAGCGGAAAATTTTACGTTAAGATATATTTTCACCTACCGGATAGAGTGACCTCTAGAGGTCACATGAAGGTCAAGAGCATTCTTTAGAATTTCTGAACCTAGTAGCTTGTCGTGGGTTGCTTACAAAATACGTTTTCGGATGTTCTGATCACGAATCCGTGAACCCTATGACCCCTACACATCAGGATCAAGGTCATTTGAAGATCAACTTCGTTAATTCGAGAGATATAATGTTTTTCACCTTATGTTCTGAAAGAGCAGGTAATTGTACGTTCGGAAATATTTTTATCCACGGGTCCCAGTGACCTCTGAAGGGCATCTGAATGTCAAAACTATTCTTTAGAACCTCTGAACCTAGTAGCTTTTCCTTGTTTGCTAATATCGAGGTAATGACCCTTACAAAATATGTTGTTGGGTGCGCTCATCACGAATCCATGGCACCTATCGTCCATACATGTCAAGATCAAGGTCATTTGAAGGTCTGAGGTCAAAAAGATGATATCTCTCGTATAACAAAGTTGACCTTCGAATAACCTTGATCCTGACATGTAGGGGTCATAGGGGTCATGGATTCGTGATTAGCGCACCTGAAAACGTATATTTCACTTGGTTCGTCTCCCGAAAATATTTTGTAGTCCTGCGTTATATTCGAACGATTGCCACTGATGTTGAGGCAAGTCGTTTCATTATTAATTCAAAGAATATATATATGGGTAGTTATAGCAATTCTCTCACTGGAAATATTGAATATAACATTTGTAGAGAAAAATAAAAATAAAATTTTTATTATTTGATTGAAATTGTCGCGTGGCTCAATTTTTTCCCCATATTTATGGTTTGGATCGTCTTTGTTCGGGTAAAAGTTGTAGCCATTGGTTCGCTCTTGCCACGCAAATGTCTACGAGCATCGGGCGAACAGCTAAACCGCGCTTACGCTGTATGGTGCAATAAAGACTTAAACATTTTTACGGAGCTGTGCGACTAAGTTTCTTCTGAGTTGAATGATAGGTGAGGTTAGGATGACCAGGCGACGAAACAAAGAATCATGGGTGTTTGCCAAATATTATTCGTGGTTATAAATATTATATATAACCATGAATATAATTTGGCGGACATCAATCCACAGGGTATTTCGTCGACTGATGCATTCCAACACGCTAAAGCGAAAACTACTTACATTTATACAGGTAGACAAATTTAAGGTTAAGAACTATGTACATTTTCGTAATAGATCTAACGCCGAGGTCGGAGATCGTAAAATCGTCCTGGTGGCAGAGAATCAGATATCGTATTCAGGCAGTTCTCCTTTCTGGTGTCAGCATCCTGGGGCCGCTTCAGAGGCCGCCCTCTACGGTGTTCTTGGACAGAAGGGGCTTCGTCGAGATTCTGGATTAACGGATCGGTCTCAGGCCTTTTCATAGGCCGCCCTCCACGGCTTTCCTGAAACATAGAAATTTTGTGGCGATTCTGGATCAACGGATCGGTCTCGGGCTTTTTCAGAGGCTGCCCTCTACGGTGTTCCTGGACAGGAGGGACTTGGGGTTGTGGGCTGACCACCGGACTTAGTTGGGATATTTTTCTTGGGCGTCCTCTGTGTCGTCGGTAGACTCCAGGGGTAACGAGGGTCGTCGGTACGGTGTTCAGTCTGAGTGCCTCACAAGGCAGTGGGTTTTAACCCGATTTAAGGACGACCCTTGGGGCGATCTGGGTGGCAGGGGTAACCATTTTGGACCGCAAGTCGATGGTATCGGTGAATCTTCGGGCGATCTGGATAGCAGGGGTACCCATTGGAGACCGCAAGTCGATGGTGCGGGCGACTCTTGAGGCGATCTGGGTAGCAGAGGTACCCATTAGGGATCGCAAGTCATCCTCGACGCTGGGGTCAGTTAGAAGGCTGAATGTTGAGAGGGCCCGATTTCTTTGACGACATGGGTAACAGGGGTACCTATTGGGGGTCGCAAGATGTTCGAGGAAAAGGGTCCTCGTTTTTTAGAGATCTGGATATCTGGGGTATTCATTGGGGACCTAGAGTTTGGTGAGACCTGGATATCAGGGGTATCCATTGTAGGACTAGGATTTTTCTCAATACTTGGGTTGACAGGGAGATCGCACATTGAGGTAGTGATGAGTGTGGGTTTCCGAGCAGTTCTGGGGCTACTCTTTGGAGGAAGATCTGAGTCTACTGGAGCGACAGTAGGGTCATTCTTTTGCGTAACAACGTGGCTATTTTTGCGGGTGTGTGTGAGGTATATCTGAGTTGTGTACATTTTTGCGACACGATCGGTGAGGTCTATTCCGTACACCTGTCCACTTATCCGTTCCAGAATAGTAAATGGCGCATTACGTCTCGGGGCTAGAGCGGCATTAAAGCCTTTTCGGGCATCCGAAAGTTTGTGTTTTCGGACAGACTTGGTCTCCGATTTCGTTTTGCTGTGCGGATTCTTCAGGAGCTTCTTTCAGTGCTTTTTTCCTCAGGTACTGGGCCTGATGCTGCCTCACCTGATGGATCCGGGCGCCCCTGGAATTGCCAGTGGGCGTGTGTGATTTTGGAAAGGTCTATTCACCAAAGTGTTTGAGTTTAGCTCCGAAAAGAACTTCGCTGGGAGTGAGCTCAGTTGCAATGTAACGTCGAGTACGGGTGTTATAAAGGATCTCGGGGATGTGAAGATCTCAGACCTTGGGAGGGGGGGGGGGGCGAGCAGTTAGGCGTAACCTCATACCTTTTTTTAGATCTTGGTTACGGTGTTCAGTTGGATTGGCTCTGAGGTGGTAAGTGGGGGTAGTCCAGCAGGAGGTGGATCATCTTTGGCAAGCTTCGATCTAATTTTTACCCGTAAATTGGGGCCTGTTATCGGTAAGTAGGGCTCCAGGATAACCTTAACGACGGAAAACTTCGCGTTCTACTGTGGCGATAATCTGAGGGGCTTTAGTGTTACTTTATCGTTACTCTTGACAAAAGCTCGGTTACTACAAGAAGGTAGGTTTTCCCTCTATCTGATCGGGGGTGAGGACCCATTAGGTCAAGGACGATGGTTTCCCAAGGGTTTTTTGGTTCCCGGGGGCGTTGTTGGTAACGGTTGGTGGTCATGAGAGATTTGCAGCAAGCACAAAAATGGCAACTTTGTACGTATTCTCTAATGTCCTCTTTCATCTTGGGCCAGAAAAACGCTGTTGGATGGCTCGAAGGGTCTCGTCCATACACGGATATCCGGCAAGTCCGGAGTCCAGTTCCATCGACTGCCTTGTTTGCCGAGGAGATCCGTAAGGAGTGCGGCTGTTATGGAAAAGTAGGGGACATATTTCTGGATCCATCCACAAATACCTAGGAACTTTTTTAAACCGTTTTTAACTTAGGAGGGGTGGCTTCAAGTACAGCATTGACGTGCTAACTATGGGGGAAGTTGACTTCGGCGGCGATAAGGTGACCGAGAAAATCGGTTGAGGTTTTTCCGAAGCGGCTTTTTTCCAGCGAGCACTTGAGACCGTGTATATTGAGACGTTCCAAAATAAGGTCAGCATGATGAAGATGTTCCTTCCAGGCCTAAGAGTACACGGAAAAAAAAGTTCTGGAAATTTTCATTGACCGAGTCTGTGACTTTAGGATAGGTCTAAAAGCATTTGACAATTTGAAAATATCGTATTGGAAAATCATGCCATTATGATCTCGAAAGTCAAATGATCGTTGGAGCAAAATGATCTGCAACAAGAATGATCCTTTTTTTTACTGTGTATGCCTTGCAGTTACCCTCCGAAACATAGGTTTTTTTACCCAATCAAAAATTGTATTGAGTATATCCAATAAACGGCAAGAAGAAGAAGAACGGCTTCTCCTGGATCTGCTGAAAATATAGGGATTGCCACTGCATATCAAAGAAGAGTGTTCGGATCTTCACCAATTCCGATTTATAGTGGAGGATCATGCTTAGTAGTAACTGTATTTTAAGTCACGTTATTTTCCGGTAATGAGAACATTCTCATATAAGGGTTTCCATCCTTATGACTAATTCAGGCATAACAATGCAAAAGGAGCTAGAAAAGGAAAAATAGGTTGATTTTCTCACATAAAAGAATGAAGAGGGGAAAGATTAAACATTAATTGTTATATGTAGAAAAGAAGGAACAATCTTTCATAAGATATGTCATAAATTCCCTCATGATAGCTTTTCTTCAAATACTTAAAATTTATATTATAAATAATTAAAGCTCAATATATTGGACGGCTATTAATTTGTCAAAAAACATTATTTGCCAGCAGCAATTTCCTTTCGTTTTTAATTTTCTTCGATCATCAACTGATGGAAATGATATTTTCTTCTATTTTCAACAATATTATTTTCAACTGTTGGAAATTCAATTATGAATATTCTTCAAACTTCTACCACTTTCGACAATAGAATTTTGCATTGTTTATAACTCAATTGTCTATTTTCTTCAATTTTCAACAATTGAATATTCACTTTTCAAATGTATGTAATTTTTATCAATTTAATTCTCATCTGTGGAAAATTCAATTGTTAATTTTCTTCAATTCTGAACAAATGAGTTTTCAGTTTTCTCCAATTTAAAACAATTTCATTTTCAAATGTTGAAAATTGAAGACAATTGAAAACTGAATTTTCATTTGCTAAAAATTAAACTGTTGATAAATAATAATTGAAATTTCAAGAGTTGAAAATTAAATTGTTGCAAAGTGAAGAATATTGAAAATTGAATTTAATAAATAAACATTTTAATTCGTAACAAACATTTGATAAAAGTTGTTGTTTTTACAAATAGTGTCGTCATTGTCAAATTAATAATTATCCAATGGATTCTCAGTAAGGAATTAATGAGATTAAAAAAAATTCCAACTTTGAAGCTTTTACAAGTTATTGATGCACTTTTAGCGATATAATCCAGATTCAATGTTATTGCGCTGGAACAAAATTAGGAAAGAAACTAAAATTATCGATGTTAGCAATTCTTGGAAGGAAGATAACGGACATGGAATGTGACAGTTTTATAGCTCATGTTGAGAATTTTTACCGACTGCATATTTTTTTCATGTCACCATCTAACGTATATTAACTAACTAAAAAAGAACCCTAAAAGAGACTTCTATTGAAGTCTCAGCTCTAAAGGATGACAAATTTTACTCAAGCTGCAACATTACTAAACCCCAAGTTCTTTGTGTACAGGAAGTCATATTGGCACCCACTAGAAACATTCAACCTCCTCGAAAAATGAAAGACTAATTTTTTTTCGGTGATACCTACTCAGTGAATATCATTAAAACTCATCCATTTCTACTTTTTCTTATAAAATTAGGATCACCGGAAAGATTGCCCAATCAGGTCTACGTACCGAAAGGTCCAGCCACTACTTCCGGAAGAAAGTTCCAAGATTTATTATCAACTAAAAGACCTGCGAAAGAGCCGAGTACATTTTACCCAACAGTTGCTTACTACAACTCAAAAGGTCTTTTCTACGAGGAAAATGGTCACTATTATCCGGTCCAGCCAGGTGTTCCTCTTCTAGAAGACCATGGTTTTATCATTGGAAGACCCAACAATGGTTTGGTGGCTCCAGTATTTAATAGTGATCGCAGATATGTCCTGGCGGACGAATATGATTATTTCCTGCAATATATACTTACCAAAGAAGATGTTCGGAAACATTATTTGTTTGAACGTATCCCACCACATTATCGTGTAGTAAATCTTCTAAAACCAAATGGAGCTGAAAAAAATGATCTGCCACATGAGCCGCATGATCGTAATGCAAAGGAGCAATCTTCTGCTTTATCCAAAAACCCCGGAAAACGAAGCAGTACAAAAATCCGTGGTTTTGAGTATGAAGCGTTTCCATTGAATGAATTATAGGTCAGAGGTTTGCGGTTGAAAGTCATGGGTGAAAGGTGAAAGATCAGTTTTTGTAATTTACGTTATTGCATTATCACAAAACTATCAGGCAGACACAATGATCATATTTATTGAATTATTTTGATTAAATATTTAATATTATTTAATTTTACGTACATGAGAGAAGACTCTGTTGGATCTCTCGTATGCGTATGGTCCAGCCAAGATTTTGGTCATTTTAACAGCTTTAGGGAAAACGATTGAAAAGTTCAATCTTGTTAAATCCTTAAATGTGCATTTTTTCGAATCCATTTAATGAGATACGGAAATGAAATAAATTAAATCGATTTCAATCCTTTTTAACAAATGTGTTCAGTATAACATTTAATATTCATTTCGAGAAGCTCTGTAATCATTACAATCCAGGTAATAGAATTTCTCGAAATAAATATTAAAACTTACCGAAAAGCTATTCTGTCCGACTTATACAAAACTTATTTTTATAAAGGCAACTGAACACATTTTCTCCGTAAAAGTTTCAGAAATACCCACTAAGCAAGAAATGCAAAACTTTAAATTACCCCATTGGTAAATATTCTTTTTATTTAAATTTTATGGTTGAAAGACATAAAATAGTGATGAAGAATCTATAAAATAATTTTTCGCTTCAACTTTGTGAGTGGAAATGAAAACCTAATGACGTAAAGTGACCAATCCAGTGCTATAAAATCTTTTTCCTTAATCATTATTTAATAAGCGTTTATTAAAACTATTGTAAATTACGTCAATAAATGGAATTTATTGAGAATCGTAGTTTTCACCTATTTTAGAACGTATGTTTAGGAGTATTATTTATCTGCGTGAAGATTGTACATCAATTTATATACGTATCATCTTTATTCTCTGCGTCACACAGTGGTTCAGAATTGGATTTTTGCGGCCAGATCAAACTACAAGTCACATTTTTCATCTAAATCTGTTGTTTCAAAATTCTATGTGAGCAACAAGTGTAGAAAAAATGTTGTTTTCGGAAAATACATTATTTTAACCCGGGAAAAATGCTTTCTCTTAACTATCTGCACTATAACTGCTGAAATTTATTAAAAAATTGCCAAAACATTGACAAAAATTAAGAATTGTTACTGCCAAAAACAAATTTCACAAGCTCATACTCAAATTCGACATTTTTCAGCAGAAAAATGTATTTTTTGCGGGTTGAATTAATGTTGTTTTCGAAACCAATATTTTTTCTACGCTTGTTGCTTACATAGAATTTTTCCAAAACAAAAAAATCAAAAGTAAGGATGTATTTTAACGAGCTTCAACATTCATTTTTCTCGAAAAAGACGCAAAATGTGAATAGTAATTCACGATTACAAATTTTTCTATTTCCTGAAATCTATAAAATAATACCCCTACCAGATGTTTATCTGTTAGTCAACAAATTTTTCCAAAAAAATCGATAAAAATAAACTAAAATATCATTTAATTTAACATTGTTACTAAACTAGAAACAAACTTTAAAAAAATGAAATGTTGAAGTTCGTTAAACTAAATGATATTTGAGTCGATTTTTATCGACTTTTTTGTTGTTAAAAAACTTGTTAAAATACACAAGATATACATCCGCTAAGGGTATATTTTTATATCTTTCAGGAAATGTAACAATTTTGAACAATAAATTTTTTTAAATTTTTGGTGTCGTTTTCGACGAAAATGATATTTTAAGTCGTTATAAATGATGTATCATTAATTTCAGAGATAAAACTCAATGTTTCTTTACTATAATGGCCAGGAACTCTAATAATCTATTGCAACATGCTCTTTATATTGTTACCAAACTAAGACCAAATGTTTAAAACAATGTAATGTTGAAGTTCGTTAAACTAAGTGCTATATTGATCGATTTGTATAGTTTTTTGGGGAAAATTGGTTAAAATACATTATATAAAAATCTAGTAAGAATATATTTTTATAGACTCCAGAAAGGAGAACAATTTTGATCTATAAGCTAAGAGTTTTCGAGAAAAATGAGATTTTTAATCATTAAAAATGAAAAAATTGTTTTTCTCAAAAACGCGTTGCACGATTTTTTTCTTCCTTGGCTTAAAATAACCGGGGAGCATCCATGAAACGCATAAAAAAGTGAAACTGCATATGCAAGCACTTTTGCGTTGAACTTAATCGAGGATAGTCATCAATGAGATAGTGATTACGAGGTATAATTATTCTTGTAGATTTGTAGAACATTCATTAAAGTTACACTCGTTACGAATTAGTTGTGTTTAGATGAAAAAACTATGATCCTTATTGCGACTATGTTCACCAAGTTAGCAGTTTTTGTCAATTCTATTGGTAAATATATAATGTTATAAGCCTGATTGCCTTAGATTCATACCATTTTTTCTAATTCTATTTCAGATACCTAAGTTAAACGTCCCGGTAGTCGTGACGCCAATTTTATTGCTTGTTATCTAATTCGAATTAACTAAAATTCTATTTTATACGAGGAAATGCTAAAAATAAATATGTTTTATCATCGATGTTACTTTTAAAATATTTGATAACAATAAATACAAATTATAATCAAGTTTCACACAAGGAATGCTTGTATGGAACTTTAGCAAAAACATCTCTTTCAGATCCCAGTTTTTCCAAACATCTTCTGATTCTAAATTTTTTATACAATTAAGTATAGTTAAGGATAAATAATTGTATTTTTACGGTAAGATAAATATTAGGTATTGCTGAGGCCTATACCACCGGTTTGATTAAAAAAAATTTGTATTCAACAATTTTCGTTGCTAACATGTTTCGACCGAATTTCTAAGAATGTTTTCGGGCGAAAAAACTGTAAAAACGAAGGTACAAAACAATGTAGATCAATTAAAATAATTTATTGTAGATCTATAAATATTATGATGTTTACCTTATATTGGAAAAAGAAAAACGCTGAATGTTGATTGATTATAAAAGTTATGTTATAATTCCTATAATTTTGAAAGAATTTTTAAACATTAATTTCATTATTGTCTCATTGAATATGTATCATTTCTAGAAGTAAGCACTTGCCTAAGTTTGGTTTAATTTCAATAATAGTGTCATCATCAATACTAAAATCGAAGTATTGCATATTTTGCTAAAGCTATATTTTTTAAATCTCTTTCAATTGATGTTTCATGTTCTCTATTTCTTATACATATAAAGGTCTACTTGTATGTCCGATATATGTATTTTTACAAGTTTTACATTTGTGGCTATATACACAATTGCATTTGTTTTCTTTTTTTTTTTTTTTGATAAGTGGTTTTTGACAAGTCGTAAAGAAATGTTTGAGGTGAAAATCTCAGATGGTAAAAATTGTCTTTGCTTATGTATCTTTAATCTCTTGGCTTCAAATTAAAATTTTCTACTTATTCATAGTATTTTCGATGCTATACTTTGAAATGGTTGGGAGAAAAATTCTATATATTTTGAAAAGCTACAATTCTTCTTCCACACTTTTTTCACGTATTTGTCGTCGTTTGGCGTAAAATTGGAATATTCGATTTTTGCATCCGTTGGTCAAGGAAGGCTGGTTAATGAACTGGTTCGTACTTTTTCTTCTGAAATTCAAATTACAGAACAACATTTTTGAAATTCATTCTTCAATACTCGTAAATAATTAATGTTAATTATTATTTTTTCATCTTACTTGGCCAAATTTGATTTCAAAACTTTATTTAATTCTACAAATGAAATTGTACTTGGGATTACAACATTATTTGATAGACACAATGATTATATTTACTTACTTATTTTAATTAAGTAATTAATTTGATTTAATGTTATGAACCTGATAATATTCTAGCTTGGCGATTTTGATAGATTTGGGTAATTAAGATTGTAGGCAGCATAATTATGGGTATCTGGTGAAAAAATGTAATTAAGTCTTCTCTTATCTAACAAAATTTCTAATTTTATAATAGTCGATATGATAACTTTTTATGAGAAAATGTATCTTTAATTCAAATAATTCTTTTAGCAATAAAATCGGGTTTGAAAAATTTGATCTCAATTCTGTAACGAAATATATAAAGATTATAATTTCTTGCACTTGCGTTGAGTATAATTTTGATGTATACCATCTAAATTCTATTTAGTGAAAATTCACTAAGAATTAGTGGAATCGCACTTTCAATCAGTGATATACTTTTGGCTTTTTGAATCAATGAAATTTTGCTGAGAATCAGTGATTATTCGCTGAAATGTCAGTCATGTTTGACTGTTTTTTTTTTCAAGAAATGTTACTAAAATTGCGGTGACGCTTGCTACAACATGAGTAACTTTTTCTACAGAGGTAAAAGTGTACAACTACTAGAACTTCAGTAAATTATCAGTGGTCCATAGAGAATATTCACTAATTCAAACATCCATAAGTATGTTACTGATTCTCAGTGAAATTCCACTGATTTAAATTACGAGAGTATCATCTTATTAATTCCAACACTGTATATGATAAGCTATATAAAACATCCGATAAGATTTATTATGAAAAAAATTAACTCTTTGGCAGAAAGTCGCTTTATTTAAATTTTATCTTTGAAATACAGATGAAAATAGAGACAAAAAAAGTTAAATGATTTTTCGCCACAAATTTATGTGTAGAAACCAATCATAATGACGTAAAGTGATAAAGAAAAAAGTATTTCGAGAAATTTTTTGCTTTACAATTATTATTATTATTATACGTACTAGCCGTTATCTCAATAGCGGCAAGGTTTCAAATTTATGAAATATTCACATATAAATGTATCAAGATTCTTGTGCATTGGTAGAATATTCCTTAAAGTTACACTGGTTACGAATAACTTGTATGTAGACGAAAAAATGATCATCCTTATTGCAACTCTGTTCATCGATTTAGCAGTTTTTGCTCAATCTAGTTCATTTTCACATTTTACGGCGATTTATTTACGTCTCTATTTAAAGAAAAGAAAAATTTTCCTCGCTGTTTATGGATGATCCCTAAGTCAGTATGAAGAATCAGATTAGAGTTGCTCCACATATGGAAACAAGTTCATTTTTATCGATTTTGAGATTTTTACTTTTGGTAATAGATTAAACAAAAACAAACGATTCTGCAGCACTTAATAAAATATAATGGAATTTTATGCGATAACAACTATTTTTAAATTATGTTTCTTTAGATTGGTTAATAATGAGGTCTCAGTTAGAGGCCTTTATCAGTGATTGGATGTTACATTTTTATAAATATATATATATAAATTTTTATTTTAGAGCTAGATAAGTAGAGTCCTTCTATGTTGCAACTATTTCTATTTTCGAAAATCAACTAAATAAGGCGAGAAAGCAAGAAAGTTGGTTGGAACCAACAACCTCACATGTATTGAGGAGTAGGTTGTTGGTACAAATCCACCCCGCGGTGAATGTTTTAGAACGAGGAACATCGTATAGACTCTACCTTATTTCTTTGTTTTTTGAAAAGCTCTCAATATGTACATATCTCGTTAGTTTTGTTTTTGGTGCATAAACTACTGCTCCACATTGAAAAAAATTATTTTGGAAAAATCGATTTTGACATTTTTTTTAGGAAATAACGAAAGGTACAAATAAATGTTGAAATAAAAGTTAAAGCATCTAGAAAAGTTAAAAAAAACACTTGTTACTCTTTTGATATGGATAGCATCGTGTAAAAAAAAAATTATATTTGAAAAAAAACTTTCCCGGCCTGAAAAATGGTTTAGCTCACCTATAACTGTTAGGATGCCTTTTTTCTCATAATGGTGCTCTTTCTAAAAATAATGAAAAATTCAATTTTTCTGAAATAATTTTTTTAAATTTGAAACAGTGGACTGCCAATAACGATGCTTATGAAATATTCAGTAAATATTACAAGCTATAAAAAAAAAATATATATATATATTAAAGTGGGGTTTTTGAACAAATCCAATTTTGAGAATAATTCTAGAAAAATGGCCGCCATTTGTCATGGAAATTTTATTTTTTGGGATGAATTGAAAGAACAAGTTGTTTTTGGGGTGGTGGCTGGAAAAGGGGTTCGGCATGAGTGGGGGCTCATCCCTCTCGCCCTTTAGAATATGGGTAAACTGATTTATCCTCCCTTTTCAAGGTCCATCCTTCTAAATTAATTATTATTTTACAAAATTTAATACATTTTTTAAAGAAAAATCTTAAAATCCATTTTTTTCATTTTTTTTAAATGTTAATTTTAGAGAAGAAGTGTAAAGACAAGAAATATGTATTTTGATGAGATATCCAACTTTTTCTAACATCTTTATCTCGAATCAATATTTTTTTTTTAAATAAAAAAAACTAGTTTTGTGGAAAAATTAAAAAATGTTAATAACTTTATTTCTATTAATGCGAGCCAAGCATCCTCTTAGGACTATCAACTGGGATGTGAAATAAACCCCTAGGCCAAGTATCAAGTAAATATTCTTGGGTAACCTTGTCGGAAGCACATCCCTAAAATACACAAGTCAACCGAAAGTAAAAAATGGCATCCATTTTTACGTATTTCTTACAGTTTACGAGATATATACAGTTAAAAATTACATTTAAGTTCTACATCGATTTTCACGTGGACCAACAAAACAATACCCTGGTCACTATTTAGTCGATCTATAATTAATAATTTTTCTATTTTTCTACAGAATATTTTTTTTTAAGATACAAGATCTATTTTTCTTACAGAATTAGGTTCATCGAAAAGATTATACAATCAGGTCTACGAACCGTTGAGTTTAGCCAGTACGTCCGGAAGGGAGTTAAGAACTATCATCCATTAACAGACATACTGAAGTACCACCCACTTCCACACATACGGAAGTACCATCCACCTACAGACATACGGAAGTATCACCAACTAACACACATACGAAAGTATTACCAGGTGTGATAAATCCAAAAGTGCTAACATTATTTGCGGAAGTATTCAACCAACATTGTCAGTACAACCCAAAAGGTATGTTCTACGAGGAAAATGGTCAATATTATCCAGTCAAGCGAGGTTTTCCTCTTCTAGAACACATGGGTCATTTGATTGGAAGACCCAACAGTGGTTTTGTTGCTCCAGTATTTAATAGTAATCACATACCTGTTATGGCGAAAGAAAATGATCATAACCTGCAGTGCTTCATTGCCTCAGAAAAAACTCTAAAGGAGTATGTGCCCGAACCTATTCCACCACAATATCGTGTAGTAAATTTTCTAGAACCACATAAACCTGAAGTAAATGTTCTTTCATATGAACATGAAGTAAAAGTTCTACCACGCATGATCGTAAAGTAAACGTTCAATCTTCTGCCCCATCAAAAAAACCAGGAAGACGAGGCAATATCAAAAAGCGTGGTTAAGTGAAAAAGTTTCTCAAACTAGGCAATTCACACCTTAAAAAAGGCTTCCCACAGGGAAGAAATTGCCACTAAATCAAAAAAATATATTGTATAGGACATATTTTCTTGATTCAAGAAAGTTTTTCTTGTCTCAACGTTAATTTTTTTCCCTGTAGACTATTCAAATATATTATCTAAAATATTTAAATTTTATATTTTTATTTGAAATTCTTACTGTGAAAACTCGATAATTTAGATAGATTGATCATAAAACCAATAATAAACTTAAATTTATTAAATTTTCTTCTTTACTCCCAAATCTCAACCCTAAATCTCAACCATTAGGCTTTATATTTTAAATATTACGTTCAAATACGAAAGTCTCAAACTGCAAGTCCATTATTGTAATTCCCAAAAACAAGGACATACAGGAAATATCTGCCCTAAAAAATCCAGGGATCAGGGGTCCAAGGGTTAAGACATGAGGTAAAATATGAAAGGTCTAAGATTTTTTAAATAAAAATATTTTTGAAAAATTTCATTATTCAATTAATCAAAATTTGACACACCGCCAAGTAAATTATTTCTGGAGATATTTTACTTTTTATGCTCAAAATTCGATTATTTAGCATTTCTTACGACCTAAACTTTTAATTTGACACCGATTTGTCTTAAAATTTCAGATAAAATGAATAGATGAACCGCTAGAGGATTTTTTTGTTGTTCAAATTTTGATTCATTAATTATTTCTAGAGATATTTCAGTTAGGTTCAAAATTCATCTTTTTATGCATTCCAGTCGACCTATAGCCTACAATTTTGAACTGATCCATCTAAAAATTTCATGACAAGATGAATAGGTAAAGCTCTAGCGACATTTTTCAAAAATGTTATTTTATTAATTAATTCTAGAGATATATCAGTTTTCATACCCAAAATTCAATTTTTTAACATTGCAGTCGACCTGTAGCCTACGACTTTAAACCGATTTGTCTCAACATTTCATAATAAAGTGAGTAGATGAAGCTCCAGGGGATTTTTTCAGGAAATTCTTATTTAATAATTATTTCTGGAGATACACCACTTTTTATGTCCAATATTCGATTCTTTAGCATCTCAGTCGACCTATGCATAGGCTACAATTCGTCTAAAAATTTCAGGATAAACGAAATAGATGAAGCTCGAGAGGTATTTCCCAGGACATTTTTATTTACAAATGAGTGAAATCTCACCAAAAACATCCACGATGCGAAAGATTAATGAAAGAATAATTCAACACGGTTATCCAAAAACATGTTTTCATTCATACGGTGATTATTTTTCAACATTTTACATAAATGGTACGAGCTTTAAACTGTGCCGTATTTAAGATGAAGTAATGCCAGTCGTTGCTGCGAATTATCATGGACAAGAAAAGTATGAATAATTTTTTTTTGTTAGGTTGGTAAAAGAAACGAAATCGCTCATTTATTTTAAAGTTGTTTTGTTGGTAGCACTAACTGTTAGTGATCGCAAGCTAAAAGTATAAAAATTACTATCTAACCTGTAGATAATTTATTCGCCTCATATCGAATGACACTTCTCATCAAAATGCATAAAATATATTTTCGATGAAAATTGGGAGAGTTGATCGTTAGACAACATTGAAGCTTAGAGTCTTACGAAAAAAAATGTAAAAACGTTTGCTTCAAAAAACAGCCACTGTTTCTCATTATTCAGCTCGTACTTGTATCCACCTCGAGCTGGTTTAACCTAAATACTGGTTTTATTCAAATTTCATTATTGAGGGAAAAAATAGTGATAAAAAATATGTTACATCATTTTTCGCGATAATTTTATGAGCGAAAGTCAACCCTGATGAATTAAAATAATTTATACTGTGTTTTTAAAACTTTTGACTCAATAATTATGTTATAAAAATTCAATAAAAATATTGGAAAGTTCCTTATTGTATGGAATTTATTGAGAATCATCATTTTTTGTTCTTTTGAAAATTATATTAAGAAGTATTATTTATCTACGCGAAGATGGTACAGTAATTTTTATTTATCAACTTAATTATCTGCTTAATGACAAACCAAATAGCGTGAAGGTTGCAGATTGATAGAGTAAGAACATATTATGATACACGTATTAGATAACGATTGGTATCTATAAAAATTTGTGTAAATTTGTAGAATATTCATTAAATTTATTCTGGTTACGAATTAGTCGTATTTAGACGAAAAAATGATGATCCTCATTGGGACTCTGTTCGTCGCATTAGCAGGTTTTGCTAATTATAGTGGTAAATATATAATATTATAGCGCAATTTCCATAAAGTTGACCATTTTTATTTCCAATAATTATCTGAATTAGCAGAACCGTAACCAGTCTTCGTTGCGCCCTCCTCCCATATGCTACGGGACAATATTTACAGTAGAAGTCCGATAAATTTCTCATTTCGGGGCTGTAGGTGCGGAAAATTCCACGAATTGCGGACTTATCAGATGCCCCCTCTAGTAGCACGATATTAGGTGCGCGCATGCGTAAGAATGTTGAGCAATAAGCAAATCATGAGCAAAATAGCACACGTAGTGGGAGACCCCCAATTAGTGTGCGTGCCGTGAGTGTGATGAGGTTTTAAGGGGAGTGTACACTTATGGAACGGCAACTTATCGGACTTGTACTGTAGTTAATTTGTTCCCGTTTGCGCCACCTCGCGACCGGCGCCCGGTGCAGGGTCACCGACGGCACCGCCTTAGTTACAGCTCTGTCAATTAGCATTTATATAAAAGCGCACAATGTATATCGTGAAGTTTTAAAATTCGAGAGGATTTCGTTTTGAAATTATAAATCAAAAAGTATGAAAAATGTCCTGTCGTGCGACGATCTCGAACTAAAAGTTTAAAATATAAGATATTAATAGTCGATCCTTTCATATGAATGTGAGAATGTGATCTCTAACAGCCATAAAAGAATACTTAAAAGCCGGAAGTGCAACAAAACTCTAATGCGTAACCACAAACACCATAAAATACTACTACGCCACAAAAGTCTACTGCGCAGCCGTAAGTGCGATATAACTTTACTGCGTAACCACAAATGCACATAATCCCGCTGCGCATCTGAAAATGCAATATTACTCTAGTGCGCAACCACACAAGCCACATAAGTCTACTGCGCATCTGAAAGTGGGTCATAACTCTAGCGCGCCACCTTAAAACCCATATAACTCCTCTTGCATCCGGAAGTGCGACATGAAACTAGTGCGAAACCATAAACTCCATGTACACTACGCAGCCGCTACCTTCGGTATCCACGCCTGTGCAGTCATTACATACGGTACTTACGCCAGCTAGGACGTTACCTACAGTACTGACACCTGCTCAGACATTATCTATGGTACTTACACTTTCGCAGACGTAGATCCATATGTATTGATCTCAACTTTAGGAAAGCTTAGCAAATCCCGTTCAGTCGTCGTCAACCCATCGGGATCTTTTTTCAACCAAGTCCATTTTCGGCCTGTGAATGAAATTTAAAAACCCACCCAGGTGATCGAATGATAATGATTATCCTTGAAAAATTCATTAACAAGCTGTTCATCTACTTTTTAACAGCCCCATGGGTATCCCCATTATCTCCCGTTACAACACCCTATCACAACCGCATGGAACATGGGATTAACCCATTGGTTATCCTAGGGGATTTAAAAAAAGACTTCCAATGCCACACTGTCAAATGTGTGTGGCAGTGGGGCCACACAGCAGAAGTGAAACTTTACTTAAGGGCATGTGATACTTCGTCGTGTGATAAATCGGGTTCAGTTCCCCCGGGTTTTTGTCCACAAAATTGAAAAATGTTGAAAACTGTATTTGGAGGTGCTATAAAATAGTACAACAGACGTCCCCGAACTCTTTTTTTGAGGGAGAATAGCAAAAAAAATTTATTCTGCTAAATAAAAATTTTCTCTATGTGCACTATTTGGAGGTTAGGATTCGTTTTTGAGAAGAAGCGTGTCTGAAACCTAGAATTGTTTTATACCACGATGTAATTTACGAAGAGGAAATAGAGTTTCTCAAAAAATATTCGAAGCCCTGGGTTTGTTGAAGTTTTACATTGTTCCTTAATTTGTTTTTAATCAAAAAGGTACCTGGGTAATATTAATTCAGTGTTGGGATTTTCAATTTTCGAAAGTCATTAAACCTGCACACAAAAAAAGCAGAGCTGCATTATTTGTTGCAAGTATTTTTCAAATGGGTGTAGGTGGAGTTTTCTACATCTAAGAAAAAATAAGATACATTTAGTTGACGACGTAACCATAACCAAAGTTGAGGGTATATCTCACCACTTAAAAGTAATTTTTCCAATTAAGAACACTGTCAAATCGGGGTAAAGAATACACTTGACTTTTTCTTTGTTAAATTCACTTTACTAGAAAAATTACCTTTTCTCATCGCTCCGGAATGCATGATATCGTTTCATATAAGCCTTCAGAAGCTGAATAAGAATACGGCCAGAAAAGTGATCCATAGCCATGCTTATAGAGCCGCTGGGAACTGTTTTGTTTATTTCTGCAGAATTCGCGTGACCGACTTAATTATATGCAAAAATCGTAAATATTCATAAACCCTGGTTGAGTGGCACTCCAGTGAGAGAAATTCATTCTAACGAGAGGCTACTTTCTCGTTGAGGGCACGGGCTCTGTAAAATGCTGGCCGTTGCTCTATCGTCTCATCGCGGTTTCTATTTCAAATTTCAAGATTCTCGATTTAAATTGTTTTTAACTGACGGGTAATAAACACCCCGTCACAAGTGCTACATACTATGATAACTTCAAAACGTTTTGATTTCTTACCACACACAAGAATAAGTATATTCTCCCTCCTGCAGTTAAAAAATTCAACAACAGCAAATACTACTTCTGGTGAAGAGAGGAGTTCTGAAGAGAGAATTGCCAAAAGTGCTACGGTTGTAGAAGAAAATAGACACGTAAAGCTTCTGTATCGCCGACTGGAGCATATGACAGGTTTGTCAATGGATACATACGAGCTACTGAAAGTTACTTATTACGACGTCGGAGGCTTGTATCTACCACACTTTGATTACTTTGGTAAGGACGTCCAATTTTTCAACTCTCACGTTGGAGATCGTATCGCAACGGTTCTGTTTTATGTAAGTGAACAAGTACTTTTCAGTTAGGTATAGGCAATACCGATGCAACACTTCAAGTATCGAGTGCAAAATACTCGATACTACGATTCTTGATACCCGTATGGACGGTTGATGTATGAGAGTATCGGCACTTTTTGGCAGGAATCGGTTCTTATCGCTACTCCATGTGTAAGAGAGAGACAGAAGATGACGTCTCCAAACTCCCATTACCTCCCCGCCTCTTCCTTCCCACCTCCCATGAAAGTTTTAGTAGTATGGGTGCTTTAGTGTCGATACTATTCAAGTAGCGATGCTTTTTGTCAGTATCACTCATGCCTATTTTCAGTTCGTGCATGCAATCGGAATGAATTATTACTTAAATTAATTCGGGTTGAACGCGCAGGTTGAAATGTAATAAAATTAACAGTCTCATTGAACTTGGTGTCGATGTAAAAGAACACGATTATTGTACCAAAGCGGTCAATTATTTAACGATCCTGTTTTGTAACTTTAGTTTTATATCAGGACCTAAAATTTTACTGAAGAATGAATAGAATCAAAGTAACTCAATATGAGACCACCAGCATTTTATGATAATAACTTGGCATTTACAAGTATCTTTAAAACTTTGATGGAGGTGAGAAAATACGCCAAAGGAGCAATCGGTTCCACATGCTTTTGCGTCTGCAACACTTATAAGTTATATCAGAATGCGCTAATTAGCTCAGGTAACAGTTGAGGCACTACTTCAACTCTCAATCTTCAATGTACAGTTGAGGCCAAAGGCTATTAAAAATTAGGTTCAGATTTATAATAATATGTATTTTCACAATTCGGTGGCTAAAACGACTCTAAGCTCGGAATTCCTACTAATCGCATTACGTATCTGCCGTGCAAACCCTAAACCATCATTAGACGTATTACAGTGTCTTGCCATATTATCAGGCCAAAGCTAAAAAGTTACAATATTCACATTATTTTTGCTATTTATTGTAAGCACTATGATCGTTATAGTGTTTTTGAATTGCAGTTCGCTAAATTCACCAGATGAATTAGCACGTTTTTAGCTGGGGATAAAGTCAGCGTTTTTGATTGGCCGGGAAACTCTCCAGATATGAATCCCAACCAGAAGGTTTGGGAATTCCTGAGTCAGAAATCAGTAAGCACGCTTCTACTAGTAAGAAAGAGATAATTCAAATACAGAATCACATTTAAGAGTATTGCTCAAAGATAAAGAGCAAACATGTAAACTGTATGAACAGTATGCCTCGTCGCATTAAAGCTATATTATCTGCTAAAGGTGGCTATACGAAATTCTGATTCTGATTAAGTCTTTTTTTATTATGAAATACTTCAGTTCAGTATAGATAATTATTTTTTTGATACAATTTATCATCTATAATATACTTCTATAAGCTTTTACAAAAAATGTCTTAATATAAATGTGCATAATATTAAAAATGATGAAAAAGTCATAGCAAGAGAATTTCCCGGCCGGTCGAGAACGGTTACTTTTTCCCCAGCTAGAACCGTGCTAATTCGTTTGACGAATCTAGCGAACTTGGCGCCACTTGTGTAAACAGGGTCAATTTTAAAAGCTACAAGCCTAAAACTGTTCAACTCATAAGATATATGAAATGGAATTTGTTAAATGTTTATAGCTTTTATTATAAAATTATTCAATATCCAGCTATTTCATTTGAAATTGTTTTAACTATGGTTAAAATTACATCTTTAACTTGTAAAGATACAAATTTTAAACCAGAAATAATATTTTTCTTAAATCTAAAGATGTCCAACAAATTCAATCTTGAAGTCATTTTGAAGTATTTAAAAATGAACTGCGTCAATCTGAAATTATTTCATGTGATACCAAGTGAGATTTCAAGTGATTCGTTTATTTTTTTAGAGACAAGTTTTATATCTATAATAATCCTGTTTTGATTAAAAAAATAGCATATAAAATAATATTGAATTTTCGGGATAATTAGTATATAAAACTTTAAAAGAAATATACTTTCTAGATGAATGACGTGACAAAAGGCGGCGCTACAGTTTTTCCTGGCTTAAACATCACCTTATGGCCTAAAAAAGGTAGTGCAGCATTCTGGCACAATCTTAAACGAAATGGAGAAGGAGATCAGTTAACTGTACATGGAGCATGTCCAGTACTTTCTGGAACAAAATGGAGTAAGTTTTATATTTAAAATATTATAAATGAAGCCACATTTAAATCGAATGCAAGTTTTTCATTTGTTCTTCGCAAGAGGACGACCATCATCATGGATCACTGATTTCGAAGGGTGAAAGTACATTGAAATCCGTTAGTTACGTATTTCTTGAGCTTTAATTGGGAATGTCTTACGAGATATTATAAATAAACTAATTTAATGAATCAATGCAAAATTTCGACAATATGGTTTGTGCAAAAATTCATCTTGCAAGTAAAATTGTTGCCAGACAAAAGCTGCATAATATGTAGTCAAAACGAACTTACACTGAACAGTACCTGTCTTATTCATTGACAATAATAAAAATTGCATATTTCAGCTATTTTTCTTCCTGAACACCGCTTCCGTCGATTCGCAAAATAGACGTGTTTCAAAGTGCGCATGTGCTATTATTATTCTTCAACAGTCTGTTGGATTGAAGTACATTGTATATCATTTAGAGGCATGGAAGTCCTGACTTTCGAGATTGGTTTTGCAAAATAGTACATTGTGTATCTAGTGGCTTTTGAGAAGAGAAGAGGTTACCGATTTCGAGATTGCATGGTGGGAAGGTTGTGTAGGCGGGAGGGGTTTCCGTGGCACAGCCCACAGTGGAGCACAAGGGCTGGTTGCCCTAACCCCCCCTACCCATCCCTCGGGGGAAGGGCGGTGCCCCCCACTACAAAAAACAAACTCCTAAGATAAAACAGGATTTATGAAGTTTTTATTTTAAAATAAGAAAATGACTTGAAGAGGAAAAGATAATGATAACTGAAAAAGATAGTTTGTCAACCAAAAATGGAATAGTTGAATTTTCAATTAAAAAAAAGTTGATTAAGCAGCTACAAATTTTAAGAGAAAACTGTTGTATAGGTACCGCCAACGCGGTACCTATAGTCCACGCCAATGGTGCTCGTATCGACAGTACTTTATCTGCGCCTCACCATACTTTTCTCATTTACTTCATTTACTAGTGGGTTAAATCGAGTTTTCCTCACGCTGACGTATTCAACCGAGAAATCGATAACTTCGTCAACTCTGAACAAGCTTCGGAAGACGCATTTTCTGCGCGGGTGTTGGTCAAATACATTTACATGAAATAATAATGTCTACACAAATATAATTGTCGAAACTTTGTATTTATTTATCAAATGAGTTCATTGCTGATATCTGGCGAACGATTGCCCAGGGACAGCTGAAAATAATATATAGTTAATGGAGTTTAATGTACTTTATCTATTTGTGTTCCATTAAAAACAGTTGTACATGAGGGTGATCCTCCCCTTGACAGTCAAGTTATTAATTATAAGTACGGCCAGATAATGCCTCCGGTTTGTATGGTCTCTATGGTTTCTAAGTTTCTACTATTCTTTAAAATATCGGCAAATGAATTTGCAAATGCTCTTTCAAAATATCATATCATGCTAAATTTACTGAGTTACGATATTGTGAAAGCAGTTTGCTTAAATTTTTCAAATATTGTTGAAATTCGTCTAAAGCATTACATTTTGTATCTGTATTAGTTGTATTAGAAAACTCTTAGGCTTGGACGGCATTTGAAAAGAACTGGCATTTTATGTATCGTGCAACCATTATCAGCAATTTTTATACAATAAATAAGAAGTTTTCTCATAATATTAGGCTTATTTAATTACAGTTGTGACCAAATGGCTGCGTGAAAAAGGTCAGGAATTGCGCAGGCCCTGTACTTTACTGGAGAATGAATAGTCATTTACAGGATGAGTTGATTAAAAGAATGGAAAATGAATTATCCGAAATTTCAGAGATTTCACATAATTCAGGATTAAACTTCACTGTATTCCTCTTCTAAAATTGATTTTGAATTTAAGTATCAATTTAAAATTATGAGACAAATCTTTTGTGATAAGAGACTTATTTATTTCCCGACTTCACCTAAATTCCCGTATTCCTTGCCTTTCAACGCAAAAGAGAAACCGTTCATTCCTGACAAGTCACGATTTCGCATGCGCAGAAAGTTAAAATAATTACTTTTTTTTTGTATTTGTAATTTTCATGAATTTGATCGCTTTTTCAATTGCAAAAAATTCCGCACAGAGTACCGATGTTAGTTAGTCCATTTAAACGAAACAACTGTGATTGATTATCTGGGAGTGAGACATATGCTGCACCATATCGTGATTCTAAAGGATTTTCTGTGTTTTCTGTAGGTCAGTTACACCAGCCCCCCCCCCTGTCTTAATTTTCGTGTTTTGTACAGCCCAATGAATTGCGCCGCAAATGCCCGCCAGTCCCCCATTTGAAAAACCAAAGTTTAAATTGCATGACCTCCAAGATCTCTAAATGCGCTGATATGTGTCATTAAAATAAATTTTGTGCCACATTGATAACTGAGTTATCAGCGATCAAAATGGGGGAGGGGGCTGACGCGATTTTTCTGAAATAATAAAATTTCTTTAAATTCATCATAGGTATCCGTCATAACTTCCGATGCGATCATATGCACCACAAAAAAAATTTTGAACTTCAAAAGCTGTCCACGATACGCCGGTTTCAGCACTTTACAAAGTGATGACTGAGTGATGACCAACAAAATGAGAAGTTTTCAATCAGCAGTGATAAAGGGACTTTCACATAGGGTTTGAAATGCGCTCATATGCGCTATTCAAATTTTCTGCATATCTTGAAAATTGGCCAAGATATGGAGGTCATAGCATTTTGCAAAGTGATGACAAACAATATAAAAAGTTTTGATCACGTAGTGATGAAGGGACTTTTGTATAGGGCTTCAAATGCGCTTATATGCGCCATTATTAATTTTCTGAATTTCTCGAAAATTGCCCAAGATATGAAGGTCATAATATTTTTTAAAGTGATGACCAAGAAAATAACAAGTTTTGATAACGCAGTTATCACGGGACTTTCGTATAGGGTTTCAAATGCCCTCATATGCGCAATAAAAATTTTCTGCATATCATGAAAATTGCGAAGCTATGGAGGTCATAACATTTTGCAAAGTGATGACCAACAAAATGAGAAGTTTTGACTACGCAGTGATGAAGGGACTTTTGTATAGGGATTGAAAACTTTCCATATTGTTGGTCATCACTTTGCAAAATATTATGACCTCCATATCTTGCGCAATTCTCAAGAGAAGCAGAACATTTTTATGCCGCATATGAGCGAATTTTAAACCTCATAGAAAAGTCCCTTCACCACTGCGAATAAAAACTTCTTATTTTGTCGGTCATCACTTTGCAAAATTTTATGACCTCCATATCTTGGGAAATTTTCGAGAAATTCAGAAAATTTTTATCGCGCATATGAGCGCGTTTGAAACCCCATATGGAAGTCCCTTAATCACTGCGGATTGAAAACTTTTTATTTTGTTGGTCGTCACCTGGTCATCACTGTGTGAAGTGTCAAAACCTTTATATCGTGGACAGTGTTTAAAGTTTGCAAAAAATTTTTGTCGCGCATTTGAGCGCATTTGATTTCATGACGGGTAGCTAAGATGAATTAAAAAAAATTTTGACCCAAAATTTTTTCTTGGTCGCATATGAGCGCATTTGTGGCGCAATTGAGTGGGCTATAGAAAACACGAAAATTGAGACTGAGGGGCGGGGAGGCTGGTGTAACTGACTTGTTTTCTGTTTTTGTTGCGTCTGTAAAAACTGGACTCAAGTTCGTGGATTTATTCAAAATGAAATTGGCTATCATTTCATCAGGGTTGGGAGATTTTCTGAATTGTGCTCCTAAATCAAGTTCGATATTTGGCTTAAATATTAATATTCCTGTGGGAAAGTTATAAATTTTGTACAAAGGGTGTGAATTAACTTTTGTTAAGATGTCCTTATGTACTACCCATTCTCGATATATAAAGGGAATCTTCTAACCTGAAATTTTATTTTGGGCTTGAATTAAAGTGTGCATGCTTGTCCATTTTTTAAATACAGGGTTTTCGTTAAAATTTTGTATTTATATAGAAATCTATCCGTTAGAATTTTTGGCCTCAACTTTAGTAGTGATTCCCCGGGTAATCCAAGGACCGTGTTTCTGGGTGATGATCGCAATATTCCCAAATTAAATTTTAGTGCGGCATACTGAAGTGAGTCAATTGTTGAGAGGAGGGTTTTTCTTGCGTCTACATAATACAATCAACCCCAGTTTATGCATGGTCTAACTAGGCTTTTGTAAATTTTTATGGTGATATTTATGTGGATGCCTTCCCTAATCCCTGAAATAAATTTTATGATGTTGGTTATAGAAAGAATTTTTTTTTAGTGTAGTTATGTTTTTTCTCCAGGTTGATTTGTTGTCGTAATTCAAACCCAGGAACAGAGCATCCCTCCATCAGAGTGATTTTGAGCGAGTGATTTGGCCAATGTGATTTAGTATTTTCCTTAGGTAGAAATTCAACATTATGGTGGCTGAAACTGAGCCCTGGCGAACACCTATGCATGTGTTTCGAGTTTCAAGATAATGTTGACCTAGGTATGAGTGGAGAGTAAGTTTTTATATCAAGTTTGCTAAAAATGTTATCATTTGATGATTAATTCCTTCTTCGATTAGGTCTTCAATTAAGATTTTAGGTAGACATTGCAGGCTCCTTTAATATCAATGAATATGGCTCCCATGAATTCGTCCTTTACCCATGCTTTATGTATGTCTATGTCAAAAATATTGATATTGTCAGCACAGGGCCTACGTTTCCTGAAGACGTATTTACAATTATGGTTTTGAAGCTCTAGCGCAATTCAATTTTGTAGTCAAAATAGAATTCATGTTTCCATGATTTTCATTAGATTGCAGGCTAGAGCTATAGATCTGTTCCGCTTATTTACTGTTTTTCGTCAGTGAATAAACAAAAGCAGTGTGAGCAAATTTCGTGGATATTTTCTAGAGCTATAAATATTATTGAAAAAAGTCAATAAGTTTTGTATGGCTATTTCCGGTAGGTTACGGATAGTTTTGTTGGAAATACAGTCTGGGCCAGGAGCAAACTTAATCTTAATTTGGGCAACTGCTCGCTTCAATTCAGGTAGACTAAAGGGGTCGTTATCGTTATTAGAATTTCGGTTGAAACTGTTAACCGGTATGTGAGGAAGAATGTCTGGAATGTTTTTCAACGGTGCAAGTTTATCAATGTATGCGCGCACCGGTTTATCTATGTCATCTATAAAATACGCCATATGCTTTTGTTATCAATTTAAGCGTCAATTGATTCACATAATTGGAGCAAACATAGTTTTATTCCCTTTCTAAAAACTTTTTTTTTAATTTTGAACTGCTTTTAGGTATACTCTTTCATTTTCGTTAAAAGGGTGTTTTTTCTATGAGCGGTATTTTGACCTCATTGAGTTAAATGCTGATGAACAGGTTTTAATCCATAAACGGGCGGGTGGAGGGCTAAATTTTTGTCTGCAACTGGTTCATTTTGCTTCAGCTGAAAAAGGGTGTCTTTAACAGATTTAATTATATCATCAAAATCATCTAACGGTGATTCATTTGAGGGAGTATTCTTTGAAAGTTGTTCGGTAAGTTTGTTAGAGAATTCTGACCAGTTAACGTTATTGATATTTAATCTGATCCTATCTTCTTGTCTAGACGGTTCCTGGAGAATGAGGTCTATATAGATAGGAAAGTGATAACTTTCATATAAATCAGATGAGACCTCTCATTGGCATGAGTTAGCTAATTGGGGTGGAACTAAGGTCAGGTCCGGAACGCTAGGTGGACATTGGGTATTTGGGTTGAGGGACTTCGAAATTGTGGGATCACCATCGTTAGGAAGAATGAATGATAAGTTATTTATTTCGTCAACTAATTCGTTGCCACCGTTTGATCAAAATACCTGGCTGCCCATAATAAATTGTGTGCGTTGAAATCCCCTTCAATCAATGTTTCTTTCTGAGTTATGAGATTTAAGCAAGGATTTCCAAGTTAGACTTGGGGGGCCCATGCATTGATAAAAGATTGTATTTTTGTTTGTCAATAATTGTAGTTTCAATAACTATGATATCTATGCCAGGGTTATAAAGTTGAGATGCTGCTAGGTGTTTGAATTTTCTTTTCTTATAATATTAAATCCGTTAAACTTTATTTCATCTTCCTAGATTGACCAGTTTTTTTGTAGTATTATGATATCTACTTGCGCTAAAATACATTGAATTTCCTGTATTTGTGCCCTATCAGCTTCTACAATTCCATTGTACAATAACTGATTTCCCGAGTTGTAATTTGTTGTTTGTTCGAACGTTTGGAACATTTTTAATCATCCTAGAGATGCTCCTAAATTCTCATTTTGTCTTCATAGTCATCGCCATTGAACAGTAAATCCATACATTTTGTGCGATAAAGTCGTTTACAATATATAAAACTGTACGCTAGAGCAGGGTAGCAAAAATTGTATACTCCTAAAAGCTGAGCAAATTCGCTAATCCTGTGATAACAGCCTATATCAAAACAATTGAACAAATCTGCTATATGAAAATTTTTCTTTTCTATCAATTCCAATGTGAAATCTTACATTGAAAACTATGAAACAAACTTTTGCTTCTTGCAGAAACCCGACTGTAAGTATAAAACGTAGTGTAATATGTATATGTGTGCCCTAGAATAGGCATTAAAAGGGATCATGTGAAACAACATGTAATATTATACAAAGGTTCGTGTGGAACCATATTAGGTATTACTGAGAGTTCTTTCCTAATCCGGCAAAAATGCTTATCTTCCTGTTTTTCTAGAGCTTGTGCTAGCATACGTGTGACGTCATGTAGTTATCCTTCGATACTCTCTAGTCTTTGCTCTATTCTTTTCCTCGAGGATCGTTCCTCTCGAGATTCACTTCTCGACCTACTTCTCGATCGCTTACTCTTTTTGACTTTTCCATAGCGGAATAACGTGCATATAATTAAATTCGCGAATATAAAAAACTGTACGTGCGAACCTTCTTTCACAAAGAAATAATATGAAGTTGCCTGCGCACGAGAACATACAGGTGCTCAACCGCGTTGTGAAACTCCTGATAGCTAAACACTACAAACCTGTCATAGACGAGACCATCTTATTCTAACCACGTCGCCTCTTACAGTGCACTTTTCATCAGCCATTCGCTTGGACCCTTAGCGCTGCTCCGAAATGGTCGCGATGCGGAAAGTTTCTTATTTGCAAAGAAAGCATGCACGTCCGCTGTGCCGATGCGAAAAATATATAAACATCGAAGTGCATATTTGCCATCATTGGAGCTATCCAATCGTTACCATTTCTGGCCGAATCCTTGCGAGATCTGCATCTGATTCATTCCGAAAATTTGTGAAAAAAAAAATTTTGATAGTAACGGAAACCTACGGATGCAGATCTCGGAAAGATTCTGAAAGACAATTGTAGACATACTTATGTTACTGAATATTTCAGCTCTCTAATTCAACATAGAATAGTTTTTACGATATCGGAAAGGGCTTGTATAGAATTACAGAAAAGAAATACGCGAACAGTGGACTGTATTTGAGCACATGCTTAACATACATGCTTAACGGTACCCTGCTTAAAATGATAGATAGTATCCGATAGATACGGATAGGATTCAAAATTCATTCGCATCTATATGGATTTTTATACGGTATTTGTGTCTCGTTTTAAATCTGGTTCTGTGCGGAACTTTGTCGACGTATGCAAAATTTTCTATCTGGTTTTTCACTTGGTTGTACACAAAATACTTTCGGTGTCCAGTAAAGCCTTATATGGTTTTCATCAGATTCTTTCCGGATACTTATACGGTTTTTGTGTCCGACTTTTAATACGGTTATATACGGAACTTAGTCGGTGTATACAATTTTTTCTATTTGGTTTCTTATCTGGCTCTATGTGAAATATTTTCGGTGTCCAGTAAAGCCCTATGTGATTTTCATCTCATTCTATCCGGATACTTGAACGGTATTTGGGTCTGGTTTTAAATCTGGCTCTATGCGGAACTTGGTCGGTGTATACTATTTTTTCTATCCAGTTTTTTATTTGGTGGTATACGAAATATTTTCGGTGTCCAGCCCTATTTTATTTGGCCTATCTGGTTCTTTATCTGGCTCTATGTGGAATATTTCCACGGCCCATATTGCTTTATCCATCAGAGCAGCTTGAAACAGATAAATAAATTTGCAAAAAAAACGGTTTTATTTATAATAATTCCACTTGATTCATTTTTGAAATTACGCAATTGAACACACGGACACTTACAAACATAATCGCACGCACAACGCTATGAAAAATCGCCCTCGCTGGGGATTCGAACCCTACCTAAACATCCTAAATCTAACCCGCACGCTCTAGCTAATTACGCCCTTGCTCCCAATTTGGCTTCCGGGCCGTACTGCGCATGCGTCGCATCAGCAGCCTCATTGGATTTTGATCGCGCGCTTATTTGAAATGATTAAATATGCAAATCAATTTTTCGCGACATGTAATAATCATAAAGTACAAAAAAATATTATGAATGATTTGAAATTTACATTGGTGAAACAAAGTATTCCATCCTTTGAATTAAAAATCAATCATTTATTTGTAAAGAGTACAAACAAATAATTATTTCACCTTGCACTCTAAAAAACTATTTTGTGATCTGAAAATTAATTGTCATTAATTCCACAATGATGATTTATGATGAAAAATTAATTGACATATGTAAAAGTTTCAAAAAAGCGCGCCATTTGCAGCCAATGAGACTGCCGATGCAACGCATGCGCAGTGAAGTTGGAGGTGTAATAGTATAATAAATTAGAAACATAGGCAAGTAAAGTAAACGGTGTTTTTTTATTATATGATTTTTTTTTATTTCTGGAACAATATTTGAAGGGTTGCAGTATACAGCATTTGAGAAGCAAAAAATCGAAATTTTTTAGGAGAGCGAAATAGCATTCTGTAAAATCGAAATCACGATTTAAAGTCAAAAACAAAAAACTCCCGAGCTGAAGTGTTTCTGAATTAAGGCCAAAAAAGTATAATTAAAAGAAATTTCCATTTCCGAGAAATAAAATGTGGATGTTTACAATTTCAAAGTGAC
Source organism: Andricus grossulariae (assembly GCA_011634705.1). Classification (NCBI taxonomy): domain Eukaryota; kingdom Metazoa; phylum Arthropoda; class Insecta; order Hymenoptera; family Cynipidae; genus Andricus; species Andricus grossulariae. The sequence continues at coordinate 227,438,037 of JAABKJ010007545.1, forward strand.
AGGAACCTCAAAATGATACAGGCTCGATTGATGATCACGATAAAAAATTCAATTTTCAGTTTAAACAAAAAATAAAAATTCTTTCCGAGATATTGAGTTGCTAAATTGGGAGAAAATGAGTTTTGCCTAGACAAAGTTTACCAATTCCGAGTAAATCATTCAAGAATTTGGCGGTCCTAATTTCATGGATTTTAAACATCGTTTTCCGATAGCGACTAAAAATCTATTTTTCAATTTTTAAAAATAATAAAAACTTGCTCCCGAAATATGGAGAGGCTGAATAAGAATAAAGAAGTTTTCATAGAAAAAATGTATTCTGCTCTGGGAAAAATAAAGATTTATTATGGCGATATCGCACTGTAAATGTTGTAAAAGTTATAAAAGTGGCTTATAGTAGAAAATGAAGATTTAACATTTTATGTTGGAATTTGATTACGATATTTTGATGCGAACAGCATGGCAACTAGCTTTATTTAAGAGTTTTTTCTTTGAAAAAAGTATATTATTATTTTGCAGTATTTAAAAACTTTTAGGAAGAGGAATATGGTCACAAAAAAGTTGAGAAAAAGATAAGAGGTTAGGCATGTAAAAAAAAGAAGACAGCAGACATGTGTGCAGAGATTCAGGTATCTGGTTACAAATTACCAATCTTTTTATGACTCCAATAAAAATGAGATTTCGAACATATCCTTTAACAACATGTACTTGATTTTTTAATTATTTTAAATGCAAAAAGCTCATTTTTTGCCAAAAATGTCGATTATCTAGCTTTGTACTGCAACCCTTTATTTAAAAAACGTATAAGCTATATCTTACAACAAAAAAACATATTGTCATATTTGAATTTTGTGTTTTGTTTTCCATAAAACCTCAATGTTCTTTTTTAAATCTCTATAACTTTTGACTTAATTGAGATATTCGTCCTTTTATGTTCATTTTTATAGCTCTTATTATCTTCTTTTGTAATCCGCAAAAAAATATAAAAAAGGTGTAGTCGAGAATGGCGCGAACTCGCGAGCTTATGGCGGTAATGCAGCACTACAGTGCGTTTGCCCTTTTATTCGTGGTAGCAAAGATATTTTACCTAGATGCGGCAAGGGTCAGGAGTGGGGACGCCGAAAATATATAGCTAACTATTTTTCGCGTTTGGCCATTTATAGACATAAAGTAAACGTTTTGCTTTCTGGTCGTCTTTAAATTATATGAGTGGTAATGTTTAGTCAACTTTAAATTGCAAATGGGAACCTATATTTTTTATTACAGATACAGATTCCAAAAGCTTCCAAACGAAAAATAAAGATGTCGCCCGCAAATGTGCGGCAATTACGCAACTGAAATCATGAACTAGAAGTAAGGCCGCTAATGTACATCTTTCATAATAGCAAATAAGGTATACGGATCGAGGAGGAGGATGACGCGGCGAAGGCAGAGATCCGCGATTCCAAATTTCGCTCGAGACATGAATTCGGCCAATCATCGCACGACCCCACTACCAGGCCCGGGTTGGCACACTCGACTGGCAGTCGGTCGGCAGATACCCCCTCTAACACAACTCCCGCTACAGCGGCACGCGACCTGACGGGCTCGCTCCCACCAAAGCAGCGGCCAATCGGTGCACAGTTGGCTGAATCGGGAATTTTTTATTCAAAATCACCTACAGCCTACAATTCTTAACCGATTTTCAAATTTTTCGTTCAGAAGTGATCAGCAATAGTTTCATAAGTGCGTCTATGGATTACATTTTTTAATTTTTATCATTTTATATTTTTTGTATAAATAAACAAAGAGAGAAAAGAAGAACTTTTTTAATTATTATTATTTATCATTAAATAAATAACTTAATTCATCCCATTCTCGGTAAAAATCAATGTCAAAGTATCTGAAGAATATGAGTAATTAACAGGATATCAAATCTAATCGTCATAAACAAATTATATTAACAAAATATCAATATCGTGGAAATTTTGCTAGCAAAGTATATTTGTAAGTTGAAAACACTTGATTTTATAGACAGGATTACATTTGCTCGTGAAAATTTGTTGTCTGGTATAATTTGTTTATTATATAAACAAATTATATAAGCAAATGCATAGTTTAGGCATTTATTGGCAGAAAGTAATCGTATTTCTCCGTGATCGTCTTCAAATTACATAAGTCGTGATGTTTAGTGACGAACAATTGTCAATCCATATTATTTATTTCATAAACAAATGCATAGTTTGACCATCTACAGATGCAAACTAACCGTTTTTCTTTCCGATCGTCTTTAAATCACGTTAATGGAGATTTTTAGTGATGCAGACTTGTCATTTGATATTATTGATCTATTTTATAAACAAATTTTATAAACAAATGAATAGTTTGGCAATTTATGGTCAGAAAGTAATTGTTTTTCATTCTTAACGCTTTCAAATTATATAAGTGGTGGTGTTTAAACATGAATAATTGTCAGTTGATATTATCTGTTTATTTTATAAACAAATGCATAGTTTTCCATCTATGGACAAAAAGTAATCGTTTTTCTTTCTGATCGTCTTCAAATTGTATAGGTGATGATATTTAGTGGTGACGACTTTTGGTTCAATATTATTCGTTTATTTTATACATAAATTTTCTAAATAAATGCACAGTTTGGCCATTTATAGACATAAAGTAAACGTTTTGCTTTCTGGTCGTCTTTAAATTATATGAGTGGTAATGTTTAGTGATGCAGCCTTGTCATTCGACATTATTTGTTTATTTTATAAACAAATGCTTAGTTCGACCATATATAGAATTTATAGAATTTTTTACTTCCAATCGGACAGTGTTCAATAGAAGCTGAGGATTTCAAGCGGTTCAGAGAATTCAACACACGAAAGTGCTGTCGAATTTCCAGTGTTATCATTTGAAAGCAATATTTTAAAAAATTACTTTCTGTCTGCAAATGGTTGAACTGTGCGTTTGTTTATAAAATAAAAAAATAATATTAAGTGACAAATTCTCATCTCTCAACATCACTACTCATATAATTTCAAGGCGATTAGAAAGAAAAACGTTTACTTTATGTCTATAAATAGCCAAACTATGAATTTATTTATAAAATTTATATATAACATGAACAAATAATATCGAACGAGAAGTCTTCACTACTGAACATCATCACTTATATAATTTGAAGACGATCAGAAAGAAAAACGATTACTTTCTGTCTATAAATGGACAATCCGTTACTTTCTATCCATAAATGGTCAAACTATGCATTTGTTTATAAATTTGTTTATAGAATAAACGAACCACATCGATTGACAATTCTTCGTCACTAAACATCACGCCTTACTTAATTTGAAGACGATTAGAGAAAAAGCCGATTAATTTCTGTCTATAAATGACCAAACTATGCATTTGTTTATAAAATTTGTCTATAAAATGAACAAATAATATCAAATGACCAATCGTTATCACTAAATATTACCACTAATATAATGTAAAGGTACTAAGAAAGAAAAACGATAAGTTTCTGCCCATAAATGCCTAAACTATGCATTTGTTTACATAATTTGATTATAAAATAAAAAGATGATACCAGACAACAAATTTACATGATTATGTATGATCCTGTCAATAAAATCAAGCAATTTCAACTCACAAATATAATTTTCATCGAGAGTGGGATTAATTAAGTTATTTATTTAAAGATAAAAAATAATAATTAAAAAATGTCTCATTGTTTCACACCGTTTATTTATGTTAAAGATAGAAAATAATACAAAATCAAAAATCTCATCCATTGACGCTGTTGTGCAACTATTTCTGATTACTTCTAAACAAAAAATTTGAAAATCGGTTGAGAATTGTAGGCTGTAGGTGATTTTGAATAGTACATTCCCGATCCAGCCCACTGTGCGCTGGTCGCCCCTCCCCCCACCATTTTCTACCTGACTAGCGCGCTTGGCTCGTCACGTGTAGACATAAATATGAGGGGCGTCGCACCACGAAAGCAGACAGCCGTTCGACGGATATTCTGTGGGAAATGAATTGTTCTTTTTATTAAACACATACGGCCCACAAGTCCGTTATTTAATAGTGGCAAAAAAAACACGTCAGTCAATTGTAAAACAGAATAAAGGAAATTTATTAATAGTTACATTTTGCAACTCTTGTAACGGCACGTACGTGAACGATGGTATCAGAAGTCTGTATCTAAGTGTACACGAGAAAGGAAACTCGCAAGCAACTCTTGCGCAGCAAGGTTGCTAATAAAACGTAGGTTAGTCCAACGTGGTTTCTTACATAGAGTGGAAACTTCGTAGCCACTTTGGAGGAACAAGGTTGGGGATAAACCGAGGTTATCCCCACAATTCGACGTGCAAGGCCGACATCTTCCTAGCGCTATACGAGTTACCAGTATCCGACGGGCAAGGATGTGATCGCCACTCGCACCGTGCCTGCTAGCAAACTCTCTGCAACCACACTACGTACTTCGCCACTACGGCCCTCAAGATTTGCTTGATTCTCCAGTCATCACCGATTCGCTGCAGCCAATGAAATTAAATAAACTCTGTTCTCATTTTTTTTGTGGCACCCTACACCCCATCTACATTTTATTAGTTCTTGAGTCATCAACCATTTCGCTACCGTAGGAAAGCTAATATTCTATCCTTTAATTTCAGCACCTATTTACCTCACTCGGCTAACCTCTTCACTAATGTCCCACGGGTTGCCTACGAGGGGTCCTTGGGGCATCAGTGTAGAGGATACGAGCCTCGCTACATCGGAATCCTATAGATTGCCCCCGTGATGAGCATAGGGTGTCGATTGAGGGTGTACGTCGCACCCCACATACACAACGTCAACCTCTCTACTGAGGACCCATGGGTTGCCTACGAGGTTGTCTACCTTGGGGCATCAGTGTGGAGGATACGAGCCCCGCTACATCGGAAACTCCCCTATACATAACAGACCTGCCTGTCACCCCAAGATTTTCTTCACCCGACTTGGGGACTTGCTGTGATCCTTTCGAATTTTTCCTATTTGTTGCATTTTAGGTATTTCACCCATCGGAAGGGGTTCCGATGGTAGGGGACCCTCCCAGAAAGAAGAGAAATAGGCCGAACTCTAGACGTCGGCACACCTGCAAGCGTCGGCTCGAGGAATCTATCCGAACACTCACAGACGTATATCTACTTGAAGAAACAGATTTGAATGTTAGCACGCCCAGCGTACCCAGTGTTCCTGAAAGCACTATTTCAGTGGCCTTAAAATCCCTCCACCCAAATGGAGATCACCCGAAAAAAGCCCCTCGAAAGATACCAGAAATATCCGAAATCCAACAGGCCTGAGAGAACAGCCCTTCACCCCCCCGACGCCTCGGGAAGCGAACGACCTGAGAGGTACACTCGCTACTCCCCCTCGAGTTCTCCACCAGCACTTCTGGACCCAGCAGCCAGGAACATAGACAATCAACCCGCAAGACACGTTTTAACGGACTTTGCGCATTGCAACGTGCCCTTCCGTGCCACTTACGCTGCGCCCTTCCGTCCAGGACCTTCCTCCTCGACGAGCATCCCCTATTTCGCCTTCTACTCTCTCATCGATTATCCCGACTACAAGAAATACTTCGGGTGTATCTTCAGTCAAGAGCAGGAGGCATGGAATAGTCGAAATTCGCACGGAGCCGAAGGAAGAGACTTAAGAAATGCAGGCGCATCAGGCTGAGATACCGCGAGACCCTTCATTCTTGGACCAAGGCCTCCGATGAAGATTCATCGCATCAGTATCCCGACCCAACCCCATTAAATTTGGACATCGAGATTCACGACAACGAGCTTGAGTCCGTAGTAGATCTAGACCCTTGACAGCCCCACCGAGACTGACATAGAATCCTTCGAAGAGCTTGCAGTCTAGCTGCTCAATGACACCGAACCCACATCCTCAGGAATCGCGTATGCTACACCGGAATCCAACAGCCTCCCCCGCAGCACCAAAACGAGCAGTCTCCTCCAGTCGAGGCCTATGATCCAGAGTATCCCAGCTTCGACGTGTAAGCCCGCATATCCCAGCTTGGAATGCAGACGCGGAAAACTTCAATAAAGTGGAAGCGTTTTGTTATTTTATCTTGCCTCATCTCTAGAATTAGAAGTGTGCCGATTTCGCTTGGGAGCCTTGTGTGCCTAGTCCCTCGAGCCCATCTATTTACTCTCGCCAGGCGGCCCATCGCGTGTGCCACCAGTTCAGGTATCGCAACATGTAGAGGGTTTTCACAGAGCATGAATCCAATCACCGATGTGAGTGTAGTCCTCATGACTTCCGTGAAACCCCTAAACTACAGCGTTTGTAATCGTCGTTCAAGAACAGCAGAGTAGAACCATGTAAGCATTTTAGGCCCTAGACCCCACCTCAACCCAAAGGCTCTCCTACACATCCAAAAAGTTATGACAAACATCCTGCATCGGGTCTCCAAGTGCTTTGCCTAGCTCAGATTACTATCTAGGTTTCTCCTAGATATTCAACCGAATCTGTAAACGTCAGCTTCCCGCCACATAATACAGGAGCGTCCCCTTTGAGCACCTCATAATTTTTCCTGAAATAAATCAGACTGGTCTTTTCCGGATTGACCGAGAGCCCTCAGCTATCACACCAGAGCCCGACGATGCGCAGCGCCGACCTTGTGAGACTGATCAACGTTTCCAGATGAGCCCCCCTGACTAGTAGTACAGAGTGATCCGCACAGCCCTGATTATAGTATCCCTCTTTATTAAGCCTACAAAGGAGGCCATCCACTACAATGCACAACAGGAGGGGCGACAGGACACTCTCATGTGGGCAACCCCGTGGCGCTATTCCCCTTACTAGGCCTTTGCCTTATCTGGTTTCAAGACTCCTTCGGCGTAGCATGCTTCTATCCAACATACTAGCTGATCTGGCACTCCACATCTTAAAGCCTCTTGACAGCTGACTCCTGGAGAAGTATTGCTGAAGCCATACTCTATGTCCAAGAAAGAGCCAACAGCTTACCCCTTTTGTTCTAGCTGCTGCTCCAACTTTGCCACAACAGCACGGAGCGCAGTTTTTACCAAGCAACTTGCCTGAAAAGCATGCTGCCCTCTGTGCAGCGGGGAGGCCAAGAGCACCTCATATCTGCTATATCTCTCGACCAGCTTCTCAAACGTCTTCTGGATTATAGATGTTAAGATGATCGATCAGAAATCCTTTGCAGCAGTGTAACCCTCCTTCCCAGTTTTGGGAATGAAAGCCACTCAATCACCCTTCCATGCCGATGGCACGTGTTTTAGGACAATGCTTGCCCTAAATAATTTCGTCAGTGGAGGAACGACGAGAACCATGATTTTTTGTGAAAGCGCTGTATAAATGCGATTCGTTCCTGGTAATTCAAAAGGACAGAAGGACTTTACGGCCCATTCAACCTTTATAGTATCAACAACCTAGGTGGCGAAATTCCGATAGGCCCTCCCTATCTCTTAGCCCAAGCCTTCCTCCTCTTGGTCGGCTCAGATTCGCTGAAAACCCGGGAAGTGAACTTCCATCGAGTGATTCAGCGTTGCTTCTTCATCTTCTGCAAACTCAACATTATTGAGCCTTACTAGCCCGAGGCGATCTTCCGGATTTTTCGTCAGGATCTTGCGGAGCCTCGTTGTTTCTGGAATGTCTTTCGATTCCTTACAGAAGCTCTGACTCCAATCCTCCTGGTTATACTTTCTTATATTTGTATTGTATTTATACTGGGCCGTCTTATAAACGTCCCAGTATGAAGGCAACTTAGTTCTATTTGCCCTGTTGCACAACGTTCTGGTCTTTTTACGGAGTCTCTCCAAGAGAGTATTCCACCATTCTGCTCCTTTTCTAGACTTAATTGTGATTTTACAGCAATTGTCCTTATATGATGTCGTCAGAGTCCTTCGTAGAAAATCCGCGGCGCGCTCTAACTCACCGGTGGTTCCATAGCTTGCGGGTAATTCCACAAGCCTTCTTTTTAGTTCCTCTTTATATGAGTCCCAATGTGTATTTTTGGGTTTCTGATCTTTGAAACCACCCGTTTTCGTAGAGTTAACCGAAACAAGATATATTTATGGTCCGAGAGAGACTCTCCATCGAAGACTCCCCAGATCACTATCTTGCTCCTCAGTACATCCGATCATAGAGTCAAATCGAGTTTGCATCACAGCCTAATGGCAGAGGAATCCTGTTCTCCTGGCAGTGCTGAATTAGAGTCCCCACCCTCTGGGAGGTGGGAGACCCTCGGCATTGCCCGTGAAATAAGTTGAGGCAATAACCACCTTTAGCCTTTCTCTGCTTCTGCCCTTGAGTCTCACCTTAATAATGGTGAGATCCCTGGATCAGAGCTTAGGCACCAAGATCGCATCCATACTCTGGACGGCTATGCATGACCTTGGCGGTTTTTCGCGCGGGCCCTTATATGTGGTGCCACAACCTGATAAACCACTGATCCTTTACCTGTATAACCAGGGTTCTTAGATTGGGGCGAGCACTGTCTGCACCACTGACATGAGTCTGGATAGAATCGCCCAGGCGCCTTTACTGTGGTACAAATTAATCTACATCATAGGGATTCTCGTCTCGTCCAATAAAATGCTAATTTGTGGTACCTGCGGACGCTCCTGGTCTCCCTACGGATCCCAGTTGGGTCACGCGAGAGTAACCCTACCCGCTCCTGGATAGTGTAAATAGTCCAGAGCCACAAGGGCTCTGATTGAGGATTCGGAAAGACCGATGACTAGAATCCAGTCTGTCCCCTTCGGCCTGAATCCCTGCATGTCGGAATATACCTTCCACGAATCGATTCGTAGTGACGGGGTCTGAAAGCTTAGGCGCCCTAGAACGGTCGTCCAATTCTCGGGGGTGATGAGAATCAGTACGGTCGTTCTGTGGTACCTTTGCAGACACTTCGTTCACTTGATCTCCAGGTTAAGGCCTACTGTAAGCCTAAACGTTGGAATTCCTTCTACCATCCAGTCGTGCGACCAGAAGTCTGCGGCATACGTGACAATGGTACCCTAGCTGATGAATGCAATATCTTGTTGAATCTGGAAGCGCTCCCGTCGCGGGTTTACGTGTCAATCTTTTTAGAGATTTCATCCCTCAACCTGTCCAACTCCTCAAGAGTTAGACAGGTCTCAGGATAACCCAATGCTATGACAACTTGCACCAGGGCGTTTTAGCTATCTGAACGAAAGTAAGACCCTGTGTTTCCAGGGCTTTCTGACGTTTCAACTCCCTGTTCATGGGAATTTTTCTAGAGTCGTTCTTCCTCTTGCCTATAAGATAAGCCTGAGAAGTTGCTCCAGGTAAAGTTTCCGCAGCCACTACCGCCTGTGGATTACCTTGACTGCTGTTTGCGAGACGCGCTTCACGGTCTCTCTTTTTTGGTGCTCCGCTACCTGTCCTCTTCCTTACGGAAAGTTCAGTTAGCTGCACTTCCACGGTGGATTGCCCCCTTAGGTGCCTTTCACTTTTCGCGGCATTAGACTTTGTGTCCCAAAGTCTCCGTTAAGACACCTTCTCTGACACACCGGCCTATTCGCCTCTACTGAGGGGGACAGGCCGGGGTGTTCAAGGATTTGTTATCCCTGGTGCTGTTCATTCCTTGAGACGGCGATCACATCGTAGCTTGGGAGCATGAGAACTTGCACCCTCGATATTCCAGGAGGCTTTGCTATTACCCCCTAGTAGGATCGCTCCTTGGTTTAAGTCCCACAGTCTGGAGTTCGTCAGTTTTTGTTCTGTTTAATCTTACAAGGTCGGTATTAGACCATTTGATGAGCTCAAAGGAGTACGTGAGAACAGGGATGGCATAGTTGTTAATTTCCCTGATTTTGTTTGCAGATTTAAGAGAACCCTTCAGAATCTATCTGTGTCTTGTAGTGAAGGCGGTCGTTAGGCTTTTCTTAACTATCGTATGCTGAACACCTTCAAATTCGAGAATACTCAAGTATCCATATGACTCGCCCTTAGTCATGTCAGCCAATTTATAGAAGATGATTTACTTAATGACCATCATGTGTTACTTAGTGTTTTGCTCAATGGGTTCAACGCTTAAAAGTACCACAAAGCACTAAGGGAGTCTCCTTGGAAGATACCCGTGGTAATACTTACCAATCCACTTATCCTTGGTTGTCGATGATCAAAATACTTGATTCTTGTACCACAAAGCTTTATCGCACGATTTCGAAAGTCGATGATGCGTGGTCATATTTTGTATATTTTCAAGACTTCAAGCAAATACTCATGTTGTACGGAAGGAAATGCTTGCTTGTAGTCAATGTATGCCATGTAAAAATTTCTTTGATTTACTGCCCCACGAGTTTTCACAACATCCTTTTCGTTCTTCTGTTAGGATGTCATTCTCTTCGCAGTGAGAATATACCTTGTCTGCAATGATGGCTTTAAGGCATTTTTAAAATGTTGGAAGACAGGTTATCAATCTAAATTTAGATGGATTTTGAGCGTCTGGGTTTTAGGCAACATGTATGCCTTGAGCATGAAGCCAAGTATCAGATCTGGATATTCGATGAGCTTCTGAAAACACCTTGCCAATGCATGATGCACACTTGTCAGGTAGTTTTACTAGAAGTTGCCCTTTTTAAAACCGTTGGAACGTCTGAAGTTTTAATGTTAGTCAACTCCATTTCATGGTTATTGCTGTCTCTCGCTTTCTGTAGCTGGAACCACGCAGTGCCCAAATTACTTTTGTTAGTTTTTCCCCAAACACCCGACCAGTTAATCATGTCTTCCAATTGAGGGACTTCGGTATTTTTCTAGTTATTTTGCTTTACACTCAGTTCACGATAGAACCTTCTTTCATATGCCTGAAAGGTTCGATTTTGTTGCCTTTTTGCACTACTTTTCTTGTACTGACGCAGTTTAGCAGTAAGGACATCAACTTTGCCGTTGAAAGCCTATCTTTCATGATGGACCTCGATCCCCTCGTTTGGCGAAGATTGCATTTTTAGGCCTAGTTCTACAGGCCAATGTTCTAACGGCTACTACAGCTTCACAATACACAAAAGTTTGCACCTCTAACGCAGTTAGAGTTGCGTTCAAATGCATAGGTGAAACCTTGCGCTTCAGGTGTCCTATTAGTGCACGCAGATCCTTTGCGATGTTTATGTTGGGCAGAGAATTCCTTTGCATTGCTTCTACATGTTTGAACTCTAGGAAAGCATGCCAAAAATTCCTTTCAAGGTCCTGTAGTTTTTCTGGTATTTCGCTGTTTGGATCAACCTTATTAATATCCAGATGTAGTTCTAGTGTATCCGGCACTTGATGTTTATTACCCCTAGCACCTATGCCTTTAGCTTCAATTGGATCTTCGTTATGTGCATCCTTTAAAGGGAGTTCATCAATAGGAAGCTGATGTTCTACTTCCATTTTGATGGCAGTTATTTCAACAGCCGGGTACAGCTCTGGGTGCTTACGTAAGAAGACTTGATGGAGTTCTCTCCTCATACTTTGCCCACTTTTCTCTACCAAAAAATAAAGACGCATATAATCTCTGTTCAAATTATATGTCCATTTCAATCGCCTTCTGGGTGACTGGACCTCTGCTTCTACCTCTGACTAAATTACGCCATCTACCTCTGGAGGATGTGGTGGTGCTGGATCATCAATAGATTCAGGGAGAACATCAATTGCCGCTGCTCGACTGTGTGACGCAGCTTCCTCTATCTGATTTTCATTGCTATCGTTTCTCCACGCCAATTCAACCTGCTGTTTAATCTCCATTCCTCAGTCGTTCTAATATTGTATCATTTTTCGCTTGTGGTTTCAAACTTCGCCCTCTCATAGTAAAGACGCACCAATGCCTCTTTCATTGTGGTATTTCACTTGATGCTCTCCCACGGTATTTCTGTTGAGGTGGTTGGCTGCAAATAGCTAACGCTAGCCAAATTGTCCTCAGCAGGCACAGTTGATGTTCCACTGCTTGCCGTTTGTCGCAGATGTTCTTGTCGGTCAACTGTTTGATTAGTGAGATTTGCCTGACCATCGCGCAGCTTACCATAAACACCATTCCACATGCTGTGGCCCCCAGCGGTGGCTCAAAGGGGCCCCCGTCGATTTTCGGGAAGCAAACATCGTTTCAAAATCTTCGATAAGCTCTACATGATAATTTATGGGTTTTGATGTTCCTCTTAGTCCCTTTCCTCTTTCTTCTCTACCTGTCTGGTATGGGAAACCCCATCAGTAGCAGTGTTACTGCCAGAATATCCCCCCAAGTCATAAGAGGAAAGTTCAAGCCCTACCGCGATGCCAGCACGAGAGATTATTATTATAAAAAGTTGTAGTACAACATTGTTCCTTGGAGTCCGGTATGTGTGCGCGGATGATCTTACGCGGCAGACGGCACATTTGCAGATGAAAGTTTCACCTCTGGATACTTTTTTAGAGCTATCGATCTTTGTGGAATGTTATGAGATACAGCGTTGATGGATCAGATGAAGTGATCCCAGAAGAACAGCCTTTAGCATCCGGCTCGCGATGGACTGAGCCTGACGCTTTCAAGCCATGATTTTTTTGAGTTAGCTAAAAAATGAAGCTTTCATACCTCCGAGACAGACGATTATGTGAACTACACGATTAACTTTGTGGCCTTGGTAGAGCCTACTCAGCTCGATAAGAAGTGTTTGATATTTCCCCCGTTTTTCTTCCTCCTTTTCAGTGATATTATTCTCGGCTGGTGCCGAGAATTCAATCACGTAAATAATCTTCGTCTTTATTTCTTGTAGAACAATATCAGGCTTTGTATCACTGATATGTTGAGTGGTAGAGAATGAGAAATTCCAGTAGATCTTACACTGGTCATTCTCTGCAACTGACCCGAGTTCCCCCTGGGCGTGTGGCAAAACGGGCAATAGATCAATACCATAGAAGTGCCTAAGATGGAAATATAACACTTTTACAGCCGCATTGTGTGTCTCTATGTATCCGTAGCACGCATACTTTAAGAATCCACTGAGGAGATGTCCAAGTGTTCCTGGCTCTTGCTTGCACGCTCGGCAGTTGGTATCGCATAAAGGTACATTCATTATGCGCTCGCGGTAAACTAAGGTGTCTATAACGCTGTCTTGGCAGGAAAATCGAAATCCCTCTGTCTCCGATATCAATCCAGCAAACTTGAGAAACATGTTGAACAGACCCATCGATAGCTCTCATCTACGTATAATGCCGTAGAATTTACCATGAAGGGGTTTGCCAGCATTTTCTCTCAGTGTGAGCAAAAGTTCTGCTTCATGTGCACGGCTTATGAGCACCAACGGTTTTAGTGATGCTAGGCCATGTGTAATGTCGCTGAAATAAAATGAGAGGCCAAGATCCTCTGCGGCCCTATCTGCGGCACAGTATAGAAACGTCGCAGCATTTGCGACTTGATATTAATGTACGAGTCGCATAAGGCCACATAGGTATCCAGAGCTTTTGCCTCGGAGCACAAGAGATAGAGGCAAGAGGGTATCGGACCTAGAGAGTCTCGTTGAAGACCCTCTTTTATGCATCTCACTATCTTTAGATGCACCTCCAGGCATTCAAGGAGCTCAATATGTAGCTCATGCTTCGTGTTATCGAATGCCCCACGGTAGTCAATCCAAGTCATGGACAGATTGCGTCGATACCTGATCGTGTCGCGGGTAATAAACCTGTCTATAAACAGTTTCTCCCTGCAACCTGCCAGCCCTCTCTTGCATCCATGTTATTCAACTATTGCACTCCATACCTGCTCGATAGATGATAATATCTTCTCTTTGAGGATGCCAGTGAATAGCTTGTAGCTGGTGTTTAAACAAGCTATAGGCTTGTAGTTCTCTTGACTTGACATATCTCTGGACTTAGAAATCAGTACCGTGCTGCCTTCCACTAGCCACTGCGGGATGGATTGTTCTCCGTTTAAGAAAGTAGTAAATATACGAGCTAGATGTTGGTGCGTAGAAATGAACTTGTTCCACGAGTTGGAAGCAGATCATGATTATAATGAAGTAATCAATTACCAAATTATTATATACGTTGAAAAGATTCAATCGTAATTAGGAATTTATGAAATTATATTTCTCATCTCAAATAAATAAACGGAAAGAAATGTTGATGAAGTCAAATTATCAGGTAAGTAACTTTATAGTTAACATTCTCAGCGGCATTCAAAAGAGTTAAAATATTGAAAATCTAAATTATAATGGAATGCAATTAGATTTATATAAGATGCCAACTAAAATTACGCGCATTAAAATCAAAATTCTAAACTGAAGATTGGATTCATTTTAATCGAATAAGAGCTTTAATAAAAGTATATAATTTTCAACTGGGTACCACTACCGTTACATCGCACAAAAAAGTATTTATTGTTACTGGTATCGTTATTGATTTAAAATATAACTCTTTAAATAGATAATTTTATAACTTAAAGATCAATTATATCTACTCCTGATTCCTCTTCCTATTATGTCGTTATATGATACAGAATGTACCTTGGACTGTTGATAACGCTAATTGATTTTAGTTCCAAAACTTTATTCTTAAATTTCTGCAGAAGAGTACGGCAGATTAGAAATTATCGTTAAATTTATTATTAAATTTACTGTTCAATACAGTAAGCAAATATAATAAAATAACATTCTTGTTTTAGACGTTAGAGTCATATCTTGATCCGTGCTGTATATTCGACTTTTTCTATTGGGAACTTTATAATGACTCTTAAGTATTTTTTTATTTGAATAAAAAAAACTTCGCATTCAAACTACAATACTTTTGAATAATTTTCAATTCGTCTTTTTTTGTAGTGCAATTTTCCTGCTTTTTTCGATTCAAATAGGTCACTTTTTTCAAATAAATTAGACTGCGGCCGCCCTTAGAATAATACATTACAAATTCGGGCCTCGGGCTCAATAGACTATTGACGCTATTTGAAACTTTTTTTCAAGCGATGACGTGATTTTGCTACTATTTTGACCAAAAAAAACACTAAAGACACTATTTTCAAATCAAAAACACGAATTTATCAACCAAGATGGATGTTTCAAACAATAAAAAAAAAGTCATAAAAAATATTGAATTTCCAAGCCAAAAACATAAACTTTCAACAAAACTGTTGAATTTTAAACTAAATATTTAAATTTTTACTAAAAAAATGAATTTTCAAACAAGAAGATTAATTTTCTATCAGAGAAGAAGAATTTCGAAAAAAATATGTACATACGTTTTAAAAAAAATATTTGAATTTTCAACTAAAAAGATTAATTTTCTAACAAAAAAGACCATTAATTTTTAGTTTGAATTTTTCGCTTTGAATTTTTTCGCATAAGTAGTTGAATTTAAAACAAAAAAGATAAACTTTTAACCACAAATGGAGCAGTGAAATGATAAACATTAATATTTTTACACATGGAAGATATTATCTACATTTTAAAACGACAATTAAACAATGATAACGAGTAGGAATTTAATAAAAAATTAAATTATCAGATGAAAACAATGCTTCATAAAAATATATTTAAAAAGCGACGTAAGAGGCCTTCCGTAAACCACGTGGTTTTCATAGGGGGGGTGGGGTGTTCGACGAGTGGCCACTTTGGTCTGCATGGGAGGAGGAGGGGGTCCGAGTCCGAGCCACGTGGTTTTATTCTTCGGTGTTAAAAAAACAACGCATGGCCATAAAACGGAAAATGTTGACCGAAAACAATAATAAGTCGAAAAATATTAAAGCACAAAATAAATCAATTTTAACCCAAATAGTTGATTTTCCAACCAAAAAGATTAATACTTTACAAAAAAAAAGTGAATTTTCAACAAAATACATGAATTGTCAATTACGGGATTTCCATAAACCACGACTAACTTTGGGGGGGGGGGGGTCTGACGTTATTGCCACGGTGGACTACATGGGAGGAGGGAAGGGTCAAAAAGTGGACAAAATTAGGCCTCGTGGTTTATGGAAGATCCCCAAGTCCGGCGACGTAAACCAAATACGTTGTGCAACGTTTTTGTACATACGTTTTTTGTCTATAGAAAGAATCCATGTAATGGAAAGTTCTATCTACATGATAATTTTCTTCTTATAATAAAATAATTTAATCATTTTTACGTAAACAACAACAGAGACGATAAAAATGTTCACACAAAAATGTTCACGTATAAAAAAGTTATACTAAAATACCCAGTGGGCACAAAAACATTAACGTCCTGAGAACGTTCTAAAGACGTTCCTGAGGCATTTGTGTCATTCCAATTGATGTCCTAAAGACGTTCCATCTTCCAAAGACCGTTTTTGGAACATGGGACGTCTTTAGGACATCAATTGGACTGACACAAACGTCCTAGGAACGTCTTTAGAACGTTCTTAGGACGTTGTTGTTTATGTGCTCACTGGGTTTCTTATCTCCTGTACAATTTTTAAAATATGGGTTAGGTCCTTATGACATGCTACCTTTCAAAATTTGTTAAAAGTTCGTATTAATTGAGATCAGCCCAGAATTATACTGATACAGCTGTTAATTAAATTAGTACCTGAAATAAAGGATTATTTTTAAGCATTACAAAAACATATAAATAAAGAGGAAATAAAAAGAAGCAAACCTTATGAAGAAAGAGTACTAAATCTACATTAGGGTGTTCTAAAATCACTGTCTTATAGAGGACAATGATACGCCAATTCGGTTCCAAATCCGAAGAAATAAATTGCATATTTTTGTTTTTTCGAAATTTTAGATTTTAACATATGTATCAATCATATGGGATTGCAATCCCTAGAGCACACCCACGGCACCCGAAAAGTACCCTAAATCCAAAAATGTCAATTCTGCACTAAATCTACACATTAGTGCACTTTAATCTAGTTCTATTCAGCCAAAAATGATTGTTTTTGGTCTATTTGATTTTTTATCAATGATTTCAAGTAATTTTTTAATTATTTAGACAAATTTAATTTTATTACTTAACATACCCATCCTTATTCTTTTAAAAAATATTTTTCGAGAAAGTTTAGGATTTATCTCTCCTTTCTGCTACAAATATTACAACTAGTGATTGTTAAAAATATTTTTCAAATGTAAACAATAAAATGTATTTAAATTTTTTTGAAAATGTTCTTTAAACAATAAGAATTTGTTCACTAATGAACCTATGCAATATAAAAAAGGCAGCGTAGACTAGTAGACTAGAAATTTATTTACAAAAGTGGAATTTTCTGTCATAACACCAGGATATAGTGAAAATAACTAATACCTAATTGCTTAAACAATTCTCAAACGAAAAATGTATTGTTCTCAACAATAACAGGTTCTAATACTTATAACAGAAAATAGAGAAAATGAGTAAATTTCCTGAAAAAATATTGTTCAAACAAATCCGAGTTTCTTGAATAATAAAGTTGAGTCATCGAAAATGTATAAAATATATAAATAGGCAATCTTAATTATTATTATTTCAGAAAAAAGCGAACTTTTTGAGAAGAAACATTATTTAAACAAGTTTAATTTTTATTAGTATTTTATTAATATTACATGGAAACCTTCGTTGGAAAGTCTTCTACAAGTTCTTGAACTTTCCCGTAACATTTTCTCAACTCAGCAGAAGTTATTTCAAAAACCCCCAAAACATTTTTTTTCTCGTTTATTTCACATAGTAAATATCAAGTGACAGAAACAATCCAAACATCTGAAAAACAAAAATATGCAATTTCTTTTTTCGGATTTGTACACATTTTTTCAAACCGTTTTTGGACCACGCTAATCTATATACGTTGGCATGCAGATTTGGCTTTCTATAAATTTAACATAAAATAAAATTCTAAGATTCAACGAATTATTGGAAATTTCAAGTTTTGTCATTTAAGATCAATCCAAAGAACATTTCAAAATGTAAAATTCAAATTTGAATATATTGATGTTTACATATTTTTAAAATTGAAAGGATCTAAATTTCAATATGTTTATGTTAATTAGATATAAATGATAATAATAATTACACACGTACTTTCTAACTATTAAGAGAAAAGAAAAGGTTCTTTATTCATAGTTCTAATAGGAATGAAAACTTACTTTTAGGAGTCAAAAACATTCAAGGGCAAGGGAATTCGTACCTGCATAGCAACACTGTCATTGAAATATTTTTTTCCCTGCCTAAACGACTATAAAATCTAGACAAAAATTAATTTTTTCCCTATTTTCTTGAAAATATATAAATTTCCTCTACTATTTGACCATGAAATGTGAGATATATGTTATCAAAAATGAACTTTTAATATACAAATTTTTTATAAAATGTTATATGAAGAAGATCAACATAAAAATAATTTGTATTGGCTTTGAATTAGGAAACGTTCATTAAATAAGTAAAGATGATTTATTTAATTTTATACCTCCCTCCCCCCCCCTCTATTGTAAGGATTCGTAAGATTTTTATAATTCCCCCCACTTTTTACTTAAGATTTTATATTTTTTACTCAATGTATCAAAAATATATACATTATTTTTACCGTAAACGACATTTCAAGGGTTTTCAAAAGATTTGAAAGATTTCCGGTGAGTTGAAAGTATTTTGACAGATTTCAATAGATTTTAAGGTATATTTCAAGAGGCTTCGGAATATTAAAAAAACGGCATGAGACTTCAAAGGATTTCAAAGGATTTTATGTGATATCGAAATATTTTCACGAATTTTGAAGGATATCTGGGGATTTTTATTTAATTTCGAAGATTTTAAGGGATTTGAAGAGATTTCATCAGATTTGCAAAGATTTTAACGAATTTAACGTATTTTAAGAGATGTAAAAGGGTTTAGATGATTTTTAGGTATTCCGAGGACTCTTAATGTCTTTTAAAATATTTAATGGATTTTAATATATTGTAAGAAGTTTCAAGAGATTCACATAGATTTCCATGAATTTTATAGATTTAATGAATTTTAAAGGAATTTAAATTTTTTGAGAGATCTCATAGGATTCCAAGATGTTTCACGAAATTACAAGGATTTGAACCGATTCTTAGATATTTTAAGGGATTTCTACGTGTTTTAAGATTTCAAGCGATTTCAAGGATTTTTACAATTTTGAAAGGATTTTATGTGATTTCTAAATAAGTCACTGGATTTCAGAGGATATCAAAAGATATCATGCGATACTGAACACTTTTTACGTATTTGGAGGGAAGTCACGGGACTTCAATGAGATTTCGAAGATTCTAAGGGATTTTCAATATTTCTATCGATTTCAAGAATTTCCACAGTTTTTAACGGGTATCGGGCCGTTCAAGTATTACGTAAGCATAATTTCCCATATTCTTGACCCCCCCCCCCATTGTAAGCATATTTTTGCATTAAGAATATACAACAATAAGCCTCTACTTATACCCCCCCCCTCTCAAAATGCTTACGTAATACTTAATACTCTTCCCGAAATTCGGGATGAGTAGTCATATATATTTCGGAAACTCGGCTAGTCGTCCCGAATTTTCGGGAGGACTAGTCGATCCTCTTATCTAACTCCCAAAATTTTTTGGGGCGACCAGACGCGACCACAAAAAAAATCAAATTTTCAAAAGAATTCACGGAACTTCAAAGGACTGCAACGATTTCCATGGATTACACGATATTTCAATAAAGGTATATACCCACTTTCAAGGATGATTTAACACTTTGACTCTATATTGATCGAGCGTATGCAATATGAAATATTACATAATAAAAAAGTAATAAAACAAATAATGATATAATGTGTATAATAGTAGAAAAAGTAATCTCAGCAACCAAAATAGGTGTTAATAATAATATTTAAACGAAAGAAATTAGATAGAGGAAACTTATATAGCAAATACTTCAGCCCCTCCCCCTCCATGAATAAAAAAGAAGTTTCTGTTTGACTTTTTCCCTTTTTCTCCCTCTTTTTTCATTGTGCTATTCTTGTATCTAATGAACCGAAAAGTGAGGGTTTTTGGAAGTTTTATTTTCATTGTAAATCAATTCATTGCTTATTCTGCAAAAATTATTCATGATAAAATGGATTTCTTTTCAATCCTAATTCAACCCATTTTGAATAGAGAGACTAAACTCATGATTCTTTCCAATCTGCAGGGTTTGCTTATGAATAATTTTTAAGATTTCTTTTAATTGAGTTTACATATTTTAACTCAATTTTCTTGTAAGAAGTCTTCTTTTTATGTAAATTTTTGTAAAAAGAATGTTTTGAATTTTAGAAACTTGTTTAGAAATGCATTTAAATATTTAGGATTGTTTTCTTTTCCTATTTGGAAAATTTAATAATCTGAATAGATTGGTTTCAGAATTACCCACAAAAAAAGATTTGTAAGATTTTCCGAATTCCGTTCCCCTGTCCCCCCGAAAAAGCCCTACGTAATTAATGGACGCTCCCATACAAATAAATATCTAAAACTGATATATTGCTTTTTATTTAATAATACAAATTTTTTCGGATTCTTAATTAAGTAAAAATGTTTTCTATTGTACATTGCTTTGAGCATGTGAATTGAGAAACCCATTTTAAGAAAATGTTAATAAATTTGTTATTAAATTTAATGACGTTTAGGTGAAATAAAATTTTTTTTAAATACATTCCTCACTATATAGACACAAACGAATTCAGGTCTACTGGAAAACATTTTTCCTTCATTTAGAAACTCAAAACTAATTTTACCGTGAACTAAATCAATATGTCACCTTTTCATATTTTCTTACAATTTAAAGTCAATAAAAATTATCTTAATATCAATCTGTTTCATATATTATTATTGTTGCAAAATACTGGAAACATATTCCCGATGACATATTTCGTAAATATAATCATCAAATTGTCGAGAAAATTGATATAACTTCATGAAAATAGCGAATCTCATAAAAAATGGTTTGGTCTTTAATTAAGAAGATGTTTATCGCTCTTAGTGCTTTTTGACTACATCTGCATACGGTGCGGACAGCAAAGATTTTTTTTTTAATGAAACAAATGAAGAAATTTATTTTTCTCGATGCTTCCTACTGACCACCCTTTTCAAGCATTAAATACTTATTCTAATAATGATTTCCTACACTTTTCCTTTACTCTTAGAGTTTTTGGAAATCAGAAGGTGCAACTACCTAATTTGAAAAAGCTCACTCTGCTGTCAATCTTTCTAGAACCTCCCCTCGAAAGAAAACGGATTAAAATTGCACAAAAAGGTAGAGCACGATCCCACGCAACCTCCTCGATGGATGTACACCTTGAAGGTGTTTCGTATCTGCGTCTATCGCTGACCAGCCCGAGCGTGAAATCGGACGCAGGCGATATCCGCATTTTCAACTGAGACTCAATCCTTGTCTTTTCTACTTCCAACAACGTGAACATGAACAATTGTCACTTCCTCATCACCCCATTGTTTTCTCTAAAAATAAGATATTATTTACCTAATTTCTTTCAGTATTTTATTGTTCTTACCCATTTTTATCTTTTTAATACACAACT
This sequence comes from Andricus grossulariae, assembly GCA_011634705.1. Classification (NCBI taxonomy): domain Eukaryota; kingdom Metazoa; phylum Arthropoda; class Insecta; order Hymenoptera; family Cynipidae; genus Andricus; species Andricus grossulariae. Next base: position 227,459,485 of record JAABKJ010007545.1, read on the forward strand.
TTTTTTATTTTATTCAATAAAATATCATACTAATAATAGAAAATTGCAATTCAGAAGAACATTTAGCCCGATTTTTAATTTCGTTATGTAGACTTAATGATTTAAACAAATAGAACGTCAAAATCAGACATCTTACCAATATCTTTGTTTTCTCTAAAAGAAAAAGCAAAATTGAATGGTTATGTATCAAAATCAAAATAAATGTACTTCAGGAACATAAATAGTGAAGGATTCAACCTAATCGATATGAACAAATTATATAAACAATTACTTAGGAGCAGAAAAAAAATGTAAACGTGAAAATGCCTAAACCTCCTACAGTAGTAATGTTTAGAATAAAAAATAACCATAAATTAACAATGACTATCATTTTAAAAAATGTAATAAAGGAATTGTACATTTTTTCATTTTGTTGATCTCATGGTTTTTTTACTCATGACACTGCTTTTAAATTATTTGAAAATTATCATTTTTAAACAGAGAAAAATGTTAAGGTTAAATATTGTTATTGTTAATAATAATATTATGAACAAAATGTTAAATATGGCATTCTTTGTTGGAAATAATTATTTTTTCTACTTATTCATTTTGTAGGTACCTCAAATGGTAATATTCCACCAAAAAGTGTGTGACCAACTTGCAATTTCTATTGTTTATATGTTCTATTGTTTTTATTGCTATTGACAAATTATTAAAGAAATATCAGGCTGTAGCTATTTCATGTAGGCAAAGAAACAAAATGAAGCAGCAGTTCATAATTTTAATTATTAATGTTCAATAATGTTAGAATTCGATATTTTCGTAGTGAATCTCGTTGGACTTAGATTCTAATATTAATTTGTCCAGTAATAAAAATAATTACGAAAAAAATATTTTGTTTATAAAAGTCCATTTTTAGTATTATTTCATAACAATACGCCTCAAATGTTTATAGCTGACTATTCAAGAATTTGTTAATAGCGTCACCGACGATAACATTCGAGAATTGGTGAAACCTTTCTCGGAGTGATGGTCTGAAACGACCACTCTAGAGCGTTGGTCGTCTAAAAGAACCACTCTGTTTTTTGAGTCGGCCCCGCGTCTCAGTACGCATATTTGCACGGCAAACAACAGAGGTTCAGGAACTATTACTCTCCGGTTTAATATATTATTTCAAAATATTTTGAATTCATGGATTTCGAGTATTTCAGGAAATTCGCGGAATTCAAGGAATTCGCGAAATTCACGAAATTCGGGGAATTCAAGGAATTCACGAAATTCGCGGAATTCAAGGAACTCAAGGAATTTGAAGAATTTACAGAATTCAAGAAATTTATGGAAGTAAAGGAAAATACAAAATCCGAGGAATTCACGGAATTCCGTGAATTCTGTAAATACCGTGAATTAATTGAATCCTTTCAATTCCGTGAATTGTCTGAATTCTTTGAATTCCGTGCATTGCCCGAATTCCGTGAATTCCATGAATGGTCTGAATTCTTTGGATTCCGTAAATTCCTTGAATTCCATGATTTCCATGAATTCCGCGAATTCCTTGAATTCCTTCAATTTCGTGAATTCCCTGGATTCCTTGAATTTCGTGAATTACTTGAATTCCGTGAATTCCTTGAAATACTTGAAATCCGTGAATTCCTTGAATTCCATAAATTCCATGAACTCCTTGAATCTCTTGAATTCCGTGAATTCCTTGAAATCCGTGAATTCCAGATATTTTCAAATGATATACTCAATCGGTAAGTAATAATTACTAAACGTATCTGCTGTTTGTCGTGTAAGTATGCATACTAAAACGAGGGACCAACTCAAAAAACGGAGCGGTTCTTTTAGACGACCAACGTTAGAGTGGTCGTTTTATACAATCACTCCAATAGAAGTTTTTTTAACGTGCAGGTATCGATTTGGCAATTATTTAAACTATTTTAATTTGTTTGAACTACTATTGATAAAAACATAAAACTCGAGATAAAACTGCTATTTTGCATTTTGTAGGTCATTTTTCGGACACAATATAAGAGAGGGGGGATTAGAAAATATTTGTTGACTACTTTCTGGAATTAATAACGTAGTTTATGAATGCTAAGAGTGATACTTTTTCTGAAAAACAGTTTTAAATGATTCAAAAAATTTTCATTTTTTCAACAATTTGTTTCGTCTATAAGTCTTCAAAAGTTATTATTTTCTGGAATTAATTACGCAAATAATAAATGTTAAGAGTGATTTTTTTTGTGAAAGACATAACATTGTTTCCATTATTTAAACAATTAATAATCATTCACTTGCGCCTTTTCATTGGAAAGGTGGAGACAATTCTTTTTTTTTAAATATCTCACACTATGCCATTTATTAGTATGTTCTTATCTCAGAACTTATATTTGACTTATACTCGAATTTTTTAAAACAAAAGTCTTTTTTTTTTTAAAGTTTTTTTTAGGTCAAGTTATGATAGGTTATTTTTTCAAATCGATAGTGCAAGAGATTCGATAAAAGAAAAACTACCATTTTCTCCATCTTTCCTATGAAAAGGAGCAAGTGATTTTAATTTTTAAATAATTTTTAACGGCAAAAAGGAGAAAAAATTGTTTAAATAACTTGCGAAAATCCTAAAATAAATTAATACTCTTAACATTCGTTAATTGTGTCATTAATTCCAGAAAATACTAACTTTTCACGATTTAATGGAAAAAATTATACAAATAGAAATTGTTTAAACAATTGAAAAATATGTTCAACAAAATATTATTTTTTAAATTTCTCACCTATATGATTCATTCTGAAAAAAAGTAACTTTTTACGATTGACTGGAAAAAATGTTTTAAACACATAAATTGCTTAAGCAATTGAAAATTGATTTAAAGATATTTGGAAACTTGTGTCTTATCGAACAAAAATAATTGATGTTGAATTTTTTTTAAATGCCCTTTTTTGTATGAATTTTAATTTAAGCTCGAGATAAAACTGCTATTTTTCATTTTTAGGGCATTTTTCGGGCACAATACAAGGATGGGGGGGGGGATTAGAAGTTATTGGGTGCAAAATATTCCTTAAACATTCCTTAAAAAGTGACTAAGCTTTTACTATCTAAAAAGTTCATAAAAATTACTTCTCTTTCCATTTTTTCGAAAACTGAGTTTTTACCATTCAAATACCCATGTCAATTTGTGAAGCTCGGGGGCACGAGTTAATGTTGACCGATTAAAAAAAGGCAATTTCTTTCTCCAAAAACGAACGAATTGGGGGGGGGGGCAGCCGAACACCAAGCATTGAAAGTCGAATTTATTTATGACCCAAGTGGACATTCGATAACTCGAATGTCAGTAAACGTCTACGATTGAAAAGGTTTTCTGCAGTTTTCCTTCCCCTCCGCCAAAAGTCCAAATAATTACATAAAGACTGTTACGTAAGTATTTTATAATGTTAATGTAGTGAAGGCCTTTTCCGGTTTTTGATGTCTTTATTTAAAAATTGCCGACATGTTTCGACTCGGATCCGGGTCCTTTTCAAGGCGTAGTCGAAATCCGAGTCAAAACATGTCGACAATTTTTCAATAACAACATAAAAAAACCGGAAAATGCCTTCACTACATTGATATTTCAAGATATCGGAAAAATTTAAACACGTGAGTACTTTATGTTTATCGTTTTTTAAAGATTTAGTTTGAAAGAGAATGGAGAGAAAAGTTTACAAATGAGAATTTAGTGTATTTCTCAAATACTGTAGCTTTAATAAAATCTACCAGTGAGATAAAATAATACCAAAAGTATCAAACTATTGAATAATTGAATGTGTTCTTCGAAATTTATTCATTTTAATAAACTTTGGACTCTTTTTTCTGTTTTAAAATGAAATAAATTCTTCTGTATTGGAGAATTGTTGGATGCAAGGTGGTGCAGAGGACTATGTAGCCACTTGCGACAATTGCGGAGTGCGCGTAGACGCTTTGTCCGTTTGGTGGACCTGGTGTAGTCGAAGATAGTATTACGGGGTTTATGAGGGCTACGGGGGCGTGGGGACAAGGTAAAACGCATATTGCGATAGGAAGCACGTAGATTCTCTATGTAGAGACTCCAGCTGCGCCATGTGCATCGTTTGCTGCAAACGTGACGTCGCTCGTCATACGGAATGCTCGTAGCTAGAGATGCGCAGGTTTTTTATAAACTCCACTCACAGCGTTCGCACGTAGCGCACGCTAACTTCCATAATCTGAGAGCACGCGACCCGATAAAATCAGAACGCCATATTTCCGCAAACACTAGGTGCAGTCAATTTTTTTCATAACAATTTCGAAGTAATTCCACATTTTACCTGCATGAGATACTCCCATGCGTGCAACGCAACTGTAATTTCGCAAGCTTTGACTATAAATTTCGTCATTCATTTTTTTCAAAAAAATTACCAGCGTTCGCACGATATGCGACACAAAAGTATAACAGGTTATATACAACCTTAATCAAAATTTTCATTTTTAAATGATGTTACTAAAAAAAAATTAAAAACATTTCTAAGGAGTCTTAAGTACCCGAGTAAAAGGAAAAAAGTCCCATTAGGATCCTGGATAAAGTTGTGCTAAAGTACTGAGTATGAGACAAATCAGTTCTTAAGTATTATCTTTTCTTAAAAATATTTAAAAGTCAAATCGGGAAAAAAGTAATAGAAAAGTTCCATTTGATTTTTGTTTGGAAATTTCACAAGTGCTAATTGCATTTATGTGCCAAAAAAGTACTACTGAAATAGGACTAAATCACCAAATACTTTAAAACATGCCCCGTTTCACCAGGACCATTTTAAGACAAAAGTGTCGGAAAAATTTCACCTAAATTTGGAGAAATCCTCAATCATTCTCAGGATTAAAATACTGGAAAAGTACTATTTTAGTTTTCTTTTCAAATCTTTACAAGGGCTCGTGACATTTGTGTCTCAAAAAATTACTGAGAAAATAGGACTAAAGTACCAGCAAAGTTTCATTTTTTATTTTCAGAAATGTTTACAAGTACTTCTGATATTTATGTCATAAAAAAGTACTGCTTGAAAGCATTTGTAAAATGTTGAGAAAAAAAAACTTTTGTAGCATATTTTTCCCAAAAATTAATTAGGAGCTAAAAAAGTGTTGGTCTAACGGGATATTATTTAAACTGTTTTGATACTTTATTCCCATTTTAGCAGTACTATTTTGGGACATAAATCCCATCAGAACTTGTACAAATTTCAAACAACAAAAATTAAATGGAACTTTTCTGGTACTTCTAACCTGAAAAAAGTCCTGGTGAAATGGGAAATATCTTACACATTTTTGGAACTTTAGTCCTATTTCAGAAGTACGTTTTTAGAACATAAATACCACTAGAACTTGTAAAAATGTCCACAAAAATAAAATGGAACTTTTGTGGTACTTTTTTTCTAAAAAAAGTTCTTGGTGAAACGGAACATATTTAGAAAATTGTTGATACTTTATTCCTACTTGAGCCGTACTTTTTGGGTCATAAATCCTATCAGCACTTGTAAAAGTTCCGACAAAAATATAATAAAAATTTTCTAGCATTTTTATCCTTAAAAAGTCCTGTTGAAACGGAAACTTTTTCGATCTTTTTTGGTACTTTAGTCTTATTTCAGCTGTACTTTCTTGGAACATTAATATCACGAGCAATTATAAAAATTAGGAAAAAAATAAAATGAAACTTTTCTGGTACTTTTGCCCTAAAAAAGTCCAGAAGAAATGGGACATATTTTAAACGTTTTCGTTGCTTTAGCCCTATTTCAGCAGTTCTTTTTTGGGAAATAAAGATCGCGAGCATTCGAAAAAATTTGAAAGCTAATAAAATGAAACTTTTCTAGTAATTTTGTTTAAAAAATTATGTAGTATTTGTAAAAATTCAAGGTCCTAAAAAAATCCTGCTAAAATAGGACGTATATTGAACTTTTTTAGTAGTTTAGTTCTATTTTAGTAGGACTTGTTTTCTACATAAATTCCATGAGTACCTGTAAAAAATTTAAATTTATATAAGATAAACCTTTGCTAGTACTTTTGTCCCCATTTGGACCTTTAAAAATTTTAAGGAATGTTTGGTACTTAAGTACTGATCTGTCTCATACCTAGTACTTTTGCGGGACTTTATCCCGGAACTCAATGGGATCCATTTTTACTCGGTTAATGTAATACACTCGAATCCTCCCCGAAAGGGGAGGATGTGCCTTTACTAGCGTAGCGATACATCGCTGTACCCTAACGGCCTAACTGGATAACTGCGTCACTTTGCGTCACATTACGCAAGCTCCCTGTCAGTGTTCACACGGCCCTAACTGTTTACGTTCGGAGAGCTTGAGTTTGAGCCAAAGGTCAGTACCAAAACCCGGGCTCCAATCCAAGTTCGAGTGTAATACATAATATAAAGGAAATGCACCTACACTGAAACTTAGAGATTAGTAATATTCGGAAGTGGTTCACTCGCCACTGACTGTTTACATTCGGAATGTCTGGATTTACGCCAAGGCCACTGCGAGCAATGCTCGAGTCCCGTCATAATTCCAAGATCCAGTGTAGTTTCTACCTTGAATTTAAGCATGGGATCTATCCGCAACCAAAATTATCTTCACGCTGTTAAATCGCCGTAGAAATGCAAAAGAAGTTGTTCCCTCGAAGGAATTATACTAATAATTAAGATTGTTTGACAAAATGTAGCAATTAATAAATACTACACTGTTAAAAATGTTTGGAATTCTACAACACTTCTACAATACAAGGGTAAGGTAAAATTCCAAACAAGATATTGATCCGGACAATTGCTTAGAACATTGTATTAGACATTATTAAATTGAGGAAGTTTTAATTAAATGAATTAAAAATTTTTGGGAAATGTTACCATTACAAAGCTTCCTCTATGAGGAAGCAAAATTCATTTTTTTTGGTTGCAGATAAATCATTTTAGTTGCAAATTCATCTCTTTGTTTGAATATTTGACTATATTGTTGAATTACGTTTTTTTTTGTTGGCAATTTTTTTTTATTAAAAATTTAACTTTTATATTATTCGTTGAAAACTTATCCTTTATAAATGAAAATTCATGTATTTTGATGAACATTTGCCTTCTTTGGTAGAAAATTAATCTACTTGGTTGGAAATTCGTGTTTTTGGTTGAAAATTCATCTCTATAGATTGAAGATTCAGCCATTTGGTTAAAAATTAGCTATTTTTCGAAAATTTAATTATTTTGGTGAAAATTTATCTCTTTCGTTCAAAATTTAAACATTTTGTTAAAAATTCGTTTTTTGTTGTTCTTGATCAAATATCAACTATTGAATTTGCCGTCGAAAATTTAACAATTTTTTTCAAAATTAATATTTTTTCTTGAAAATTCCATTTTTTTTGTAGGAAAATAATCTTTCTGGTTAAAATTTTCTCTTTTTTTTATTAAAAATGTAACTGTTTGGTTTAAAATTAACTTTTTGGTTGACAATTAACTTTTATGTTGGAAATTCACATTTTCGGGTTGAAAATTCAACTGTTCTACAGATAAATCATTTTTTGGCTTGGAATTTCAACAATTTGGATAATATTTTTTTCTTTCTTGACTGAAAAATGTTGATTTGTTGAAAGTTCGTATTTCTGGTTGGAAAATTCAACTTATGAGTGAATTCTTGAACTGCTTTGTTAAAAATGATTTTTTTGTTGTTAAAGATTCATCAAGTTAGTTGAAAATTCATCTCTTAGCTTGAAAATAAATAAATTTGGTAGAAAATTCGTCTTTTTGGTAGAAAATTGTAAGTCAAATTTTTGGTCAAAAATTAAAATGATTTTTCTCTGCTTAATTTTTCTATTTTTAGTTGAAAACTTATTTTTTATATTTGAAAATTCATGTATTTTGGTGAACATTCGCCTTTTTTTGGTAGAAAATTAATCTTCTGGTTTGAAAATTCGTCTTTTTGGTTGAGGATTCATCTTCATAGTGTGAAAATTCAACTATTTGGTTCAAAATTTATCTAGTTTGTTAAAATTTAATTATTTTGTGATAAATTCAATTTTATGGTTGGAAATTTAACTTCTTTGTTAATAATTCGTTTTGTTTGTTGAAATATGTTCGTTTCTTTGTCGAAGTTTAAACTTTTTTTGTTTGAAAATTCAACTATTTGGTGAAAAATGTAACTATTTTGTTGAAAATTAAACTCTTTCGTTGAAAATTTAACTATTTTTGGATAAGATGTTATGTTTTTTATTGAAAATTGGATTATTCGGTTGAAAATGCAACTTTTTAAATTGTAAAGTCAACTATCAGGTTAAAAGTTAATCTATTTTATTGACAATTTATTTCTTTTTCTGTAAAGTTGAACTATTTTGTCGTAAATGTAACAGCTTGATTAAAAATTATTTTTGTTGTTTGATAATTCCACTAATTTATTAATAATTTAATTATTTGAAAATTCAATTATTTTGTTAAAAAATCATCTTCTTTGGCCGAAAAGTCAAATATTTTGTTTAACATTAGCTCATTTTAACAGAAAATTCGTCCTCTTGGATTGCAAATTTATTATTTTTTTTCAAAAATGTCTTCTTCTGAAAAATTCAATTGATTGAAACTGCAAATGTTTTTAATTAAATTTTCATCTTTTTTATTCGAAAATTCAATCATTTAGTTGAAAATTCATCTTTGTACCTAGAAAATTTCAGTATTTGGTTAAAAAATCAACTATTTTGTTGAAAATTTAATCATTTCGTTGAAAATTCAAGTATGTTGTTTTAAAGTTATCTCTTCTTGTTGTTGTAAATTCAACAGTTTTTTTAATATTCGTCTATTCGAACAGAAATTTCGTCCTTCCGAATTGAAAATTCATAATATTTGGTAAAAAATTAATCTTTTTTAGTAGCAAAGTCGACTATCTGGTTGAAAATTCATCTTTGTAGATTTAAAAAATCAACAATTTAGTTCAAAATTTAACTATTTTGTCGAAAATTTCATTATTTTGTGAAAAATTGAACTATTTTGTTGAAAATTTAAGTTTTTCGTTCAAAGGTAATCTTTTTTGGTAGAAAATTCAGGTGCTTTGTTTGAAATTTGTCTTTTTTAACAAAAACTTCATCTTTTATGGTAGAAAAATAATCTTTTTTGTCTAAAATGAATAAATATGAAATTTTCAAATTTGAACATAAATTTTTATAATTTCATTCCGTTTATAAAAGATTCTATCTTGCAAATGTTACAAGAATAAAATGCTGATCTTGCAATATTAATGATTTAGGAAAACGAAAAATTGAAGAGTTTTCAATTTTGAAAATTCACAATTAAAATTTATGTAATCCTGATGATTAACATTTCAAATTTTTTCCATTTGGAACATTTGAATAAAGTTGAAAATCTTTGCTTTTGATCTTCAAAATCATTCAAATTTAAGAGTTTTGAATTATACGTCTTCAAAACTAAAGAATCTTTAATTGCAAATCTTAAAAATTGAAGAATTTTCCATTGCAAATCTTCAAAATTGAACTGTACATCCTCAAAAATATTTAAAATTACATAATTTTAAAATATAAACATTGCAAATTAACGAATGCCCAATTCTTAATCTTCAAAATTGAATTGTTTAAAAACAAAGTTTAAAATAACATACCCTTAAAATATAAGCATTTAAAATTTAATAATTTTTAATTAAAGAATTTTCAATTGTAACTCTTTAATATTCTAAAACCTTGAATTGTAAATCTTTGAAATTAAACAGTTTTTAATGTTCAAAATCGAAAAGTCTTGACTTTTGATGTTCAAAATCATCCAAATTTAAGAATTTTGATTTATACCTCTTTAAAATTGAAGAGTCTTTAATTGCAAATCTTAAAAATGGAAGATTTTTCCATTGTAAATCTTCAAAATTGAACTATATATTTGAAAAAAAAAACATTTAAAATTACATCATTTTGATTATTTCAACAACTCTTTTGATGGATGAATCAAATTTTGTGGAAATAATCAAAATTTTCTTGGCAGAAGAAAAATCTGTTGAATAAAATTTACTGTGTAAAAATATATATAATAATATAATATATCAACAACGGAGTATGAAAAACAATTTTCGATTGTTTGTTTTTCGTTTTATTTTTTTCCTACTTGCAAACAGGTCGTGAAATATTTTTCATTAAATATTACACATCATTTTCTGCATTTTCTCATAATCTCATAGCGAACATCATTATCTGCAATATTACTCTTGAAGCGCTGAAGCTTTTTCGGACGCTGTAACTTTCTTAGTAACAAGTTAAAATCACGTCAACAATAATTATGAAGCTCCGGAGTTTCTACAAGATTACCTCGACCGAGGAAAATCTCTGTTCAGCTTTTTCCATCCAGCTAATCAAGAAATCCATAACACAAGTTGGATTAATGCTTCATGTTTCTTCGTTCTTGGTAATAATAAATAAATAGAAATGAACTAAAATTTTTTTTATTTATCCTTGAAAAACAAACGGAAAATCTTCATGGCTTTTAAAATCAAAGCGACGCGACGTGTACGTAATGTCCAGGGTAATTTAATTAGGTGCAAACCTCATTAGCTGTCGACATCGTCAAGTTACGTGTATTTTAATGGGATTACGGATAAGTATACATTTTTACGTCATGTCTGCAACCTTGATGCTTCAAAACCACATTTTTTAAGCTTCTCGATACAAATTGGTTTTCCCTGCAAAAAAAATCAAGAAAATCTTTAGAAGATTTTATTTAGGATGATGAATGGAGTTAGCAAACTGCATAATTCTTATAAAATACAATGATATTTTCAATTTGAGAAGTTTAAATAAACTTGATTTTTTGAATACGGATATGTTATCTTGTTGTTATAACGACTTTAAAACAGTAGTTACAGACATTTACGACCGATCGTAAACCTTGAAAATCCACATATCAATTTTCTACAACTTTTAAATTATTCTTATGAGGGGTCGTGCATAAATTACGTAACGCAATTTTCCGACAATTTCGCCCCCCCCCCCCCTATGTAAAGCTTTTTCCCACTTTTCCCTGTAGTTTTTCACCATTATGTAAGACTAAGATAGACCCCCCCCTCCCAAAATGTGTTACGTAATTTATGGACGACCCCTAAGCAATATCATTCAGAAATATTTGTAAATTAATTATCGTACATATTTAAAATTTGAACAGAATATAATCAAATTTTAAGGGACTTCAAGGGATTTCTACGGATTTTATGGTATTTTACGGGGCCTCAGAGGACTTCAAAGATTTTAACATTTTAAATACTACATGTAGTGTAATGCAATTTTATACAAGTTCGACTTTAACTTTAATTAAATGTTAAGTTTAATTTTTAACTTTTTTAATTCTGAAATCATTCAGTTTATAATGAGTAATCCCAACAAAATTTCATTACAAATTTAGAGAGAATTCATATTTTTAACAACAAATCTTTAAACTGTTCAATTTATAAAAATTTTGAATTTTAAGGTCATTTAATTTTAAATTGTCCCAGCAGGAATTAGAATGGAATAAATAAATTTATCAGTTAATTTGGGATTTTATATTGTGAAAAAAACTTTGATTCAAAGAAGAGTTCTTGAATAAAAGAAAGATATATCATTTGTTTTTTATTCAAAGAAACATTTCTTCGATTTAAAGATAAATTTTGTCGGTTCAAGGAAATTGTTTTTTTTTTGTTCTAATAAGATTTTTTCTTTCATTTAAAATAATATTCTTCATTTTGAAGTATTTTTTGGTTAAATAAAAAAATCACGTTAAACAAACGATTTCTTTAATTTCAAACAAATATTTTTCTATGTGATTCTAGAAATTCTAAATCTTTCTGATGTTTCCCATTTATGACACAGATCCATTTTAAAGATATTACCAAATGGGTTAATGATGAAGATTTACAACTAATAATAATTCAGATGGCCGAGCGAGTGAGTTTGTCGTGACCGGTTTATTTTCTTTGACTTCCGAAGAATAACTTATATTTCACAAAACATTTAATTTCAGAAGAAATATGTTGAAAAAGTAATTCAAAATAATGTTTAATAATATTTTTACTATTTTGTTATGTATTCTCATAAGAATTCATTTTAATTCTAATTTTGAATTGCGCGTCAACTGCGGCCAACCAGTGCGCGGCCCGAACGCAAGCGCAGTAGCAAAAGGCGCCCACATTGGCATCACTGACCGGTGCTCCGTCTTTTTGCTGAATTTCGGAATTGTGTGTATCGCTTATACGATGTGTTTGGGATTAATATGTGTCTTTATCGATTCTGCATCTGAGCATATGTAACTGTGCTGCATTTCTTGTGGAATTCTCTTCGGTTTCTCAATTTAAAAATTGACACCTGTTCTGTGTTGTTGACTGACTGCTGTGACTCTGTCGCGGCGCGTGGTGTATGAAATTTCATGAAGTGATTCTCAGACTCTATACTTTATTTGCTTCAATTTTTAACTTTAGGAGGCTTGAGGTTGTTCATCTTGTCGTCATGGCTCCAAAGGACAAGCCTACGCCTTTGGAAAAGATCTGTATGGGATGCAAATCAATTGTTGTTGATGTTGTTCTGTGCACCGGTTGTCAGAAGCCTCATCATCCAGGCTGTGCTACTCGTACAACCACTCTTGAAAATGGTGCTTTTTCTAAATGCTGCCGGGCTCCAAAACCTCGTACTCGAACAATGCTTGGACCGCCGGCACAGTTCCCGGTAACGGCCCAGGATATTGAAAGAATAATTAATGGGACACTTGCTGACGTTAAGCCTAAGTTAAATGAGGTGTCTAGCAGTGTTAGCTCGCTTTCATCCAAATTTGAGACTTTATCCACAAAAATCAACCACGTTGTTTTACGGATTGATAAAACGGAAAATATAAAACCTCAACTCCAGGATGACTACAGCTGAAGGTATGATTGAAAAAATCAAGACGCTTGTAACATCTATTCCCATTGTTGTCAACAAAACACTAACTCGTCAATGCCTAGCAGAAGTGGAGCAAAGATTTGCTCGATAAAACAACTTGATCCTTCTTGGTCTTCCTGAATACATCTCTCCTTCGAACAGCATTCCATCCTTGAGCAAAGAAATGCCTATGTCTGAAATCCATAAAATATTCGCAGGGATTGTCCCAGGAAATGTATACGATAAAGTTAGAGCCTATAGACTGGGTGTTTTCTCGCAGGACCTTCCGAAACCACGACCTGTGAAGTTGATTTGCCAATCAAAGGAGTCAGCGCATATACTCTTACATGCCATCCTGGATGCAAAAAGAAGTTCTGTGAGCAAAGACCTTTTGAGTTCGATCTGGATATCTCTTGATCGTACAAAGGCCCAGACAGAAGAAATAACAACATTGAAGAAGGAGCTTGCCACGCGTCGCTTGAACGGAGAAGAGAATCTCGTACTGTCATTCAAAGATATGATACCTGCAATAACAAAAATGCGCAAACGCACGAATGTCTCGTTGACACATCAGTCGTCCAGCTAAGTGCAGATCTCGCAGTAAATAAGTCAATCGATATCCCACCTACTAAGACCCTCGTAAGTAATAGTAATACAACGACTTCAGTATAATATCAAAATGTCCGGGGCGTATGCACTAAACTGTCGCTACTTCGTCAAGTGATACCAACGACGACGTATAATATTTTTGTTTTTTCTGAGACTTGGCTTCAAAATAAAATCAATTCTGTAGAATTAGGCTACAATGGTTATGATATATTTCGTTGTGACAGAAATCACTTGTCGAGTGACTGTTCTCGTGGTGGTGGCGTCTTAATTGCTTCTTTATCAAGTCTGAGGTGTCTTCAGGTCCCCACGAATATTGAGACGGTGGAACGTTTGTTTGTGAGATTCTCAATCTCTTCTAACACTTGCATAATTGGTGTTTTCTACATACCACCCAATGCGAGTATTACCAAGTACTTTGATATGTGTACAACGTGTGGAGATGTACTGAGTTCTTTCCCCGAAGCTACCGTCTCTATCCTTGGGGATTTTAATATGCCCTATGCTTCCTGGAGCGTAAACTCTGATAATTGTCCAAGTTGCACCCCTAAACATGGTTCATTGCAAATGCAGATTGATATATTGAATTGCGTCTCTGATTCTCTTGAATTTTTGAATTTATCGTAAATCAATAATAGCAGGAATGCGCAGGGTTCTATTTTAGACCTTGTTTTCACCAACGTTACTAATCTTGGAATAAAAATAGCAGCCGATCTGCTTTTACCTTCGATCTTAGTATAAATAGGGGCATTGGTGAAATGTATAAGCGCAATGATTCTATTATTACTCGTTACAATTTTAAGTCTGCAAACATTACTGCGATCAATAGCTTCCTATACGAGGTCGATTGGAAAAATCTATTTGACAACACTGAAGTTGATTCTGTGCTTGACATTTTTTACACGTACCTGTATACTGCCTTTTATTATTTTGTTCCTTTAAAAACTTTAACATCTTCAAACTACTCACCGTGGTTCACTAGTGACCTTAAATACCTTGTCATAGTGAAAAAAGAGGCACACTTGGCTTATAAGAGGTCTCGTAACTTGACAGACTACCTGAGATTTTCACAACTTAGGGCTCAATGTGAAACAATGTCTAACACGTGTTACCTTCATTTCATAACTAGAAGCGAAAATTCCATTATTGAGAATCCTAAGTCTTTTTGGAAATTTGTCAATTCGATGCGTGGTACTAAAAGTTTGCCCAATAACAGGTTCCTTGGCAACGAACAGGCCGATACAAGTGATGGGAGGGCTGAACTTTTTGCTAAACACTTTAAATCTGTGTATAGTGTACCGTCCGCTCATGAAGTCCAATTTCCGTTCACTGATACAATTGATTTACCTAGTATAAAAATCACCCGGGATGAAATTAAGAACAAACTATTAAAACTAGATGTCAATAAAGGTGCTGGTCCAGATGCTGTACCTCCCTACCTCATTAAGTCGGGCTGCTCATCATTGGTTTTTCCGATGTATCTCATATTTAACATGCCAATCTCGAATGGTTGTTTTCCTCAAGAGTGGAAAGAAGGTACCGTTACTCCGGTTCACAAATCAGGAGATCGCAGTGATGTTAGAAACTATCAACCGATAACTATACTAAGTACCTTAGCTAAAGTCTTTGAGAGAATCATTTATGATTAATTGTACTTAGCTTCAACGAACACCTTTATTGATGAGCAGCATGGCTTCTTGCGGGGGAGGTCCACTATGACTAATTAATGTTCTTTTACGCACTTTGTATCATAGTCTATGGAATTCGGCTACCAAGTGGATACGATTTATACAGATTTCTCCAAGGCTTTTGATACAGTCGATCATAACATTCTGGTGGCGAAGCTCAGATCCTTGGACCGCTCTTTTTTGTCCTTCTTGTCAATGTTGTTGGAGCTGTCGTAAAATTGTGTTCCTTTTTACTCTATGCCGATGACTTGAAAATGTTTAGAGTAATTCGCTCCCTTTTGGATTGCATTGAACTGCAAAATGATCTGAAACGATTGCAGGATTGGTGCTCTCTAAATGGGTTGAGGCTAAACACTAAAAAATGCTCAATAATATCCTTTACGGCTTTACGCAGACAAAAGTAACGACAAGGCATGAGTACATGATTGGCTATGAGATTCTACTCAGGGTGGGACTAGTGCGTGACCTGGGGCTTCTCTTGGACAGACAGCTTTCCTATAATGACCAAGCTTCTGATGCGATACATAAAACTCTCAAATCTCTGGGCTTTGTCATCCTAAATTCTGCAATGTTAAAGAACCCACTAGGGCCCAAGACATTATTTTTCGCTCTTGTTCGTCCGCATCTTGAATATGCATCGATTAGTTGGTCTTCATTTTATATGATCCATAAAATTAGACTAGAAAGAGCTCAAAATCGTTTTCTCGGATTTGCGGTCAGACAATTGGGAATGGCAATGAATAATCAAGAACACAACTGCGATGGAATAAGAATGTTGTTAAACATCCCGGAAATAGCGTCAAGATTTGTATGTTCCGACATATTCTTTCTGTTCAATCTACTCAATAACAAAATTAACTGTTCTGCCATTCTCGCACAGATTAATTTGTATACACTCACAATGAATCTCCGTAAATGTACATTAAGTTACCCTCGCATGGAACTAATTACGGACTGAATTCTGTGCTCACGCGAATTTGCAGGGAAGCAAATTCATTCAGTAATGTTCTTGACTTCTTTAGTACCTCTACAAATCGCTTCAGAACCTTGTTGCATAGAAATGTTTAATTTAATTTGAAAATATGGCTCTGTAGCCTGTTTCTGGAACTGGAACTTTAGATTTTTGTATGCTAATTTCACAGTTTTACTATTTTAGTATTATCCTAATTTTGAAGAATCGTGTGTACTAAAGGGCATTGCCCGTTCACTGTTTAAATAAATAAATAAAGTAATTAATTAATGATTCTGCATCTCTTAAGAATTTTAAATCCAAATTTTTAAGTTTTGATGATTTTAAAGATCAAAAATTAGAGTTAAAGAACTTTTAATTGTAAATTTGCAAAATTATAAACTCTTGATTTTGAAAGATTTACAAATTAAAGTTTCACAATTTCGAAGAGTTACAATTTAAAATTCTCGAATTGAAAATTATTAAATTTTTAATATTTACATTTACAATTAATAATTCATTCATTTGGATTGTTTATAGTTTAAAATGATGTAATTGTGAATGTATAGTTCAATTTTGAAGATTTACCATGGAAAATTCTTTAATTCTTCAGTTTTGCAATTAAAAATTCGGGAATTTTTAAGATGTATAAATCAACATTCTTAAATTTGGATGATTTTGAAAATCAAAAGTCAGGACTGTTCAATTCTATGTAAATTGTCCAAATTGAAAAAAATTTAGATCTTAATCATCAGAATTACAGAATTTTTAATTCTAAATTTTGAAAATGAAAAACCCTCTAATTTAAAAAATGTACAATTCAAAGTTTTACCATTTTCGAGAGTTACAATTATGGATGAATGAATTTTAATGTTTATAGCTTAAAATGGTGTAATTTCAAATGTTTTTTTAATATATATAGTTCAATTTTGAAGATTTACCATGGAAAATTCTTCAATTTTTAAGTTTTGCAATTACAAATTTTTGAATTTTTAAGATGTATAAATCAAAGTTCTTAAATTTGGATGATTTTGCAAATCAAAAGTCAGGACTTTTCAATTCTACGTAAATTTTCCAAATTTAAAAAATTTTAAATCTTAATCATCAGAATTAGAGAATTTTTATTTCTAAATTTTGAAAATTAAAACATCTCTAATCTAAAAAATGTACAATTCAAAGTTTTGCCATTTTGAAGAGTTTCAATTATGAATTCATTAATTTGTAATGTTTATAGTTTAATATGGTGTAATTTTGAAAGTTTAAAAAATATATATATGAGTTCAAATTTGAAGATTTACAATACAATTAAAGATTCATCAATTTTAAAGATGTATAAAACAAAATCCTTAAATTTGTATGATTTTAAAGATCAAAAGTCAAGTGTTTTCAGTATTATAAATCATTCAAGTGAATGAAATTTTAAATGTAAGTCATCAAAATTACAGAATTTGTAATTGTATAACTTAAAACTAGCATAATTTTCAATTGTATATTTTCGAAATTGAAAAGTCTTTAATTGTAAAGATTTATAATTCAAAGTTCAACAATTTTGAAGAGTTACAATTAATAATTCTTGAATTTTGAAAATATGGAGTTGAAAATTCTTCAATTTTAACGATTGAAAATCGAAAATTCTGGAATGTTTTAGATTTTTAATTGAAGACTCTGCAATATTTAAGGTGTATAATAGAAAACGATAAAATTTTGCATGCTTTTAATGAAATAGTGCAATTTATAGGATTGAAAATTGAAACTTTAAATTAAATAAATTATTTTTTAGAAGCATATTTTTCCTTATATAGAAAAATAAATAATAATTTAGGTGTCTCTGGTAGTAAGCAAATAAATTGTATTTAATAAAACATAAACATTATTATTATTTAAACAAACGAAAAGCAAATTTCAGATGTTTAAAAATTTTTTATTAAATTTGTTTTGGTAATTTTAAGGTATTTTTTTACTTTTATTCGCAAAAATACTGCTTTTGATAATCTCTTTTTGTCAAGCATAATAATGAAATAAAACAGAAATGAGTCTTGAAGTATTTACTTCTATGACGTTTGTAATCAGTATAAAGGGGCGTATACAGATTAATCAGTTATAAATATATTGGAATCGTATTGATATACTTTCAGATATGAAATATGTAATTTCCCAATTTTTGAAGAGTTATCATAAAATTATTTTGGAAATTTTACTGAAGCAAATTTTTTTCAAAATATTTTTGTATGCTTATTTAATTTATTGGTAAAATTGAATGTTTTACATATAGTGAGAAAATTGATTTGTTAGAACAAGGAAACAATTTTTTTGTAATTTGTGCATCCAAATTTCATTGTTATCTAACGAAAAATTGTTTTTACATTAACTTACCCGTTGTTGGCTTAACAAAACTTTTGTAGACCTAACGAGGCAAAATTTTTGTTTAGCCCACAAAACTTTTGTTGAAATTACCAAAATTTGGTAGGGATAACAAAATAATTTGGTTGCACAAATATCAACAAATGGATTGGACAACAAATGTTGGCTCAACAATACAGCTTTAATGGAAAAAACAGTAAATATGTGCATAAATAATTTTAAAAATATCAACTAAAGAATATATCACTGCATTTCGTTGTTGAAAATGCTTCCATACAGACAATCGTGTGTGTTGAACTGCCTTCTTCCAGGTGCAATTGCTGATATAATTTCTGAATTTGTATAATAGATAAACTAGTATTTCCTTGATTTTGAAATAAAATATTACTTATTTGTAAACTTTTAATATCTGAAAATTCCGCTGTAGAAATAAAATTTGAGGTCTCTTTTTTTAGATAATTAAAACCAAAAATAATTGACAAATTTTGACTTTGAAAATCATCAAATCTAGAGATTTTAAAATTTTTGAAATTTTGATTAGGTTTTGAAATTTTTGAATATAAGACAAACAGTATTTTGAAACTCTTCGAGGATACGTAAAATAAAATAATAAAAAACAATGAAAGATTCCTTGTATTAAAATAACTTTCATGATGCAACTTGAATTAAAAAAATGCATGTTATAAGACATTCTATTTGTAATTCAATATTTTTATTAATGCATTGTTCTTTGAACGTAATCCAAATTAGAAAGGTTTTAAAATTTCACAAAGCTTGAAAGCTGTCGAATTCCAATATCTGATTTAAAGCTATCAATTCCAGACAGATGTTAGAACTAAAAAGCCAAAGCAAAGTTGAAAAATTCAGAAAAAAACAGTAACTTTTTAGCAATTATTTAAGAGAATATAGTTATAGACAATAATAAATTACTTAAACAATTCTGATTGTTTACTTGCATTTATTACATTACATCACTAAGTAAAAACTTGACAAAAAGTGGAAAATTTCAGAAAAAAAACAACTATCTCGCATTACTATAGCAGAAGATAGTTATAAATAAGAATAATTTGTTTAAACAATTATGTTCTTTAAATTTCAATAATTTTTACCTGGCTCTTAATAAAAAGTGAAGAAAATGTTGAAGATTTTAGAAAAAACCACAACTTTATAGCATTATTCTAAGAAAATATTATTCAAAATAAAAGTAAATTGTTTAAACAAATATGTCTGTTAACTTGAATTAAATATTACCATACTCTAAGTGAAAAGTTGACAAAAAGTGGAAAATTTTAGAAAAAAGCCGCAACTATAAAGTATCATTATAGGAGAAGATAGTTATAAACAATAATAATTGGTTTGAACAATTATTTTGGTTAAATTCCATTCATTTTTACCTCGCACTGAGTGAAAAGTTGACGAAAAGTCGAAAATTTTTGAAAAAAGCCGCAACTATCTAGCATAATTAAAGGAGAAGATAGTTATAAACAATAATAATTAGTTTAAACATTTATTTTTGTTGAATACTACTTTAGTCATTGTCTTTTAATAAAAATATTCAATCATATTCAAACGGCAGACTATAAAAATGGTATATACGTTTTCCCATGTTTTACAACAAAATATAACCATTTTTTTGGCATTTACATAATTTCTAATCAGGTCGTCACTAATGTGTACTTATGTATGAAGAAAAAAAATATTGAATCGAAAAAAATTTACTTGATTCAAAAAAATTATCGCATTCAACTTTTAGGATCTTATATATAATGATCTTATATATAAATATAATATATAATAATATATAATATAACTTATATATAATATAATATATATTGTATAAAAATGTTCCACCAAGAAAATTAATTTTCTACCAAAAACGATAAATTTTCCACAAATAAGTGGAATCCTGAATCGAAAAGAAGAATTTTCAACCAAAAAGATTTTATTAAAAAAAAAAAGAATTAATTTTTAACCAAATAGTTGTATTTTTAACTAAAAAGATGAAGTTTCACCAGAAAAAATTAATTTTCTGTCAAGAAGACGAATTTTCGGCCAAAAAGATGAATTTTTTACAAAATAGATGAATTTTTAAATAAAAAAGATAATAATTTTTTAACAAAAAATATTCCTTTTCTTCAACCAAGAAAATTAATTTTTTACCAAAAAAGACGATTTTTCAACAAACAAGTTGAATCCTTCACAAAAAATAACCAATTTACACCAAGAAGATTAATTTTCAACAAAATGAATTAATATTTAGTCAATGAGTGATATTTTTAACTAAAAGGATGAAAATCTATCACACACAAAAATTTTCTATCAAAAATATGAATTTTCTATCAAAAATTAGAATTTTCGATCAAAAAGATGAACTTTACAAAAAAATATATAAATTTTCAAATAAAAAAGATAATTTATTAATAAGAAAACAATTCTCTTTTAGAAAGACGAATTGTCATCCAAGTAGGAAAATTTTAAACCAAGAAAATTAATTTTCTACCAAAAACGATAAATTTTCAACAAACAAGTGGAATCCCGGATCGAAAAGTAGAATTTTCAACCAAGAAGATTTTATTTTCAACAAAAAAGATGAATTTTTAACCAAATAGTTGTATTTTTAACTAAACAGATGAAATTTCACCAGAAAAAGTTAATTTTCTGCCAAGAAGACGAATTTTCGACCAAAACGATGAATTTTTCACAAAATACATGAATTTTCAATTGAAAAATATCATTTTTCAACTAAAAATATTAATTCTCTTTAAAAAAGATGAATTTTCAACCAAATAGCTGATGCTTCAACGAAAAAACATACATTTTTTACTAAAGTTTTGAACCTAAAACGAAAAAATGAGTTTTTAACAAATAAGTTAAACCTTCAACGAAGTAGTTAAATTTTCAAACAAAAAGATCATTTTAAAGAAAACATATATTAGTTGATATTTCAAATAAAAAGGATTGAAATTTTTTTTAAATTCAGTTCAACCAAAAAAGACAAATTTTCAATCAAAACAGATGAATTTTTAACCAAATATTTGAATTTTCTACAACAAAGATTAATTTTCTACCAAGAATGTTAATTTTTAATAAAAAGGTTTAATTCTCAACCGAAAATATTAACATTCAACCAAACAGTTGAATTTTAAACCGAAAAAAGAATATTAATGCCAGAATAGATAAATTTTCAAACCAAAAAGAATTTTCAACTCAACAGTTGAATTTCTCCCCTGAAAAGATTTTTTAGCCCAAAAAGAAAAAAAATTGAACCAAATTATTGATATCTCAACCAAAAACATATTTTTCTACTTTCTACAAATATAGTTGAATTTTCAACCCAAAAAGACGAATTCTCAACCATGAATAGAATTATTAAATTTTCAACTCAGTAATAAAATGTGTGATAAAAAAGGATTAAATCGAAACGAAAATTATAATACTAGAATTTTCAATAAAAAATATTTATATTTTCTTGTTGGGTTCCATTAATTTAGTTGGAATTTAAGTGAAAAAATGGCAGAAAATTGATGAAAATATTTGCATCTGGTGTCCTTTTTCACGCTGAATTGAATCGACATTTTGATAGATTTTCGACTGTCATCGATTAATTTTGATGCGATCAATCCATGTATGATAAAATATTTGAAGGGTGGCAATACAGGACCAGATAACCAACAAAATGTCAATTTTTCTAAAGAGCGGAAAATCATTCTGTAAAATCGGAAATACTATTTATAGATAAAACAAATATCCACTCCCGAGCCAAAGTCTTGTTGAATTGAGGCCAACAGATTTCGATGAAAAAATTTATCCGGGTTCGCGGAAATGAATTTTTTTGTTGACAATCTTAAAGTGACACTAATCGAAAATTGGACCAGGCTTAATCACGCATTGCGATTAAAAACTTAATTTTCAATTTTTTCGCTTCTAAAATTTTTACCTATTTTTTTTTAATTCTTCTTTCAAAAATTAATATTTCGAAAAAATCATCTTTCAACTTGTATAGTCCCCTGAGTTAGGTCCACCGTCAGTCCCAAACCCGGTTTTGAAGCGGGAAGCACACACTTTTGCGCAGCGCATAATGCACGACGCAGAAGGTTCTCGACCAATCACTGGCCTCCTTTTCAGTCGCTGTGATTCGAGCACAGCATGGCGCTTTCATGCAATCTGCAGCCGCTTGTAGCAGACGATTTCAAATATTCTATTTCATAATCAAAGACAGATGAAGAAGTTATTTCACATAAAATCACTTACTCTTAGAAATAGTAGAATAATTGTCTACGAAAAACACAGTTTTCACAACTCTCACATCAGCACTTTACAATTTCAGGTTACAAAACGCTTCATCTGTCTTTGATTATGAAGCAGCAAATTTAAAATCGTCTGCTACAAGCGGCTGTAGATTGCGCAAGAAGGCTGCAGAATACATGAAAGTTCAACGTTACGAACTTTTCGACGCATTCTGCGCCATGCTGCGTCGTGCATTATGCGATGCGCAAAAGTGTGTGCTTCCCGCTTCAGTGCCGGTTTTGGGACTGACGGTGGATTTTTGGTTTAATGTGTGAAATCAATAAAGATGAGAATGCAACTTGATGGAACATTGGAAGTAGACGGTAGGACTGGAAGCAATAACTGCTGGTTGCATATATTACAAGGTTTAATGCGAAGATAGGAAGGAAACCCTTGGTAAATTCTTTCTCGAGTTTGCTCGCAAAATAGCTCGACCGTTCCGTTTTCTTTATGGCCTCTATAACTTGCTAAGTTGCTAAGTTGCTAAGAGCTGAGAGAAGCAAAAGAATCGATTTTCCGCAATTTCGGGTGGCGAGGCACAAGCTCCTTTTGCGACAGCATCCAGGGTTGCTACAGGTCAGGGAATTTCAGAATGTAAGGAAAAACCTGTCAGAGTCTGGCAATTTTCGATAAACTGTAGTTGAAGTTACTTTTAATATTTTTTTGCAAATTCAACAATTTTATTCAAAAATCATGCTTTGTGCCTAAAAATTCAAATGTTTAAAAATTTTTTTTTATGTTAAAAATTTAGCTATTTTGATTTAAAATTAGAATCTTTTAGGTTTAAAGATATACTATTATATTTTTTGTTGAAAATTAATCTTTTTTGGTTAAAAATTAAATAACTAGGTTGAAAGTGCAGTAACTTAGTTAAAAATTCATTTTTTTGTCACTTTCTTTTTAATTATTTTTTTTACTTGAAAATTTAACTATTTCATGCTTGATTGAATATGTATCTTCTTCAGTTGAAAATTCAAATAGTTGATTGAAAATTCCAGTCTTTTGTTGAGAATTCGTTTTTTTTTCTAGAATACTGATCTTCTTGGTGCCTGATTCAAATTTTTGGTTTAAAATTCATTTCTTTGCTTGAAAATTTAACTATTGGATTGAAAATTCATTGAATTCAAATATTTGGTTGAAAATTAATTTCTTCGGTTGAAGATTTAACTATTCAGTTAAAAATTCCTTACATTTCAAAATTTTGTTGAAAATTCATGTGTTTGGTCGTAAAATTAATTTTTTTGGTAGAAAATTATTCATCTTGATTAAAAATTTATATTTTTGGTTGAAAATTCATTTCTTTGGTTAAAAATTAGTTTTTTCCTTGAAAATAATTATTGTACCAGAAAATATTGTTATTTTAAGTTGAAAATTTAACTGTGTTGTAGAAAATTTACCTTTTTTGTAGAAAAGTAATATTAGTAGTTGAAAGTTCATCATTGTCGTTAAAAATTCATTGCATTGGTTGGAATTTAAGTATTTTGTTGAAAATTCGTAGTTTTTTAAATTTTTAAATTTTTAAAGAAAAAATTGTTCTAAGAAAAAATTTAACTATTCTGTTTTTGGTTAAAAATTGATTTTTTTTTTAGCGAAAATTCATGTGGTTTGTTGAAAAGTTTTCTTTTAGTAAAAAATTGATATTTTGGGTTGATAATTTAATTATTTGTTTATATATTCACTTTCTGTAGAAAATTGATCTTTTTTAATAGAATCTTAAGCTTTTTGTTTTAAAATTCATATATTTCCTTGAAAATTAAACAATTTTGTTGAGAATTTACTTTTTTTATTTTTGTTTTGTTCGCTGAAAATTGATCTATTCGACATTTAGTTGAAAATTTAAGTATTTTCTTATTGAAAATAAGTGTTTTTAACTAAAAATGTAACTGCTACGTTTGAAATTTATTTTATATAGTGAAAGGTTATTATTTCACCAAAAATTAAACTATTACTTTAGGTTGAAAATTTATTTTATTAGTTTAAACTTGAATTATTTTGTTGAAATTCTTTTTTTTGTTGTTGAAAATTTACTTTTCTAACTGAAAATTTAACCATTTAATTTTTAGTTAAAAATGTATCTTCATTAATTGAAAATTCATCTATTTGGTTAAAAAATTCTATATTTTGTTAACATTTTTTTTATTGTTTATTTATTTCTTTTTTTTTAATTTAACTGTAAGATCGAAAATGTATTTTCTATACCGAAAGTTCAACTCTTGTATTTTAAGTTGAAAATTGAACTATTTTTTGAAAATTTATCTTTTTTGTAGAAAAATAATATTATTAGTTGAAACTTCATCATTATGGTAAAAAAGTAATTTCATCTGTTGAAATTTTATTTATTTCGTTAAAAAAATATTTTTTTTTGTTTGAAAATTTATTTTTCTAAGCAAAAATTTGACTATTCTGTTTTTGGTTAAAAGTTGATTTGTTTTTAGTAAAAATTCATGTGGTTTATTGAAAACTTTTCTTTTAGTAAAAAATTAATATTTTGGACTAAAAATTCAACTATTTGTATAAAAATTAATTTTCTGTCGATAATTGATCTTTTGTAATACAATCTTGAGCTTCTTGATTTGAAATTCATCTGTTTGCTTGAAAATTGAACAATTTTGTTGAAAATTCACTTTTTTTTGTTGTTGAAAATTTATTTTATTCACTGAAAATTGATCTACTCGATATTTAGTTAAAAATTCATGTATTTTTTTCCTAATTTTTTTTGTAGGAAATTAATCTTCTTGGTAGAAAATTAATTTCTTTGGTTAAAAATGATTTTTTTATTGAAAATAAGTGATTTTAACTGAAAATGTAACTGTTAAGTGCAAAATTTATTTTATTTCGTGAAAGTTTATTATTTAGCCAAAAATTTAACTATTACTTTAGGTTGAAAATGTAAATATTTTGTTTCAAATTTACTTTTTTTTAAATAACATCTTTCTGGTTAAAAATTTATTGCATTTGTTTAAAATTGAATTATTTTGTTAAAATTCTTATTTTTTGTTGTTGGCTATTTATTTTTTTAACTGAAAATTTAACCATTCCATTTTCAGTTGAAAATTTATCTTCATTGGTTGAAAATTCATCTATTTGGTTAAAAAATCCTGTATTATGTTAAAAATTCTTTTTTTATTGTTCATTTATTTCTTTGGTTGAAAATGTAACTATTAGGTTGAAAATTTATTTCTTTACTGAAAGTTCAACTCTTTTATTTTATTTTAAAAATTGAACTATTTTTTGAAAATTCATCTTTTTTTGGTATAGAAAAGTAATCTCATTAGTTGAAAGCGTTTTTTTGTAGAAAATTTCTTTGTCAAACTAAAAATTTAACTATTTTATTTTTTATTGAAAATCAACCTTTTTCACTGAAAAATGTATGGGTTGTTCAAAATTTGACTTTTAGTAGTCTTTCTTTGAGATTCATCATTTCAATTAAAAATTTTTTTCTTTAACTTATTAACTTTTCTATTTTTGGTGAAAAATTGATCTTTTGTAATAGAAATTTAATTTTCTTGGTTGAAAATTCACTTGTTACCTTAAAAAATTAAACTATTTTGTTGAAAATGGTTTTTTTCACTGAAAATTCATTTGTTTAAACTAAAATACCAAAAAAAACTCCTACATTTTTTTTTCTAACTGAAAATTGAACTATTCTATGTGTTTGAAAATTTAAATTTTTTAGTTGAAAATTCAATTATTTTTGTAGAACATTCATCTTTTGGGTTAAAAATTCAACTATTTATTGTAAAATTTTTTGTTGTTTGACAATTGATTACTTGGTTGAAAGTTTTTTTTTTTTATTTTAACCTCAAGTTATTAGAACGAAAATGTAATTAGATCATTTTCGCTTGAAAAGTTATTCTTCTTAGTAGAAAATTCATTTTTTTGTTTGTTGAAAATTCAACTTTTATGGAAACATCTCATATTTTCGGGTTAAAAACTCAACGGTTGTGAAAAAATTCGTCTTTTCAAATCAAAAATTCAAAATTTAGATGAGGTTTTTTGATATATTGAATAAAAAATGTTTCTTGGTTGAAAATTTCTCTTTTCGCTTTAAACATAATTTTTTTCTGGTTAAGAATTCAACTAATTTGTCGAAAATTCGTAAAATTCAACTGTTTTCGTTTGTAAATGAAAATATTTTTGCTGGAAATATCATCTATTACACCTTTAATTGAGAATTAATTTTTTTCATCAAAGATTTATCACTTTTCTGAAAATTGAACTATTCTTTTGAAAATTCCTTTCTCCTTGATTGAAAATAAATTGTTTCAACCTAAAATTGCATTTTTCATTTTTGGTTCAAAATTTTTTTCATTTAATTTTTAAGAAGAAAAATTTAGAACTGTCAGTGAAAATGAAGAATTGTTCGTGAAAAGTTAGGGAATTTCGAAAATGGGATTTTGTAGCAACCTTTTTCTGTTCCGCCCATAAAGAAAATCTTACGGAAAGTTGTAAAAAAGTTGAAGCGGTAACTTCAACTCTTAATATTTTTTTTTCTTTTTTTTATTCTTTCTTGACGAGCTGGAGAAACTTTAATCCAGTGCATTGGCGAGAAATCCCATTAGCTGTTTAAAACTGTTCGCTAATATTCTCTGAGAGTACTTGCCAGAGATTTATTGCTTGTCGTCTTACCTGTAAACTTCAAGCATTAATTTTCATCCCTTTTACGTCAATTCATTCCTGTCAAACCCGTCATTTGAAAAAAAAAAATTATCAAAAAGCTATTTGAATTTTCAACAAAATAGTTGAATATTCAACTAAAAAAGATACATTTGCGACCAAGAGGATTAATTTTTAATTAAAAAATATGAATTTTGAACGAAAAATATAAATTTTCAAATAAGCAGATTAATTTTTTACCCAAAAGGACTAATTTTAAACAAATTAGATACATTTTCAACCAGATAGTTGAATTTTCAACAAAAAAAGGAAAAAGAATTAATTATGAACAAAGTAGATCAGTTTTTACAAAATACATTAATCTTCAACCAAAAAGTTTAATTTTCGACTAAAAAGATAAATTGTCAACTAAGGAGATTCTTTTTCTACCAAAAAAGACGAATTTTCAATCAAATCTGTCATACCTATTACAAGTTTTGTGGGAAATTCGTATTTTTTTATAGAAAAAGAATCTTCTTAGTAGAAAAATTATCTTTTTTGGTCAAAAATGGAACTCTTTGATTAAAGATTAATGTATTTTGTTGAAAATTGATCTATTTTGTTCAGAATTAATTCTTTTTTTGTTGAAAATTCAAATATTTTGTTGAAAATATATCAAATTTGTTGAAAATTAGTCCTTTTGGTTAAAAATTTATCTCGTTATTTAAAAATCACATTTTCCAACCAAAATGTTAAATATCCCATTTTTGGTTGAAACTTTATCTTTTAGAATAAAAATTTAGCATGACTTTTGAAAATTTACTTATTCCAATTGAAGATTCACTATTCGAGGTTGAAAATTCATCTTTTTGGTTGAAAATTGAACTATTTTGTTGAAAATTTGTTTCTTGTTTGGCTGAAAATCAATTTTTTAAACTTAAATATCAACTAACGATTACACGTTTTTTCCAAAATTCGTCTGTTTGATAGAAAAGGAATTTTCTTTGTAGAAAACTCGTCCTTTTGGTTTTTTCATATTATTCATAGTTTCATATTAATATTTTTCGTTAAAATTTGATCTTTTCAGTTAAAAAATTAGAATATTTGGTTAAAAATTTATCTCCATAGTCAAAAATCAAATTTTTTAACTAAAAATTTAATTATTTCATTTTTGGTTAAAACTTTATCTTCTAGGTTAAAAATTTAACATGATTTTTGAAAATATAATTATTCAATTTAAATATTCGCCATTAAAGATTGAAAATTAATCTTTTTGCTTAATAATTAATCTTTTATGTTTAAATTTTATCTTTTCAGTTTAAAATTAAAATATCTGGTTAAAAATTTATCTCGTTAGCTAAAAAATATAATTTTCAACTAAAAATTTAATTATTTTATTTTTGGTTGAAACTTTATCTTATAGTTCAAAAATTTAACATGATAATTTCGAAAATTTAATTATTCCAGTAGAAGATTCACGATTCAAGGTTGAAAATTCATATTTTTGGTTGACGATTTAAATATTTTGCTGAAAAGTCGTTGTTTTTTTTGGCTGAAAATTAATTTTTCAAACAGAAATAACAGTACCTATTACACGGTATGTTGAAAATTCACCTTTTTGGTAGAAAAGGAATTTTCTTGGTGGAAAATTCATCTTTTTAGTTTAAAATTAAAATATTTGGTAAACATGTATTATTTAGTTGAAGATCAATTTTTTTGACTAAAAATGTAAATATTCCATTTTTGGTTGAAAAAATTGATCTTTTTAGATAAAAATTCGTCTTTTCAGTTTAAATTTATCTTCTTGGTTAAAAGTTTATCCTGATGTTAAAAAATTTATTTTTTTCAGTTGAAGGTTCCTAGTTCAAGTTTGGCAATTTATTTTTTGTTGTTTGACATTTAAAATATTTTGTTTGAAATTTGTTTATTTTTTGGCTGAAAATTAATTTTTTTTAACTGCAATATCAACTATTACAGTTTTTGTTGAAAATTTGTCTTTTTGGTAGAAAGGGAATCTTCTTAATTCAGAATTCATCTTTTTTGTTGAAAATTCATCTTTTTATTTTTAGATTCAAATATTAGGTCAAAAATTGATCTCGATGGTTATAAATAAATTTTTTCAACTAGAGACTTGAGAATTTAATTTTAGGTTAAAAATTGATCTTTTTTAGTTGAAAATTCGTCTTTTTTTGTAGAAAATTTATTTTCTTCGTGAAAAATTCATTTTTTTGGTTGGAAACTCATCTTTTTAGTTTAAAATTCAAAATATGTTGTTTGAAATTCGTATCATTAAATGAAAACAAATTTTTACAACTAAAAATTATACTATTCATTTTTCGGTTGAAAATTAAACTATTTTATTGAAAATTTGTTTTTATTTGTTACAAATTACTTTTTTTTACCTAAAATATCAACTAAGTATTGCAGTTAAAAATTAAAATATTTCGTGAAAACTATATCACGTTTGTTAAAAATCTATTTCTTTTTACTAAAAATGTAAATATTCAATTTTTGGTTGAAAATTGATCTTTTTGTTGAAAATTCTTTTTTTTTTCAGGATACATTTATCCTGATTTTCAAAAATATAATTATTTTGTTTAAAATTCGTTTCTTTTTTGGCTGAAAATTAATTTTTTTAACTGAAATATCAACTAACAATTACAATTTTTGTTGAAGACTCGTCTTTCTGATAGAAAAGGAATCGGCTTGGATGAAAATTTTGAAAAATCGTTTTTTCAGTTTAAAACTAAAAACGTCAACTAATTTCAAAAAAAAAAATTCAAAAAAAAATTTCAACTAAAAATTTAACTATTCAATTTTTAAAATTCCTCTTTTTCAGTAGAAAATTTATCCTGATTTTCAAAAATTTAAGTATTTTGTTAAAAATTTGTTTCTTTTTTGGCTGAAAATTAATTTTTTGAACTGAAATATCAATTATTACAGTTTTTGTTGAAAATTGTTCTTTTTTATAGAAAAGAAATGAGCTTGGTTCAAAATTTAACTTTTTTGTTGAAAATTCATTTCTTCTGTATAAAATTTAAATATTTGGTTACAAATTTATTTCGTTTGTTGAAAATACATTTTTTCAACTAAGTAATTTAACTATTCAATTTTTGGTTTAAAAATTTCTTCTTTTTAGTTGAAAATTCGTCGTTTTTGGTAAAAAAGGAAATCTTCTTTGTGGAAAATTCTTCGTTTTGGTTGGAAATTCTTCTTTTCAGTTCAAAACACAAATAACTGGTTGAAAATTGATCACCTGATTAAAAAATAAATTTTTTAAACTAATGATTTGACTATAGATTAAAATTCAACTATTCCAGTTCAAGATTAACTATTCCCGGTTAAAAATTAATCTTTTTGGTAGAAAATTTCACTATTTGTTAAAAATTCTTTTTTTTTTGCTGGAAATTAATTTTTCTAATTAAAATATCAACCATCTATTACAGTTTTTGTCAAAAATTGATTGTTTTGGTAAAAAAAAAAAGAATCTTTTTGCCTGAAAATTAATTTTTTTTGTTGAAAATTCTTCTTCTCAGTTCAAAATTCGAATAATTGGTTAAAAATGTATCTCCTCAATTAAAAATCAATTTTTACAACTAATGATTCAACTATAGTTGAAAATTCAACTATTCCAGTTGAAGATTTACTATTTACGGTTGAAAAGCAATCTTTTTGATTGAAAATTTCACTATTTGTTAAACTTTTCTTTTCTGCTGAAAATTAATTTTTGTAGTCAAAATATCAATCACCTATTACAGGTTTTCGTAAAAATTCATAGTTTTTGGTAAAAAAAAAAGGAATTTTCTTGGTTGAGAATTCATTTTTTGGGTTGAAAATTCTTCTTGTCAGTTCAAAATTGAAATAGTTAGTTAAAAATTTATTTCCTCAGGTGAAAATCAATTTTTGAAACTAATGATTCAACTATACCTTAAAATTCAACTATTCCAGTTGAAGATTCATTATTATTTTGTAAAAATTATTTTTTTTTTCGCTGAAAATTAATTTTTGTGATTACAATATGAACCACCTATTACAGGTTTTGTTAAAAATTCGTCGTTTTTGGTACAAAAAGGGAATCTTCTTTGTAGAAAATTCTTCGTTTTGGTCTGAAATTCTTCTTTTCAGTTCAAAACACAAATTACTGGTTGAAAATTGATCACCTCAGTAAAAAATCAATTTTTTAAACTAATGATTTAACTATAGCTTAAAATTCAACTATTCTCGTTGAAGATTCACTATTTACGGTTAAAAATTAATATTTTTGGATGAAAATTTCACTATTTTTGAAAAATTCTTTTTTTCTTGTAATTAAAATATAATACCATTTTTTTAATTAAAATATCAACTTCTTTCATTTTCGTCTTTTTGGTAAAAAAAGGGAATCTTCTTGGTTAACAATTAAAATAATTGGTTGAAAATTGATCAACTCAGTAAAGAATCAATTTTTTAAACTAATGATTTAACTCTAGTTTAAAATTCAACTATTGCAGTTGAAGATTCACTATTTACGGTTGGAAATCAATCTTTTTGGTTAAAAATTTCACTATTTGTTAAATTTTTTGCTGAAAATTAATCTTTTCAATTAAAATATCAACCACCTATTACAGGTTTTCATAAAAATTCGTCATTTTTGGTGAAAAAAAAAAGGAATCTTCTTGATTGAAAAATCATCTTTTGTGTTGAAAATTCTTCTTTTCAGTTCAAAACTTAAATAATTGGTTAAAAATTCAGCTCCTCAGTTGAAGATCAATTTTTTTAACTAATGATTTAACTATAGTTCAAAATTCAAGTATTCCAGTCAAACATTCACTATTTGTGTTTGAAAATTCAATTTTTTGGTTGAAAATTTCACTGTTTGTTAATTTTTTTGTTTTGTAATTAAAATATAATATGATTTTTGCAATTAAAATATCAAAATCCGTTTTTTTTCATCTTTTTTGGTAAAAAAAGAAATCTTCTTGGTTGAAAATTAAAATAATTGGTTGAAAATTCTTCTTTTCAGTTCAAAATTTAAATAATTGGTACAAAATTTAGCGCTTCAGTTAAAAATCAATTTTTTAAACTAATGATTTAACTATAGTGTAAAATTCAACTATCCCAGTTGAATATTCACTACTTGTGGTTGAAAATTTATCTTTTTTATTGAAAATTTCATTATTTGTTGAAAATCCTTTTTTTTCGTAATTAAAATATAATATCATTTTTTAATTAAAATATCAACTTCCTTTTTTTTCGTCTTTTTTGGTAAAAAAAATGATCCTATTGGTTCAAAATTCATCTTCTTGGTTGAAAATTTCACTATTTATTAAAAATATTTTCTTTTTGTAATTAAAATATAATATAATTTTTGAAATTAAAATATCAACGACTTTTATTTTAATCTTTTTGGGTAAAAAAAGGGAATCTTCTTGGCTGAAAATTAAAATAATTGTTTGAAAATTAATCTCCTCAGTAAAAAATCAATTCTTTAAACTAATGATTCAACGTGAGTTAAAAATTTAGCTATTCCAGTTCTAGATTCACTATTTGCGGTTGAAAATTAATCTGTTTGGTTGAAAATTGCACTATTCGTTAAATTTTTTTTTTGCCTAAAGTTAATTTTTGTAATCAAAATATGAACCACCTATTATAGGTTTTCGTAAAAATTCGTCGCTTTTGGTACAAAAAAGATATCTTCTTGGTTGAAAATTGTTTGTTTCGGTTGAAAATTCTTGTTTTCAGTTAAAAACACAAATAATTATTCTAAAAAAAATTAAATTAAAAGTTTATCTCCTCAGTAAAAAGTTAATTTTTTATACTAATGATTTAACTATAGTTTAAAATTCAACTATTCCCGTTGAAAATTCACTACTTACGATTGAAAATAAATCTTTTTGATCGAAAATTTCATTATTTATTAATTTTTTTTTTGCTGAAAATTAATTTTTGTAGTTGAAATATCAACCACCTATTATAGGTTCTCGTGAAAATTCCTTGGTTTTGGTAAAAAAAGGAATCATCTCAGTTGAAAATTCATCTTTTTGGTTGGAAATTCTTCTTTTCAGTTCAAAACACAAATAAGTGGTTGAAAATTTATCTCCTCCGTAAAAAACTAATTTTTTAAACTAATGATTCAACTATAGTTTAAAATTCAACTATTCCCGTTGAAGATTCACTATTTACGGTTTAAAATTAATGTTTTTGGTTGAAAATTTCACTATTTTTTAAACTTTTTTTTTCTGAAAATTAATTTTTGTTATTAAAATATGAACCACCGAGTACAGGTTTTCGTAAAAATTCGTCGTTTTTGGTACAAAAAGGAATCTTCTTGGTTGAAAATTCATCTTTTGGGTTGAAAATTCTTCTTTTGAGGTTTCAGTTTTAAACTAATGATTCAACTTGTAAGCTGTACATATTAGGGCCCCCGTAGAAATAGGACCAGACGAGCAAACCCGTAGACGGGCCTCAGCATTTAGGCGCTCTCAAAACGCGCAGTCGCGATCTTTTTTTGTCAATTTTCCAGTTAATTAAGATTATCTACTGTAAATCATTATCTACTGTAGGGTGGTTTCCCCTATATTATTTTGAACAAAAAATACAATTTTATTCTGTATTATTCACATTTGAGTACAAAATTAGTAAAATAAGCGAGATAGAGAAAAGTGCCAACACACAATTTTTTTAGGTTTTTAAGAGGAATGATTTTTTTCTGTTGACTATTGTCGTATCTTGTGTCGTATTTGTAAATACGTGGATTTTAGTGTTTTGGAGAAAAAAGATTAATGAAGAAAAAACAAATTGGTATAAAGAACAAAAAGTTAATGACCTGTATTAATTAAATAATAATATATTTTAAAGAGAAATGTCGACTACTTTTTGATATTAATCTACTTTAGGAGTTAAAATACTCATAACTTTATCAACACGGAATTTTCCACAAAATGGAACTTCCGCCGGATTTAGAAAGAAATCCAACATTCTTATGTTTTTATCAGTCGGGTAAAATGCCTGTCGTGATGTTTAATTTTCTTTGAAATGATTCAGTGGGAATTCTTCGCATTTGATAATTATAGTGTAACGTGTTCAGTATAAAATATTCTATTTTTAACCGATTTAATTTGTAATTTGTTAATTTAAAGAAGAAGAATATTTTAGTATTTAGCAATATTTGACTGTTCATTCAAAATGAGGAATTATAACTAAAATATTCAAAACCAAACAATTGGAATCTAAATTGTTTGAAACAGAAACACTGTAACGTTTAAAAATCCAGAGTGCTAAATTTAAACTTTAAATGTTACAATTTCAATTGTTCCATTAAAAGAAATGTTTACTTTTTAAGTTAAAGTGTTGAATGTTGATGTATAAATAACAATTGGGCAATTATTAATTTAAAACGACTTACAACGAAAATAATTTAACTTCTAATTTAGAAAGTGTTCAGTTTAAAAAACATTTTTAATCGTTTAATTGTTAATATTTCTAACTTAAAAATGCTTAAAATGATATAATTTTAAACATTTCCAAAATGACTGATTCATTCTTCAATTTAAGACATTCAAAATGATAGATTGATATTTTTTTTGAACCAGAAATCATAAAACTGATCAATTGGTAAAAGTTCCATTTTTTTTTTAATTTTGCAGTTTAACGAGAATTAATTTAAAATTGTTCAACTGAAGTTAGTGTTGATAGCTTCCATTCTATAGTGCAAATTATTCATTCTTTGAATTGAAAAATATTTAAGTTTCAATTGTAAAAGTTTAAAATTCAAAAGAGTTCAACTTTGACTGCTTTAATTATCAGTTTTTTTATAGTTGAAATGATTATGTATTTCTATATTTTAAGTTAAAATTGCAAAACAATTTTTTTTTTTTTTGCAATGATCCTATTGTTATATCAAAATATTGTTTCCTTTCTTTGGGACGACTGAAAAATTACATAAAATAAAATTCCCGAAATTATAAAATTGCCAAAACATAAAAATCCTGAAATGGAAAATTCCTAAATAAGAACATTCCCAACAGAAAATTGATGAATTATAAAATTTCTGAATTTAAACAATTAAGAAAATTGTTTTTCATTAAATATGATTTATATATTAAAAATGCAATAATCAAATATTTCTACCAAAGAGAATCTTTTTTAATGTTTAAAGTTTTTTAAAAATATTGTTTGAATTTAAAATAACAATAATTGTACCTATAAAAATCGAATAAAAAATATCTCTAAAAATACGTGCGCCTCGAACGAAAACAGAAATTTATATCTTAAATTTTCTACGAACCTAATAACATTCTCCAAATAAACTTTGAGATAAATTATAATTTATCTCGAAGTTTCTTTTCAATTCTTTTTTCGAATTAACAATTCGTTTTTTGAGAACGCTTTTTATCATTTTTCTTTATATACTACGCACATGTTCAAACAAAACTTTTCTTCCAGAAATATATTTTTTTCAACAATTGTTATTTTAAATTCAAATAATAATTTTTAAAAACTTTAAGCAATTAAATTTGTTTTTTCTTTGATACAAATATTGGATTATTTTATTTTTAATGAATAAATAATATTGATTGAAAAACCATTTTTTAATTCGGGAAAATTATTGTTCGGGATTTTTCAGTCGTTCCCTTTCTTTTTCCGTTTTCATTTTTCCATATCAAACACTTTCAAAGACTTGCGAAATCCCCCAAAAAATTATGTAAAAACACTGTGGATTTATTATCTCGTTAAAATATATAAATTGTTTAGAGGGTAAAACTGTATTATAAAACAATAATTATTTCTTAAATGGGCACCTCATTTAAAATACTGAAGCATTGCCTTTTTAGAAGACTCACTTTTTTGCAATCCTTTAATATCTCCTGTCACCCCTTTTCGATTTACCTGTTTAATTTGGGGATTCGGAGTTCTGAAAATATAATTTTCCTCGAATTATCATATTTTGAATGTGACTCAAACCAAACATTTTTTACTTTGGATTTTGGTCCTGATTTTGGTTCTGATCTCTGTTCTAAAGTATAGGTTGCGAATTCAAATCCAACCAATAGATTAAGAGAAAATGAGGCTTTAGATTTCGAGAATCTCTTTTGGATATAATCGCAACCTCCTTCTTCCTGATAGGATTTCAACATCCTAATTATCTGCGAATATTTAGTTACTTTTTTTTATTTTTTATAAACATATCTTTGATAAACTATTTTGGGTATTCCTCCTCATAACATATTTAATGTACAATTCACATAGTATTCAAAAAAATAATATTTATCATGTTTTTTTGATAACTCTTCAATAATTAATCGCTAATATCAAAGAAAATAAAAACAATATCTAAATTTTTTGTTACAAATCTTCAAAAATCTACATTTTGTTAACATTTTTTTGAAATCTTTTCAAAACTTATAAATGTCTATTGAACTTACCCGATATTTTTCTAAAATTTTGTTGTAATCTTGCAAAATTGAAAAATTTTGCTTTAAAATCTTTTACATTCTTTTTCGAAATATTAGGAAATCATATGAAATACTTTTAAATCTTGTTCAATTTTCTCTTAGAGTTGATTTTTCAAAATAAAAATTCATTAAAGTTTCCCATGAACCTTGAAAAAACCTTTTTATTCTCTTGAAACCTTTAAAAATGCTTCAAATGCTTCTAAATTATGATTCGAGATCTTAAAAAATCCACATTTTGTTTTAAAAGTTTTGAAGAGATGAATTTACAACTAAAATTATGAATTTTCATGCAAAGCAATGGATTTTTAACCAAATTTTGTAACCAACTTTTAACCAAGTAATTGAATTTTCAACCAAAAAACATCAATTCTCAACACAAAATGTAATAGTCAATATTTCAATTAAAAAGGTTTTAATTTTAAATCAAAAAGAGTTTAATTCATCCAAAACACGACAAGTTTTCATCAAAAATAATTGAATTTTTAACCTAACAGTTGAATTCTCTACCAAAAAGATAAATTTTCAACGAAGAACATTAATTTTCTACAAAAAAAAACGATTTTCTAACCAAATACATGACTTTTTAATTAAAAATGATACATTTTCAATCAAAAATGGAATAGTTAAATTTTCAAGCAAAAAAAACTGAATTTTTAACAAATTACAGTTTAATTCAACTAGAAAAGACGAATTTGCAACAAAATAGTTTTTACCCGAAAAGATTAAATTTCGAACAAGAGAAAATTTTTTAAACATCCTTTAAACTGACTCAAATTATTCTTAAAATTTTAAAAAATCTTTCAAATTAAAAAAAAATGCGGATTTTTTTCGAAATTCTTAGAAATCTTTTAAAAGTTTTTGAAATTTTCTTCAGAAATTCATTTTTAAAAATAGAAAATCATTTATAATCTTCTCGGGAATCTTAAGAATTTTTTTTCTTGAAACCTTTCAAAATTCTTAAAATGCTTCAAAATCTTCAAAAGTTGCACTTTGTTTTGAAATTTTTGAAATATTTTCAAATGTTAAGCTTCTTTGTAATCTTGTATTTTTCCTGAAACTTGAAAAAGTGTTGCATAATTAGAAAAATTGCCCTTACATTTTCGGATTTTTTTTGACAATTTTGGAAATCTTTTAAAATGTTTTGAAATATTCTCTTAAAGTTAATTTTTCAAACAAAAATATCATTACAAATGTTCCCAGAAATCTTAAGGAAATTTGTTATTCCCTTGAATCCTTTCAAAAATCACATTTTCCAAAACTTTAAATGTGAGTCCTGGCTCGAATTTGCATTTTCGGTCCATTCGTGGGTTTTCGCGGCTTTATTTCGATTCCCAGCTATTTCCCGGATCGGAAATAATGCTTTTCATCATCAAAAATACTAGAAAGTTTGAAACGAAATTTAAAATCGTTCAATTTTTAAAGTTTAAAATTTGAAATTTTGTAGTTTAAAGGAATTAACTTCAAAATTGTTCGTAATGGTGACGGGATTCATTTTATACGTGCATGTCAATTATTGAGGGTTTGAATAAAACAAATTTTAAGCTTTAATTAAAAAATTTTTTAATTTAAAAGAGTTTCGCTTTGAGAGCTTTAATTTGATGTTCAGTATTGATTTGATTACTTTAAGTGAAAAAATGTTTAGCTTTCAGCGTTCGAATTTTTGATTTTCAACGACCGCGCAAACATTTTTTTTTTTTATCCGAGAATAAAGCGGGAAATTACAAGGAATTTTTTTCTTCCACTGCATCTCTGTAAAAACTCTAAAACTCAGGACCATAATAGGATCGGAAATTTACTAGAAAAAAAATTCTTTGACCCAAATGCCGTGTTTATAAATAACAACCGTATCGACAACAAAAATAGTAGAAATAAGACAGAAAAACCCCGCATACGAAATTGCTCTGAGTTTGCCTTTTATGCTGACATTAGTAATATCACGCAGAAAATGAAAATTTCTAATCTAAGTCTATGACCCCAGATTTTCCGGATCTGCTCACGAATTTCCGACATTTTCCCGTATTTGTCAAGGTGCATAAAATTCCCGGCATATTATCGGATTTCCTCGGTCGCTAGACACCCTGTTTAATTTTTCAAAATAACTTTTGAAAGCTCAATGTTTAAAATTGTTCAATTCAGCATTTAAATTCTGACAATATTTAAAAAATTCAATTTTATACAGCTGCAGACCAGAGTTTATATCCATGAGAGGAGTTATTAAAAATATGTGGTTTACACTCATTAACAAAAATGATGGATGGATAATTTGTGCAGCAAAATTTAACGGCACGATTTACTTATGCGCCCATCGAACTGAAAAAAGACAGAATTATAACTCGACCAGATCAGAAAAACAAATATGTATGGCTTCTTGGGGTTACAAATTCGAACGATACATTCTGCGAGGTAATTGCTTTACTATTTTTAAATACATAGATATTAACAAAAAAGTATTTAAAAAATCGTAATAAGTATACATAAATATAAATATCATTTTACTATAGTAAAATGCATAAATTAAATATTTCAGACGATCCTGCAAGGCTCGCGGATACATCAAAACCAGTTAATGAAAATGAAGAATTTTGTTGTCTCTTTTCAAACAAACTTGGCAATCATCGTCTTCTTTATGCAGGACAAATTGATGGAGTTCAGTCCAACGAGATTGTGACAGAAAAGACCATTTTAGAAGATAAAATAAAATTCGTGGAATTGAAAACAAACAATCAGTTGATTAATAAAAATGATCCAAACTACAGCTTCAAGATGAAAGTGGCAAAAGCCTGGTGCCAATCGTCTTTGAGCAGCGTAGAAGTTTTGTTTGGTTTTCATGATAAAGATGGAATAGTAAAGGAATTAAAAAGATATTCAGTTAATGAACTTTTAAGAATGACTGAGGTAAGCTAACACATGTACAGAATAATATAAACTTTTTACTATAAGGCTGGGTTGCTTACTAGTCAGGGAATTCCAGAAAGTTCGGGAAAGTCAGGGAATGTCAGGGAATTTAAAAATATTCAGGGAAAGTCAGAGAATTCAAAACTCTTCAGGGAAAGTCAGGGAATTTTAAACTGGGCAGGAAAAGTCAGGGAATGTCAGATAAAACCTGACAGAGTGAGGGAATTTTTGATTAGCTGAAGTTAAAGTTAATTTTATTGTTTTGTTAAAAATTCAACAATATTGTTAAGAAGGCATTCTTTTTAGTTGAAAATTCTACTCTTTTGTTGAATATTTGTCTTTTTGGGGTAATAATCCATCTATTTTGGTAAAATTGCATCTTTTTTGGTTAAAAATCACAACTGTTTGGTTGAAAATGAATCTGTTTTGGTTGAGGATTCAACTATTTTGTTGAAAATGCATCTTTACGGTTGAATTCAACTGTTTTTGGTTTAAAATAATAATATTTTTTGAATGAAATATC
Organism: Andricus grossulariae; assembly: GCA_011634705.1. Classification (NCBI taxonomy): domain Eukaryota; kingdom Metazoa; phylum Arthropoda; class Insecta; order Hymenoptera; family Cynipidae; genus Andricus; species Andricus grossulariae. The sequence continues at coordinate 227,499,680 of JAABKJ010007545.1, forward strand.
AACTATTACATTTTTCGTTGAGAATTCATCTTTTTTGGATGAAAATTCAACTATACTTAGTTGAAAGTAGAACTACACTGTTAAGAATTAATTTTTTTTAAGATACATCATTTTAGTTAAAAACTCTTTCTTTAATTCAAAATTTAACTATTTTGTTGATATTTTTTCAAAATAATTTTTTTCACTAAAAAAGTAACTATTTCATGTTTAATTGAAAATCTATCTTCTTCAGATAAAAATTAAAATTTTTGGTTGAAAATTCATGTAGTTTATTGAAAATCTTTTCTGGATGTAGAAAAAAATCTGTTTAAAAATCTTTTCTGGGTAGAAAAGTATCTTCTTGGTTAGAAATATCGTTTTTTCGTTGAAAATTAGTTCTTTTTCTTTAAAATGTAATTATTCCATTTTTTGTTAAAAAGTTATATTTTTTACAGAAATCTATTCCCTTTGGTTGAAAATTTCTTTTTACTGAAAATTTAACTATTCTATTTTAAATAATTTGATGTTAATTGTTTTTTTGTCTACTGGTCTAAAATCAATATTTTTTAAATATTCATTTTTATTTCTTAATTATGAAAAAATTGCTTTCAAGCTCGCTGGGATCCGAACCCAGGTTTTTCAGATTGCCGGTCTGATGACCGGCACATCGGACACATCAAACCGGTAATCTGAAAGACCTGGGTTCGTATCCCAGCGGAGTTTGAGAGCAATTTCTTACAATTTAAAAATCAAAATCAACATTAAAAAAATATTGATTTTAGACCAGTAGACAACAAATAATTAACATCAAATTATCTGGTAAAAATCATAACATCAAAAAATATATTCTATTTTAAACTGAAAATTGAGCTGTTTTAGGTGAAAATTCAAATATTTTGTTGAAAATTCGTTGTTTTCTTTTTAGTATAAAAGTAATCTCATTAGTTAAAAATTCATTTCGTTGGATGAATATTTAACTATTTTGTAAAAAATAGTTTAAAAAATCCAAGCTTGTGAAAAATATTGGACTAGTCATCCCGAATTTCGGAACGATGGGACACTGCGTTCTTTTATATTAATTATTCTATTTTTCGTTGAAAATGTACTTACTTAGATAAAAATTCGTGTATTTTATTGACAAATTGTATTTTTTGTTGAACAATTCATCTTTTGGGTTGAAACTTCAACTCTTTAGTTAAAAATACATTTCTTTGGTTGAAAATTTAACTATTTTTTGAAAAAAAAAATAATTTTTGGTTAAATTTGTTTAAAAATAATATTATTCCATTTTGGGTTGACACTGTATCTTTTTTAGTTGAAAATTCATAATATATTTTACATTTTTTTTTTTGGTTAAAATTTATTTTTCTAACATTTTTATTATTATATTTGTGGTTGAAAATTTATCTTTTTTAGTTGAAAATTCATTCATTTTGTTGAAAACTCCTGTTTCTGGGTTGAAAATATCATTATTTTGGTAGAAAATTCATATTTTTGGGCTAAAAATTCTAATTTTTTGTTAAATATTCATATTTTCGGGCTGAAAACTAAACTGTCTCTTTGGCTTTAAAATCAACATCTTTTTGTTTTGTAAATTAGACAGTTTTGGTTGACGATTCAACTAATTTGTTGAAAATTCTTATTTTTAACTTTAATTCAATTGTTTTTGATTGACAATTAAAACATTTTTTGGTGGAAATATCAACTATCACACTTTTCATTTTAAAAATTCATTTTTTTTTTATCAAAGATTCATCACTTTGGTGGAAAATTCAACTATCTTGTTGAAAATTCCTTTTTTCTTGGTTGTAAATTAATTTTTCAACTAAAAATGTAATTCTTCCATTTTTGGTCCAAAATTTATCTTTTTTCGTTGAAAACTCAACTACAGTCGAACTTGGATTTAAAGTTATTTTTGGGGCTGTCCTTGGATCTGACCTACCCTAACTAAACTGGATTTAGCTACGTTTTGTCACGCCTTCGTGAACCCCGCACACTTCGCGCAGCTCCTGACAAGCCTAGCCGCGGCGCGCCGTCAATTCTCGGAATCCGTAAATTTGGGAACGTTGAATCCGAGTTCGACTGTATTTGGTTGAAATTTCATGTATTTTACGTATGTCTTACGTAATTTGTGGATGACCCCTTACGAAATTTTGTATGACTGTTGTCACAAAAAGTATTTAAAATAAATTTAGAAACAATCATTCTTTGTATTAACATTATTTATCTCGTATGTGCAAGGTTGTTTTTATATCTAAAAGAAACATTTAGAACGAGCAGGGAAAAGTCAAGGAAATTCAGGGAGTTTCGAAATTGGGATTTTGTAGCAACCCTATTTAAGGAGTTATTTTGCATTTTATAAATAATGAAGAAAATAATTTCTTGCAGAAAATATTTTCTCCAAAAGTGGCAATGAATATTTGCAACAAGTTTCTGGATCACGTGAAAAGTGTTGTTACGGAAGACACTGATAAGTTTATTTATAAATTTTCTTGGGATCCTAAAACTGAAACCCACATTAAGGGAGAAAAACTAGATAACACAAATAATCAGTCGGAATATTCATTCCTACCTGAATGGTTCACAGCAGACAGAATGGGGTAGTTGCATATTAAAAAAAAAATTTTATGTGAAATTATAAGGTTACTACAAACTGTATGTGATTACATAAGGAAAGTATTTTTAAATAAGTCTGAATATATATTTTTAATGTTTATAAAGTAGACTTTTGATTTTTTTTCGGGAAAATAAGGCATTTCTGATTGGCTGTAAAACCGGAAGTAGCATTCCAGGCAGACCAACTAGGATTGGTTGTAATGCTAATTTCCGAAGGTGGTACGTCAAGGTTACAGAAATGTTTCGAATAAGTCATCCATACTATTTTTTTAATAATTTATTTACTCTTAAACCCAAATGAAGTATTCAAACTTTTTTCAAGTGAGTTGCAATTTTTAGAGTTTTATATATTATGTTTTTAGAAAATATATTATCCAAAGTGCATGCAACTATACCTCAATCTAGGATAAATTAAATATAATTCAGAAGCACGCGGATGAAAGACATACGTTTTGTACAACTTTAATATTTTAATGTACCGATTTGTGTAAGTTATGGAAACCTTTGAGCACTGCATGTAAATTCTCATTTTTAATACATTGACGATTTAATTCTTTGAAGATTATTTTTTACAAATAAACGAGAATAAAGAAAATAGTGTTAATTTAAAGAACTTGTTTTTTAATTCGTCTGAAATATTCGAATTCTAAATTTAACACTAGAAAAAAGTGAGTTTATATAATTTCAGAGGCTTTTTTTAAATAATGTTTTTAGACAGAGAACTGTAATTCAAGCTTCTTTAAGCCGAAAAGAGTTTTATAAATTAATTTCTTGCAGTGTTATTATATTTCTATCTTATAAGATTGTTATAATATGCTTGTATTCTTCCTATATTAATTGTACTGGTACATGTATTTTCTTCAATAAAGAAACATTTTGTAATTTGCGAATAAAGAAATCATTATAAGTACAAGATCGTTCTCCATTGAAGTTTTTCGTTACACATTATGTACATACTTTTAAATTTTCTTTGAAGCCGAGCATGAGATTAATCGATATTAATCTCACCAATAGGTTTAAAACTTAGGGGAAACCTCCCTACAGTGGATAATACAACCTGCACTAGATAGTAATCATTAATAAAAATTACTGATATATGCAAAAACTTAATTTATTTTAATCAATAGGTAAGAGACGATACGTTTAAATAAATTTAAATAATTATTTTACGTTCGATCACTTCCTATGATTCCTTCATACTTATATTTTCTCTTTATTTTTTATTTATGTATCCTTATATTGTTCGAAAATACAATAATAAGAGTTGCAGAGATTGATTTTTTTTCAATTCATAAAATGTTGTGCCTAAAAATTCTAGGCCTCAAATGTTACGTAGTCCAACACATTTTCTGCAGTCCGGATTTTAAAGTGTAGTCCGCAATCAAAAAGTCTGTAGTAGAAAAGTAACTTATTTTCTAACAATATGCTAAATTTCCAGTCTTTTAAGTAGTCATCATAGATGAATATTGTCATTAAAAAGGGTGCATTTAAAAAAAAGGTGGCAAAAAGAAAATAAGTTAAATAAAAATGTAAATCAATACTTATTATAGCCATCGAATACGAAATTATCTCACTGAATACGGAAACAAATTTGACTGTCTTACAGAATATTTTGTTTAAATTATGAAAACCGATTCGATGTAAAGGCATCATGGAACCAAAAAAATCTCCTTGACAACGAATTTGGGAAATTTACATTCTGAAGATATGCAAAATTCATGTTTTATCAAAACTTTTCTTTGCATGAGTAATGTGAATTGCTTCACTACTAAAATAGCTTTAGAATTTATTTATAGCGATTGCCTGAAGTTTGATACCAATGGTTTGTCAATTTATAGAAACAAAATTTTCATAAGAAAATGGTATATCTATGGCATAAGCCCATAAGGTGTGTAGCTGTTTAAAATAAAAATACATTTCTTTATTTTAGTTATGTTGTATTGTCATGGGGCAGTAATCTGCTGGTATTGATAGACAGCTTATATTTTTTTTCCGTGAATCATTTCCTATCAGGCGTTGGCCGACGGATTCTTGTTTTTTTTTTTCAAAGGAAATGAAACAACGCGTATTTTCCCGCCTTGATAAAAAATTTGTTGACGAAGTTATTCTATTTTAACTCCTAAAGCTTATGACTGATTTCCTTCGAAAAATAACATAATTCGTCGCTCAATGTCTGATAGAAAATGACCCGGTGAGATTATTTTGTATTTAATGACTATGAAAATATTAATAAGTATTGATTTACATGTTTATTTAACTTAAAAAACTTTTTTGTCACTACCTATTTTTGAAAAAAAGTGCACATTTTTTTTAACAATAATAGACACCGTGACGACTGTAAGCTCATACTTTAAACTATTAAAAATATGACTCCCACTTCTCAAAAGCAAAACGCCCTCTCAATCTAACATCTTTTTGTTATTGACGTCTCATCATAAGGTATTATTCAGCATACAATGCAGTTCAGAAATCTTGGAACCCAAAAGGGTAAAAAGCCAATTGATTTTTGAGTCACTCTTTTAATTATAAGCTCTTAGATACAAAAGAAAATAATAAATAATAATTAAGCAAAATTTTAGTTTCAGTCCAGGAGCCCTAAGAAATTTCACGCAGAAAATGCTACCTGAAATTTGACTTCAGATTATTGTAGTGTTAGCATGTATAGAACAAAAGCATATATGTTTGAAACCAAGATTTTGGAAGCATTGTGTGTGTAAACAATAGTTAAAGATGGCGAAAGCAGGTTTTTTTGTTTATTGCAACGTACCTAGGTGTCTATTAGAAAAAAAGTTAATTTAAAAAATGTAGTTCTTACAAATATCTACAAAACGACGTGTCGTTCGTTAAGATTCATTTGTTCACTTAAAAAAATAAAAGCCGTCCGAAAGTGCCTTTTTTAAATATGCAATTATTTTTACAATAATTAAGCAACAAGTTTCAACCTTTCAGAAAATATGCCCTTTGCCACTCTTAAAAAGTGTGCAAAACTTCAGTCCAAAATAATTATTAGTTTTCATACAAACTCATATGTTATTAAAAAATGGACTGTTTTTCAGCTTAATTTTGGCAGATTTGGCTATTAAAGTGGCTACAAAAAGACGGTATGTTTTTTCGTCATAAACAAATCGAATAACTTCGTCAATGTTCATTTAATGGAATCGGGATAAGGTCCATCTCTCTGCACACTGTTTTTCTACACATTTTCAAAAAAAATTTGTTATTCTTTAAGAGGGAGGGGGGAATACTTTTTCTTTTAATTGCTGCTCCTGCAATTTTCAACATACAAAGCTGAAATTTGTACCAAGTACAGAATAAGAGTTATGCTAGTTGTTATAAAATTTACGATACAATGCATTTTTATTTTGTTGTTGATCATGGTGACTGTGCAAGAAGGCTTGACGCAATCTGTTGTGGAGAAGTGGAGGAAATCGCTGTCGCGTACGTATAGTTATAAGACAATAACTGAAGTATTTTTCATATTTTTTTCCTTACGTAATTTTTCAGATGTAAATCTTCAAAAGAATAAAGTATATATTATGGTCAATCTAATAAACAATAAATGAATGGCAAAATTAGAGAAGATAAATAAAACAGTTTAAAACTTAAGGCATTAGACATAATTTTTTTGAGAAGCAATCAACAGATTTGTAACCAGCACGGAAAGCTAGTCCAAATTAGAAAAAAAAAAACATCTTGATACAACAATTTGCTGGTAAGGTACTAAACTACTTTTATGCAATTTAATCATAATAAATCGCTCTGTCGCTGAATGTTCTTGCTCGTACAATTCTGGTAGAGTATAATCACCCACTTTTGATATCCCATCGACCAAATGTGTACAAATTCCGTTGGAAAAAAGTCAATTTTTTAATAACAATTGAGTTTTTGGAAAAACTAATAATTATATTGAGCTGAAGTTTTGCACACTTTTTAAGGGTGCAAAGGGTGATACTTTCCGAAAGTTTGAAACTGGTTGCCTAATTGTTGCAAAAATAGTTGCATATTTAAAAAAAGGCACTCTCAGACTCTCGTTCAACCAAGAAAATGTCCGCTTGTCAGGGAATATTACACAGTAATGTTCAGGACAGTTTGGAAGATTTATTTAACTCAATTCGATGCGCAGTAACATTATATTTAGAAAAAAATTCAAATAGAAAAATGCAATTTTTTTTTTTGGTTTTAATCTTTTTTGTAAGTCTGATTCTAAGAGGACCAATGAAACTACTGCGAAGCCGTAGGTGCTGTAGAATACTACTGCGCATCGATTTATGTTAGATAAATTTTCCAAACTGTCCTGAACATTACCGTGCAATATTCCCTGACAAGCGGACATTTTCTTGGTTGAAAGAACCTTGCCTCAACCTTTCAATGTAATATTCGGAACCTTGCATTGCCAGTTTCAGGAAATCTTCAACAAATTTTTTGTGTTACACCCTAATAGCACGGAACGTTCCAGGAACGTTGCCGGGAGGTGTAAAATGTCCGCCGGTTGGGAACGTTCCATTGGGACCTGAGGGGAACCTTCCATTATTGTTATTTTTAACAACAATTATCTCGTAAACCGTAACGTAACACTTCGGGGGGGGGGAGGGGTCTAGCTTAGTGTTACATAATGGTGAAAAACTACAGGGGAAAAGTCAGAAATAGCGTTACATAGGGAGGGGGGGGGGTCAAAATTGTCGGAAAATTGCGTTACGTAATTTATGCACGTCCCCTAAGCAATGAATTCTTCTTTGCATAAAGGTACGTCGCATTCTTCACACTGAAAATTGTTGCTTTTATTACTCCTTTCACTTTACAGACAAAAAATCGTTTTAATACACGTCACCTTAAATCAAATGTAAATTAAATGAATTTTGAACAATTCTTCCACTCAAAGGTATTTTGTTCAATCTGACGTTTCCTTCTTGAGGTTATGTTCCATATGGTTTTCATGTCATAAACCTGTCACTTTTTATCCACTTTGAGGCAATTTTGTTAAAAGTTCCCTTGATCACTTGATAAAAAAACTACAAATCATAAAAGATGTCGAGCCTGCAAAATGAAAGGAGAAATCAAAATAACAATTTTCATGTGTGAAGAATGCAACGTACCTTTATGCAAAGAAGAATTCATTGCTTATCATAATCAATCAAAAACTTACAAAGTTTGATACAAAATTATAACCTAAATCATTTAAGAAGGATGGTAAATTAAAAATTAGAAAATTATAAGTCTGTCATTTTTTATCCACTTTGAGGCAATTTTGATGAATATTCTTAAACTTCAATACTGATACTTTATTTTTAATACTTTTTAATAATAATTTATTTATTATTAAGAGAATATGTTATTCAGGGGACGCTAGTCAAGGCAGAGGGTTAAAATTTGGATACTTGGACACTAGTTCCATTCATGTTTGCCTACACTTTTATTTCTTTTAATATCTTTAAATTTACGCATGTAACAAAGACACTTGTAATTCGCAGTGATTTCTGTAAATTGTACATAATATTGTGTGACCATTTCTTCGCATTAAAAATCAGGAAGTAATTGATTAGTTGAAAGTAAATACATATCAAATGTAATTCATTATTTTAAAAAATAAATAAATAAAGAAGTAATTAAATAAATTAGTTATATCTAAAAGTTCTTTAAATAATTTCATAAAATATTTCAATACGCTAAAATTAAGTAATTGAAAAAATAAAGAGTTAATCAATTAAGGGATTAAAAAATGATTTATTATTGGACTTATTAATTCAATGAATTACGCACTTTTGGATAAGTTTAAAATTGTTTTTCATTTTTTTATAAATAAACACGTATTCGCACAACACTCAAGAGATGAAGTGTTTGTAGAAGATAAGCATTATAGATTTCTAAGCTTGGTAAAATGTTCTGGAGTGACTGTATTTTTATGACCTGCGACGACGGTGAAGTATGTAATTAAATGCAGAGAAAGTATTTATCAGAAGATATTGTTACAAACAATTATAAAAAACGATTTGTTTATTGATAAAAAATATATATCACATTTTTAATCAGTTATAATTACTTTTTTGCTACAAAAGTACTCAAAAGTAGTTCAATTAAAATATTTGTTTATGGATAAAAAACATATTACACATTTTCAATAAAATACATAAATAATGAATTATATACACTTATTTAGGATAAAAATGTCGAAATATGACCGTAGGTCTACTTTACGGTACGCTCAGGTGCCTCTGTGCATGAAGAGTGCACTTTCCAATGTCATATCTCGTGACCTATTAGGTCTAGGACACTTGTTTATTGTTGAAATTACGCTAAATTAAGCCCACTTTCATTTGTTTTGTATAAACTTTGTCGTAGGATCCGCAGCAAAACCAGATATTTTACAAAAACACAACTTTTTCGTTTTTAGTCAAAAATGCAATTTTTGAAACCTTGCAATTCCAAAAATAATGGGTCTGAAAGACATTTTTTTAGAGGTACGCACAATTTTATAGACTCTATTTCATCCTCGGGCATCATCAATGCAAACTAAATCTGACTCGATTTATTTTGAAAAAACAGAACTGCACTTTTTTGCCTGTGAAAACAGACAAAAATAGTCAACTTTGAGGGTTCATAACTTATGACCTATTATAGGTAGGACATTTTTCTGCTTTTTTTTTGCTACCACAGCAAATTGAGTCAACTTTCACTCACATGTGGAACACTTTTCCGTGCAGTAATTAGGTGCGAGGATACACAGTATTTTTTGAAACTGAGTGATTTTTCACTGAAAATCCAAAACAGTGTAGATTTTTCAATATATCATAACTCGAAACCCATGGAAGATAGCGGATTATTCTTTCAATGAAATTTTCTTATAATTTTGCCCTCTTTCTTTTTCCCGTTGGACGTTTTGCTCTAAAATGCAATGGAAATTATCCGTCCACGCAAAAGTAGCTTTTAGAACTGTGTCTTATTAAAAATATTGGATGTGGGATTTTTTCTGGAATTTCACTCATTATTTCGACATAATGCCTGAACTATAAACCAAAAGTATGAAATTATTATTCCAAAGTAATATTTATTTCAGTCAGTGAAATATGAAATAAGCGAAGGAACGTTATTATTGGTTGAAAGAAATAAGAGATTCGTTTTTAAAAATTAGGTAGTTGATACAGTTAAGTGTGATTTTAAATCAAGGCAATATTTCCTTCAAACAAATTAAAGCCTATCGGCTGAAGTAAAAGTTTTTTCTTCACACATGCATGCAAAACCTTCGTTTGTCCACAGTTTACAAACATGGAAAATGGCCGATTCCGCACTGTGCGCGAAAGCAATTAGCAATACGTGACCTGGGGTGGGACTCCGATGTCTTAAGTCGAACGGACCTCTCTTTCTACCATGTGAGATAGACAACGAGGCGCGATAAAAAAAAAACGATAGTTTCGAAAGCTCTCTTTCTATCCTATATGGTAGACAGAGAGGGTCTCATCATTTCAAACGATAAGTGCGACTTGTCGTTGGAACACCATCGGACCCTCTCTGTCTACCATACACGATAGAAAGTGAGTTTTCGAAACGATCGTTTCAACTTCGATCGCACCTCGTTGTCTATCGCACATGGTAGAAAGAGAGGTACGTTCGACAGTGTCCCGATCCGCAAACAATTGAACCTGCTAGTTTGTACGTTTCACCATTCTTTAACCGCCAAATACGGTTTTATTTTTTCTACTTAGTTGGTGATTTTGATTTTCAGAAGCCAAAAGGAAATATGATTGTCAAACATTTCTGATATGTGTCAATAAGAAAAATGCTAGCGCTTTTGTTTAGCTGTCTTGGATTTCGAGAGTTTCTGTGGAGGCCGAGTATTGTCTGCACTCTATTTTATTATCACCAATCGGTTTGAATGAGTGACAGCTTCTGGTACCCGTAATTTTTTTAGCTTTGTCAAACCGACTGTTCAAGCTCCGAGCTTTTTTGTTGCGCTCTTTTTGTGAACAAAATATCAACTTGATATTAGGCAAAGCATTGCAGTGCCCCACTCGTATAAATCTCTGACTGTCAAAATCTGTTTGTTACTTGGCCGTAGAAGACTAGCTCGTGCAGCTTCTCGCTTGAGAGTTCCTCCTATTCCATCGCACGGACTTTTACCATGAGAAGTAGCAAAGAATTCCCAGGAAGCTTCAATCCCAAAATCCTGCTTGTGATGTGCTAGATTGATCTGTTGTTTATTCCAATACTCACTTTGTATTGCATTTTGAATAATAGTTTCGTGATTCTGAGAAAAATCAAAAAGTATTATAAATACTCCCTCTTAAAGAGATTCCTTAGAGTTCCTAAGAAATTGGCTTTGACTTTTTGCTATGAAGTCGTGTTTTAGAAGATCAGTTAATGTTTAGTGAGTTTCTCATAATAATCCTCAGCTGTGTCACTCAAAGTTTCTAAGGAGGCTCGGTCTATCGTAGTCCACCAATTGTAGGTGACTCTTTCAATGAAGTTGCTTTCAAAAAACTTTTGGACTCTTTCCACTAAAGAATTCACATCTGGGCAAGATTTGCACGATCCAAAACAACAGGGAAGTGTTTTAGGATCGCAAATCATCGAAGAAAACATGGTTTTGTATGAATCTAAACACTTTAGATTTGCGTTATTTGCAGCAAGTTCACTCAAGTTTGCTCCATCAATCAATCATTTATACTATTTTCATGAATTATGCAAACAAATGGAATGTGTTCCACTCGCGCCTGCAAGAATACATTCCTTTGGTCGCAATTCTGCAAATTTAGAGAAGCCAATTTTTACACCCGGAAACTTTTCTTTAAAAGTGGCCTAAACTTCTTTCAAATTACATAGAATTATACGTTTTTGTATCAGTTTTCGTGAACCATCATGCTGTTTTACAGATATACAGTCTTTTTCCCCTGGCAATTGTCGACTCACGTCGCATTCGTAGGAAAAATCTTTGATAATTTTGACAGTTTCTTCCAACAACTTCTTACCTGGCCTAGGATTTGGTGATGATCCAATAGAATTTCTCTCGTGAAATTGCCTTACGAGCTAAACTATATGGTACTTCAAACTCTGATTCTATCTTGCGAATTCCTCAACCTTTTGGTACCATAGTCAACAGTTGAACGGCATAAGATTTACTTGGTTTTTTATCCAATTCTTCTTTAATGTCGTTAGTAAGTTCTTCTATAAGTTATATAAATACAATTAATAGCAAATATTAATTGTATTTAATACAATTAAATACCTTTTTCACTTGAACGTCAAGAGCTATCTTAATCTGGGCTATCTTCTTTCTTTGTGTAGTTCGTGTTCGAAGATCCGTAGTCTTACTAATAGATGGAACTCTTAAGATTTGCAAAATTTCATTCAACTTAGAAATATTGTCTTCTCTTTCAACGTCACATTCTAAATCTTCATCGAAATAATCAGCAAATGGAAGTAGATGTTCAGCCTGATCAAATTCAATCTCTTTAGAAAAATCATCACTAGCTTCAGGCAAGTTTTCAACCTGTTTGAATTCCATTGCATCAGAAGAACTTTGGATATGCATTACTTGACCATCAGATCTATGATTTGGAATTTCTAGGCGGCATGTATCACAAATATGATTGTCCGAGCCAACTGAATACTTCTTACTAATTGATTTAGAAACAAGACGGAGTTTCTTCACATCTATTTTATTGTGGATCTTTTTTTCAAAAGGATTGAAACAACGAGGTATGAGTGATCGCGTAATTTCCTCTAATAACTTAAATCTAACTCTGGAAATCCTTACGTTTCGGGATGCTAGCTGCCAAATGTAGAAAATAGCAGTGGAGAGGCGGCGCACGGTCTCGCTAAATAGACGATATCTTGGGACCTATAAGAGTCTCCATGAATTTTTTTTAAAGAAAGGTGATTTCACAAGGAATCATTGTATCGATATTTAACAAAAAATAAAAAGGCAGTAATTCACGAAAAATTGAATAAAAACCTTTTTTCTACTTTCTTCCGGGAATTTTTTTTTAAATCATTGTATTATAATCTTAAAATATGTTCTTTTAACTCTAACATGTTCAAATTTGATCAAAATCGAATTAGCGTTTCCAGAAATATCGATAATTCAAAAAAATGTAACTCCAAAATTCAACATGGCGTAACTTCCGTAATTTTTGAAAATCCTTCAAGGCCGAAATTTCTCTTGTATAAGCATTACAATTTCACGAAGTTTTATTAAAATCAAACAACCACCTGCAGATCCTGATATTTCTGTTAATTTCCTGAAATTAAAATTTTTTAATACGGTAAAACTTGCAGTTTAAATTGTGCAATTTCAGATCCTTTCATTTTAATTTTTAATTGTGTTTGAAAATTTCTTAGACTTAGGAGAAATTTTTCTTTAAAGAAGGAAATGCATAATCTTACTCTTCCATTTATTCTTCTATTTCTCAAAGAATTTGAGTGGTCACCCTTTTGTTGGCTGATTTATTATCTAATTCTCTATATAATTTAAAGATTAAATAATACCTTTTTCCCTACTTAGGTTCGAAGTGAGATAAAGAGTAAAGAACAGGAGCAAGAAAAGGAAATGGAAAGGCTGGTAAAGCCGAAGGAGGAAGAGCAAGAGGAGAAGGAAAGGGAGAAAGAAAAGGAGAAGGAGAAGGAAGTTAAAAAGAAAGAGGAAGAGCTTTTATTTAAAACGAAAGTAGGTCGTAACATTCACAAAACAATAATGACTATGAGGTCAAAAACAATCGAGCGCAATGAGCTATTCACTCCTGGCAGAATGGCTTACGTTATCGAGTTGGATGACGAAAATGCAGATGTAGACATTCCCACAACTCTAATTAGGAGCAAAGCAGACGTTCCGACTGTCGATGCGACTCCAACCTTAACAACTAACGACATAGTTATCAACAAATTAGCCCAGATTCTCTCTTACCTTCGCCAAGGAAGTAGACATGGAAAGAAAGGCAAGAAAAAGGGCCGAGGGGATGAAATGAATGAAATGGATATTGCTCCTAAACCACCACAAGATGATAGTATTTATGGTGATATTGGTGATTATGTACCAACTGCTGCAAAGAGCGATTCGCATCAAAAATCTAAAAAGAAGGCAGCACCCTATTTCGATAAACCGCTTGAGGCAGAAATGGAAAATGAGAAAATTAATGTTCCAAGATTGCCAATCGCAATGGTCGCGCAGAGTTCGGTCGCTAGCGCTGGTCCGCATTTAGATAGAACACCGAAAGAGGGCTTTTTACTCAATAAACTTATTGCGGAACCGGAAGGATATGCGGAATGTTATCCTGGCCTTGATGAGATGCAAGATGCGATTGATGATTCTGACGACGAGGTAGATTATACGAAAATGGATCTTGGTAATAAGAAGGGTCCTATTGGTAGATGGGATTTTGATACTCCAGAGGAATATAGCGAGTATATGAATAACAAAGAAGCACTACCAAAAGCTGCCTTCCAGTATGGTGTGAAAATGGCGGATGGAAGGAGGACGAGGAAGTTTAATAAGGAGAAGAATGAGAAGGCTGAATTGGATCGAGAGTGGCAGAAGATACAAAACATAATGAATAAAAGAAAACCTTCGGGTAATGCGGATGGCGATCGGGAGTTCAAAGTTCCGAGATATTAAGGTCATATTAAATTTGATAGATTTTAATGTATATGTCTGTAAATCGGAAACTAAGGTAGATGAGGTGAAACAACCTAGAATGGATAGTGATTAATTAACACTAATATGTTTTAAATATTTTATTATTAATTTAAATTATCTATTCAAGGTTGTGTACTGTATTTAGATATTTTCTAATTTGAAGTTTCAATTAAGCTTATTATGAATAAAGTTGCTCGAAGTTTTTTTTGTGATGAGATAATTACATAAACGAATTTATGCAATTACTTGAACATCATACACCACTGAATTATGGATATATTTAAATAAGAAATGTGTTCGTTTTTTAGTATATGCATTACATAGCAATACAAAAAGATATAAGAGAAATGATTTTTTATTTGCTTTATTTGTTATCATTCTTAGAATCAGTGAAATACATATTCAGCAGGTGCTTGATACCCCTTGAAATATTATAAAGTCACTTCAAATCTTTTTAATCCGATGAAATCCAATAAAATTCCTGAAAAAATCCGTGATATTCAATGAAGTCTGAAGATATTTCATGAAATCCTCGAAAATTTGATAAATTACTTTCAGAGCTTTTAAAATCATTGAAATCTAATAAAATCGGTTCAAATCCCTTGAAATCTTTTCAAATATCTTAAAACATTATAGGACCTATAAAATTCTTCAAAATCTTCCGTAATCCAGGAAATTCTTAAAATCCGCGTTCAATTTTTTTAAATTTACATTATTGAATATTCCTTGGAATCTTTTTAAATATCCTAAAATCTTTAAACTTCTTTAAAGTCCTAGGAAATACCTTGGAATAACTGTTGGAAATCTTAGAAATCCCTCAATTGTGGTGAATAAATTCTTTGAAATCCATTAAAATATTATAAAATCCTGCGAAATTACATGAAATCTGATGATATTTCTTAAAATCACTTGAGATCCTGGGAAATTAATTAGAATACCTTTTTTTTTTAAAAAATTAAGATCGAAAAGAAATCTATTATATCATGAATAATTTTTTGCAAAATGAGCAAGAAAAAGATTAACAGTTATATATAAAATATATATATTTCCCTTTTCAAAAGGTTACTTTATCTAATATTGCATTCATTATTAAGATTGTTTAAAATTCCTTGGAATGTTTTAAAATACCCCAAAATATTTCAAATTGTTCGAAATCTATTGAAAAATTTTTAATTTCTTCAAAATTCTTGGGATATTTTAAAATACTCTAAAATTTTTAAAATTACTTTCCATTATTGAAAATCCCTTAAAATTATTTAAAATACCCTAAAATATTTCAAATCTTTGGAAAATTTTTAAAGCTCTTACAAGCTCCCACGAATATTTTAAAGCAGGGGGAACCACCCTACAGTGGATAATGCATCCTACAGTGGATAATCATTAATTAAACCTGTTAATATACGTAAAATAATTAATGTAATTTAATTAATAGTTAAGGCACGATACGTGTTCATGAATTAGAATGAAAATTAATTATTTTTCTTTTATTTGTGCTCTCAATTCATTATTATCCACTGTAGGCTGCATTATCCACTGTAGGGCGATTTCCCCTACCCTAAAATCGTTAAAATTCCTTTCAATTATTAAATATTCCTTGGAATCTTTTAAAATATCCTAAAATCTTTAACATTCTTTTAAGTCGTAGGAAATACCTTGGAATAATTGTTGGAAATCTTAGAAATCCCTTAATTGTGGTGAATAAATTCTTTGAAATCCATTAAAATATTATAAAATCCCGCGAAATTACATAAAATCTGATGATATTCCTTAAAATCACTTGAGATCCTGGGAAATTAATTAAAATACCTTTTTTTTAAATTAAGATCGAAAAGAAATCTATTTTATCATGAATAATTTTTTGCAAAATGATCAAGAAAAAGATTCACAATTATAAATAAAATATATATATATATCCCTTTTTAAAAGGTTACTTTATCTAATTTTGCATTCATTATTAAGATCTTTTAAATCCCTTGGAATTATTTAAAATACCCCAGAATATTTCAAATCGTTAGAAATCTATTGAAAAATTTGTAATTTCCTCAAAATTCTTTGCAATCTTTTAAAATACTCTAAAATCTTGAAAATTACTTTCCATTATTGAAAATCCCTTGAAATCTTTTAAAATACCCAAAAATATTTCAAATCTATTGCAATTTTTTAAAGCTCTTAAAAATTCTTTGGGAGCTTTTGAAATATCCTAAAATCTTCAAAATTCTTCAAAATCTTTAGAAATACCTTGGAGTGTTTGGAAATCTTAAAATCCCTCAATTATGGTGAATAAATTCTTTGAAATGCATTAAAATATTACAAAATCTCGCGAAATTACATAAAATCTGAGGATATTCCTTAAAATATTTAAATCCCTTGAGATCCTGGGAAATTCATTAAAATACCTTATTAAGATATTTTAAAATCCCTTGGAATCTTTTAAAGTACCCAAAAATCTTTCAAATTCCTTTCAGTTATTGAAAATTCCTTGGCATCTTTTAAAATGTCCTAAAAATATATAAAATTCTTTAAAGTCTTTGGAAATACCTTGGAATATTTTTTGAAAATCTTAGAAATCCCTCAATTATGGTGAATAAATTCTTTGAAATGCATAAAAATATTATAAAATGCCGCGAAATTACATGAAATCTGATGATATTCCTAAAAGTATTGAAATCTCTTGAGATTCCGGGAAATTCATTAAAATACCTTATTAAGATCTTTTAAAATCCCTTGGAATCTTTTAAAATACCCAAAAATATTTCCAATCTTTTGCAAAATTTGAAAGCTCTCAAAAATGTCTTGGAATCTTTTAAAATACCCTAAAATCTTTAAAATTCCTTTAAATTATTGAAAATTCCTTGGAAGCTTTTAAAATATCCTAAAATCTTTAAAATTCTTTAAAGTCTTTGGAAATATTAGAATTCTTGGCAATTTATAGAAATATTTTTAATTGCTTAAAATTTTTTTATATCAATTTAAATCTCTTAAAAATCCTTGAACTGCCTTAAAATCTTTCAAAATTCCTTAGACCGTTTGAGAGTTTTGAAGGTTCTCTTTTAAAATCTTTCCGAAAAGTTGCTTCGAACCGCTTTCAAGGTCGGTTGGTAAATCCCAGTCCGCTTCTGATATTCAGGTATGAAATAAACGAAAACAAAGCGTATAAAGTTCTGTTAAATTAAGTGCGTATTTTATCACCTTACTTACAAAAATCATATTTAATTTCTTTATAAAATCGAAATAAAATTTGGTTGATATTTAATTCAAGGAAAGATAGACAAATGTAAGATAGCGAGAAGAAGTTGACGAATTTTTTTTATGCAGGTCTTACAAAAATGAAAATCAACATTTGAAACCTAAGAGTGTGAAAATCGTTAAGAAAAATATCGCAAAAACAGAAAATCTCGTAGAAGAAGCAGAAGATGGAATTGTAGGTTCAGTGTCGTCTGCTGAAAAGTTTCGACCGTATATTCCGAAAGACAGCAGATTTTTTTGAGGTCCTCTTAGGCTGAGGGAAAGGAAGTCATAGTCAGGGTTTTCGATAGCAAATGATGTAAAATTAAAGTCGCCAGGATTTAAAGGCAGAAGATTTGCTTGAAGAGAAGTCGGCATGTTGAGTAAAGTAACATTTTCTCTTCGGGGCACAAGTGTTGAAATTTCAAGGTTTTCGAAGGTGACCCAATCTTTGAAGGCTTCGTTGACATCAAACTTATGGCCGCAGCTACTTAATGAATCATCGGTACAAGTCATCAAACCACAGACTTGAACTCCTCTTGTCACCACTCCGAAATATCTCACTCCAGTTATCGCACAAAATCGGTATCTAAAATTTGTTCAATATTAAAATTCGTGATGGTTGATAGGACAATTTATAACTTTCTAAGTTTTTTTTACGGTGGTATATGATTTAAAATTAGGCATAGTAAGTCTAAAATTCAAATAAAAATTATTAACAATTTTTTAATTAAATAACTGAAAATTCTTATCATTAACAAAACAATTTAATATTAAAAGTATTCAAATCTGCACAATAGAAAAATTGGAGGCTTCAACGTTTTGAGCTTATAAAATAAATTGATACAAATGAAATTATTTCAATTAAGAAAAAGAATAATCAAAGTAAAACCAATCGAATTGGTATGAATACATACCTGATTTAAAATGTTTAAACTTAAAAGAATATATTAAAAATAATGCGATATTTTAAGCACTTCTAATTAAAATATTTTTATTTTGAAAGCAGAAAAAGTAAACAATAGGTAAGCAAACAAATTTATACCCGTTGAAATTCCACTTTCCCTCTAATTTGTTCGTTTTTCGGAAAAAGAAATTCCCAATTTTTTTTGCCCCCAGGTTTTTTAAATTGACCTGGGATTTTAAATGAAAACAGAAGTACTAGTTATTAACTTTTTGTAAGTAAAGTTTAGTCACCTCTTAAGGAATGTTCAAGGAATAATTTCCAAGCAATATAACTTCTCATTTGGACCCCCAAACCCCGTTGTATTGTGCCCGCAAAATTCCCCAAGAAATGCAAAATAACAGTTTATGTCAAATTCATGCTAAAGATGGTATTTCTTGGATTTCTTTTCAACACGCATTATTTTTATTCGATATACGACGAGTTTGAAAGCATTTTTCAACTAATTTCTGATAGTTTAAACAATTATTATTTGTTGAAACAATTTTTTCGCCCGTACGTCGTGAAAAGATATCATTTTCTGGAATTAATGATACAATAGTAATGAATATTGAGAGTAATACATTTTTTTAACGATATTTGGCAATTATTTAAACAGTTTTTATTTGTTCAAACAATTTTTTTCTCCTGTAAGTGTTATGAGTGATATCTTCTGTGGAAGACAATTTTCAATTATTTAAACAGTTAATAATCACTAACTTGTGCTTTTTCATAGGAAAGATGGAGAAAGTTATAGTTTTTTCGAATCTTTCACACCATATCGCTTATTATTCAGTATTTTCTTGTCCCAGATCTCACACCCTAATTTTAAAATAATAATCAATTTTACATGTTGGTTTTTAGTTACGTTTTTTTCATAACGCTTTTGTTAAGATAAGAAAATACTGATTAATAAGCGACATAGTGTAAGAGATTCGAAAAAAAAACAGATTTTTTTTCATCTTTCCTATGAAAAAGAGCGAGTGATTTTAATTGTTTCAATAATTTCAAAGTGGCTTTTACAAAAAATATCACTCTTAACATTCATTCCAGAGAATAATAAATTTTCACGATTTAGTGGAAAAAGTATATAAATAGAAATTATTTAAATAATTGAAAAATATGTTGAACAAAAAATATTATTTTTTGAAATTCATCAACTACATCATTTATCTCGAAAAATAGTAACTTTTCACGATTTACTAGAAAACAAATCATAATTGTTGAAACAATTGAAAATTAGATAAAAATTACTTAAAAACTTGTCACTTATTGACTTATATTGGAACCGTTAAAATGTAAACAAGAATTCAGTTTTTACATTCTGATCAGAGAAGGTATAAGATTTGTGTAAAATTTGACCACTTCCGTTTTTGTCAAATGTCCACGTTTTGAGATATTCTGAACCCAAAAAACAGGTTTTCGCGAATGTCTCTGTCTGTATGTGTGTATGTAGATTTTTATTTTGTTAGCACGATAACTTTCGAAAGAATTTACAGATTGGATTGGGCTTTGGTATACTCTTCAAGTGTCCTAAAATGAAGGTAAAGTTCGTTAGCCAGCCATTTTGGATGAAAATTCAAGAAGTGAGCGCTTTTTCAAATTGTTTGAGACCACTTTTTTCAAATTTAAACATTCTTTGTACGGATTTTTGTAGTACTTAAAAAGTACAAACATTTTATCTCAATTACTTTTTTTGATGAAACAAAAATTACTGGAGTTGTAGCATTTATACAAAATTCCAAGAAAAAAACAAAAATGAATATTTTAAGCCAAACAACGCACGATATGAAAAAAAGTCAAGAGAAGAAAAACGTTCATTTTTGAACGCCGTACAATATTTTTTAAGACTTTTTTTAATTTTCTTGAAAAATCGAAAATTCAAATTTTTATCGCACAAAAAAATAATGAAAAATAAAAAATTCCATTTTACGGTCAAACTATACAAGATAAGAAAAAAGATGAATTGACAAGAATTGTGCACTCAAAAAAGATCTACAAATTTGTTATGAATCTCTTTTTGATGGGACGCGTAGTTATGGATTCGTTTGTAAAAAACTGATTTAAGAATAAAATAAATTAAATTTTAGGACGAACGACACAAACCACCAAAAAAAAATTAATAGAAAAAAGTTGTTCGCGCAGAAAATAGCTACAAATTTTTTAATTATCTATTTTTGTAAGATGCGTAATTTTTGTTTCAATCGTGAATAATAACATTAAAAAAATGAAATCAATTTATCATTGAGTCAGACGTTTCGGCCTCGATTATGGGCCCTCATCAGTGATTTATTTCTTACAATTCGATTATTATGCTTTTTCACATTTCACTCGCCCGGAAATAATCGTTAATCATCTGAAAATTTTGAAACTTGGTATCAGCATTGGCAAAACCTTCACCTGCAACATGCATGTTGTCTCATATTTTTACAATTTTTTTTTACTGACATTTTGTTGAAAATCTGCACAAAAATCGAGCTGCCTAAACTTTTTGGACTTATAATAGTCATTTTTACATCCAATAACCTGCGTCTCTCTGAATATGAATTGACAAAATTCTGCTATTTCTTTAGAAGAAAAGAGCCTTCTACTCGCTTCATTAAACTACGATGAAAGCCGCATAGGTGTCTCAAGTCCGAAAATAGTTTTTTAAATATAATTGAACTCAGATTTAAAAAAATCATCAGTTGTATTTCACCTCATTTTCAAAACCCAATGTAAAACTGACAATGAATAGCGATAAAATATATTATAATAACAATAATCTTTCACAATGTTGCAAAAAAAATTACAAAACACGCCCTTTGAAAAGATAATGATCTTAAATATAACAATCTTCAATGGTTTTATCCTGTGTAATCTGTACATAGTCTATACACATTAAAGCTCTTGAAGAATGATTTTCATTTAAACAACAATTTTAGTTTTGAGGCCTTCGAAAATTGGCCCCGATTCAAAAATAAAATATACAAAATTTTACTTATAATTTACTATTTGAAAGGTCATGTAATGAAATAATTTTAAATTGTGTAAAACGTTCAAAAGCTTTTTTTTTTAACGGACTCAAAATTGTACAATAATATTTAGTTGAAAACCCAATAATTTAAGAAATTTCAATCAAAAATAATAAAAATGTATTAGTACGAAACTGAAACTTCATTAGCTCATCAATCAAAAATTTGCATAATAAAAGCGTTAAACTCAGTTTCGAGTTTGAAAAGAATATTTAATAATTTCACATTAAAATATTCTCAATTGCTTGGTTTCCTTTTATATTAAATCCTTCAAGATTGAACAACCTTAAAAAAGCATTGATATTTAAACAGTTTAAAGTCTAAACATCTTAAATTGCATGATTTCAAATTTAAATTATTTAAAATTGTATGACATAAAATAAAAAAATTAAGAAGTTGCGCTATTTTCAGCTTCAAGTGTTTGAAATAGAATTCTATTATAAATTAAGAAGTTTTAATTGAAAGCTCTCAAAATAAACAAAATTCGGAACTTTTGAAATTAGACTTTTTGGACTTATTTAAAAGTATCTATAGTATTTATTTAAGTTATTAAACTCTTTGTATGTTTTGTGTGCTTATTGAAGCAATACGTTCGTTCCACAACACCGCAATAACATAGATCACTGCTCAATCTCTCTAGCAATCACCCCGGGTGAAGAGCTTTACAAAGTCATCATATGTCATGTTCCCTTCTGAAATGGAATCTTTCCAAAACTGAAGTGCCATAATGATGAAAATTTTGCTATCATCATCAGTATAAATCCATTAATTCACTTACTACCATTTCGGTCAATTCAGATATCCATTCCACAGAATCGAGTGGAAATTTACCAAGCTGATTTTAATGAAACTGATCTAAATTGGAACTCACACAATGTAGGAATGTTCGATGAAGGTCGTTAATTTCCAGGCTACGACACATCCCAGGAACGATAATTTCCGACTAATTAATAGCGATTGGTGTAATGACAAGACGAGTGTAGTGAGGAAACGTAACAACAGTGAGAGCCTCGATTGTTAAGCCCCTTTGAGCAACAAGGCTCTTCTTAGTTTCGCATAAAACACGCTCATTCGACTTTACAAAATTATATATATACGTATACTGCCGGTGCGGGTAGCAATAATTACGGCAATTGTTTAATTAACTGAATTAGATAATCTGCAGTTCGATCTCAGTGTAAAAGCAATTGAGCCTGGCGCTGTCATCCATGGCCCAGTAAATGTCCTTATAAATGCGAGGAAGACTCCACTGTCAATTCTTCGCAATTGGCCAATCACCATTCTGAATTATTACGCCTATCTAATAGCGTGGACAAAACTTAAAGACGAATCTCACGCTATTTTCCTCAGGGAACGTTCCTTTAAGTAAGATTTTTAGACACATCCCCCTTCCCCCTTCCAGTTTCACGTCAAATTTGGTATTTTTATTAAATGAATATATCAATTATTTTCACTGTGATCGAGATTTCAAAATATTTCAAGGGATTTTAAAAGATGTGAAAGATTTGAAGTGATTTAAAAGGATTTCAACTTATTTCGAAGGATTCTTAGGTGTTTCAAAGGACTACAGAAAGTATTTTAAAAAATCACAGAAATTTTACGGAATTTGACGAGATTTCCAAAGCTTTTTAGGAATTTCATGAGATTTTAAGGAATTTCACAAGATTTGAAAGATTTTTAGTAATTTGAAAGATCTTTAGTGATTTGAAAGGATTTTATCAGATTTCAAGGATTTTTAAGGTATTTGAGAGAATTACAAAAGTTTTACATAATTTAAGCAGATTTTTGAAAGCTTTTTAGGGACTCTCGAAATATTTCAAAAAATTCCCGAGATTTCAAAGGATTTTAAAGGATTTCAAGAAATACAAAAGTATTTTCACGAATTTTTAAGGATGTCAGGGTATTTTAATTTCATTTTGAAGATTTAAAGAGAAGGAATCTCACGAAGGAATTTAATTAATTTTCAAATGATTTGCAAGGATTTTAAGAGATTTTGTATGATTCAGAAAATTTTCCATGGATTTAAAAGATTTCAATGAATTTGAAAGGGAATTCGAAGAATTCAAGGAATCTTATAATAAACTGATTTTTAGAAATTTTGAAGGATTTCAAACGATTTCAGAAGAAGACACGGGATTTCAGAGTATTTTATGAGATTTTAAAAGATTTCAATGGTTTTTTAAGTGATTTCAAAGAAATGAAGGTATCTTGCAATGTTTCGAAATATTTCACGATATTTCTAGGATTTTAACCGCTTTGTAGAAATTTTATGGGATTGACACGGATTTTAAAGGTTTTTAAGGAATTTCAAGGGATTTTTAGGGGATTTTGAATATTTTTAGCAATTCTATGGATTTAAATATATTTCACGGTATCTCAAATAATTTTAAGGGATTTCCACAGTTTGTAAAGGATTTCGAGGGATTTCCAAAGAGAACAATCGTTTTAAAGGAATTTGAAAAAATTTGCAAAGATTTTAAAGAATTTTAAGAGATACAAAAGTATTTTCACGAATCAGGAGATTTTAATTTGATTTCGAAGATTTGAAGGGATTTGATGAAATTTCATAAGATTCACAAAGGTTTGTGAAGATTTAAAGATCGTTCAATTATTTCACGGTTTTTGAAACGATTCAAAAATATATTTACAGATTTTAGAGGATTTCAAAGAATTTGTATAGCTTTTGAAAGATTTTAAAGCATTTCCGAATATTATAAGGGATTTCTAAATTATTTATGGATCTTAAAAGATTTCAATGGATTTAAAAATATTTGAAGGGATTTTGAGAGATTCGGAAAGATTCCCAGGGATTAAAAATATTTCAATGAATTTTAACACGATTTAGAATATATGAAGGTATCTTGTAATATTTCGAAATATTTCACGATATTTCTACGATTATCACCACTTTCCAGACATTTTAAGGGATTTACATGGATTTCGAAGGTTTTTAAGGAATTTTAAGGGGTTTTCAGGGGATTTTGAATATTTTTAGCAATTCAAAGGGTTTCAAGATATTTCATGGTATTTCAAATAATTTTGAGGGATTTTCATAGTTTTTCAAGGATTTTAAGGTATTTATAAGGAGCTCAATCATAAAGGAATTTGAATAGATTTTCAAAGATTTTAAAGATTTTAAAAAACTTTAACAGATACAAAAGTATTTTCACGAATCAGGAGACTTTAATTTGATTTCAAAGATTTGAAGAGATTTGATGAAATTTCATAAGATTCGCAAAGATTTGTGAAGATTTAAAGACCTTTCAATTATTTCACAGTTTTTCAAACGATTCAAAAATATTTCTACAGATTTTAGAGGATTTCAAAGAATTTTTATAGCTTTTAAAAGATTTTGAAGGATTTCCGAATATTATAAGGGATTTCTGAATTATTTATGGATTTTAAAAGATTTAAATTGATTTTAAAATATTTAAAGGGATTTCGAGAGATTGGGAAAGATTCCCAGGGATTAAAAATATTTCAATGAATTTTAAAGTGATTTTGAAGATATGAAGGTATCTTGTAATATTTCGAAATATTTCACGATATTTCTACGATTTTAACCACTTTTTAGATATTTTAAGGGATTTACATGGATGTTAAAGGTTTTTAAGGAATTTTAAGGGTCTTTTAGGGGATTTTGAATATTTTTAGCAATTCAAAGGGTTTCAAAATATTTCATGGCATCTCAAATAATTTTAAAGGATTTTCACAGTTTTTAAAGGATTTCAAGGAATTTCCACAGATTTTAAAGGATTTCAAGGGATTTCCAGGAATCGCAATCGTTTTCAAGGGATTTCAAAATATTATTAAAAATTGTAGAGGATTTAGAAGGATTTCAAAAGATTCCGAAGTATATCTACGGATTTTAGAGGATTTCGTAAGATATCAACATATTTTACGAAATTTCAAAGGATTTCAATGAATTTTCACATGATTTACAAAATTTTATGGGAATTGTAAAATTTTCGGAAGAAATAACTGGATTCAAAGCATTCCAGAGATTTTCAGAAATTAAACGAGATTTTATGAAACGTGTCACCAGATTTCTATAATTTTCCAAGTGAGGATTGCTATAAGACGTTCCAGACCCAATCCCTCAAAAAGCCTTACGCGATGAACGCTCTTTCAGGAAATTTAAAGATTTTTCAGAAATTATCTTTTATTTTTAACAAGGTTCTTGAGTTTGTAAATCTTTCCTTGAATTTGATGTTTTTATGTGCCTAAGGACGGTCCTTTCTGGATTTATGGATGGAGGTCCTAAAACCCTGATTTTAAAAAAGTTTCTCTTGCTTCTTGCTTGTAAAAAACGTAATTGACAATAATATAATTTTAGAGGCACTAAGAATCACAAACCGACCTTGCGAATTGTAAAAAACTTTCGGGACCAGTAATCAGTTACCTGTTATATACCTCTTACCTCCATAATTTGAGGAAAATAGAACTGTAATCCCGGTCTGGAAATCCGGAAGGACAGTAAACTCATAAGAACTGGTCAGGTCAGCTACCTGTCGAAATTTTACAACCCCAACTCCCAACACTTATTCTTATTGGCAATGGGCCATTAGCAATTCTACTATTGCCGACTTTCGGAATTTTTTGCATTTTTACAACTTTAGAACCCTTTTAGAGCCTTGACCATAGACCGTTCGTCCTCTACAAATTTATATAGTCAAACCACCCAGGAGTTATAAAAATGTTCTATTACGATTTCAGTTTAGTATTTAGTAGAATTATGCTTTTAGGGTTAGACCTTTAGAATTTTAGATTAGAGTTTAGACTAGTAATTTTTTTCCTGGACCTTGAGAGTTGGGGCTTGGGTCGTATTTCCTGAAGGGGTGAAAATAGGAGGGGTTGTTTTACAGTCGAGACGAAATTAAAAGCCCACTTCTGCTGGACCATATCGAGGAGAGAAGCGTTTCTATAATTCAGAGCTGTACCTATGTATAACGAAACGTGGCCGGGTGGGTGAGGATCAGGGCCGGATAATGTATGTACCCTTCGCCCGAACGTGGGGGTGTAATGGAGGCTGCAGGGGTGCAGGGAGACCCCAGCCCAGTTCAGAAGAGGGGCAAAAGCTGACCAACGCGATCGGACAACTCTTGGCTCACCAGTAGACAAGTTGCCCCCGGCTGGCCAACTTGAGGATCCACAAAAACAAAGCATCTGTTATAATAAACACCCCTACATGATTAATCACAATTTCCCTCCGTGTCTTTTTATTCCCTTTCGCATATAAAAATAAAAAATTCTACATCTGGATATTTATTATGTAGTTCTAAATAATTGATTATAGGAGTGAGATAAATTTGCAGTATTTTGTAAATTAACAAATAGTTCAAATGGTGGTGGGAATTTGCAATTTTCGTGGCAAAAGGAAAATGCATGCTGATATGAAACCTACATTTCGAATACGTAAGTACGTTTGAAAACTGATAAAGCGATTGCAATTTAACTTAATTATAGTAAGCTATTTTGAAAATGAAGTATTTTATCGAGCGTGACATCGGAGGCAATCAAATAACCATTTCAGACTGGAAACTCTACCAGCATAATTTACGTCACGTGCTTCTCTTCCCCCAAAAATTAATCCCGCATCCTTCACCGTATTCTCTAAAATTAAATTCCTAAATTCATTTGTAAATTTTTTTTCCAGAAAACGTTTAACTTCGTACCACCCCGGTTGCTTGGACGCTTTTTTCAAAGTCCACGCGCCCCTATAATGGAGGATGTCACGCTTAATGCTGATTGCCACCCCACTTTTTTTTGTAGATCCAAATTCACTAACTACCATCCACCCCTTTTGCATCATCCCTCAAACTCTCATTGGTTACACTCGACGGGAATTTATTGTCGCTCTCTTAAACCTAAATAGAGTGAATTTTAGTAAATTAAAATTAAATTATTTATGTTTAGAAGAAGCTTATAATCTTTTCTACTATAAGTTTGGTTCTCGTGTTTGAATACACCTTTCTTGAGGATTAGTTGAAAGCTTGATGGGGGTAGTTTAATCGAGGAGGACATTACTTTTCCGGGACAGATTTAAAATGCAAAACCAACCCCCTTTCTCTGATTAGAGCAGCTTGCAGAGATTGGGGTTGCTTTTAGGGGAAACGCCATTTTAAAACCCATTCCTCTCCATTCGGAAGCTAGGACTCTGGACACCCCATCACTCGAGATAATCTGTAGACTTCGATTCTTCTCGTTGTCCCGTTTCCAGCTCATCCTCTTATCTTCGATTAGATCATGCGATCTTCGCGTCTCAACATTTCAACTTTCATTCACATGATCTCCAACTCTTCTCGAATTGAATGCCTATTTAATCTTCATTTTCTGAATCACAATTCGATTACCATTTTGCATCACAACTTTATTTTAAAAATTCCTTTTTTAATTAAAAACATTTTATCTAAACTGACGAAAAAACCCGTGCTATGGGGCCTTGCATAAATTACCTATAGCGTTTTTCTGAAATTTTGCAACATTTTTTTTCTGAATTTTGGCTAAAAAGATGTATTCTCGAACAAACAATATAATAGTTCATATTTTAACCTGAGAAACATTTTCATTTTGAAACATTAACAGTTGAATTGAACCAAAATAGACAAATGTACAACAAAATAATTGAATCCTCGGCCAGAACAGATTCATTTTCAGCCAAACAGTTGCATTTTTAACCAAAAGAGATCAATTTTCAAATAAATGAGATGAATTTTCAACAGGACTTCAATCTTCAATCCAAAAAGAGGAGGATTCTACAAAACTGTTGAAATTTTCAATCGACTAATTGAATTTTTCAACAAAAAGATGAATTTCCATTCAAAAAGATTAATATTTTCTACCAAAAAAGACAAAATTAAAAAAACATAAACTTTTAACCACATAGTTTAGTTATCAAATAAGAAGATTGATTTTCTACCAAAAAGACGAATTTTCAACAAAATACATAAATTTTTAACCAAATATTTGAATGTTCAACCAATAAGATTAATTTCATACCAAAAAAGATGAATTTTCAACAAATGACATCAATTTTGAACTAAAGAGTTGAATTTTTTAAGTAAAAAATATCAATATTTAAACCAAAAATGGAATAGTTAAATTTTCATTACAAGAAAATTGTTTTCAATAAAAAAAGCAAACTTTCTACCAAATAGTTGAATTTTCCAGCCACAAAGATGAGCTTTCTACAAAAAGGTTGAATGTTCAACCCAAAAATATAAATATTTAACAATAATGTTAATTTTCAACCAAATAGTTGAATTTTTAACCAAATTGCTCAATTTTATTTCAGAAAAATTAATTTTTAACCCCAATAAGAAACGAATTTTGAAGAAAATAGTTGAATTTTATACCAAAAAAGATGAATTTTGAACAAAAATTCTATAGTTAATATAGCAACAACAAAATATTTTTATTTTAAATCTAAAACAGTTGAATTTCATAAAAAAAAAAACGAATTTTCCACAAAATGCATCAATTTTCAAGCAAACAGTTAAATTTTTAACCGAGAAGCGGTAATATTTACATAAATATTTGAAATAATTCCCCATAATGATAATATAACATCCAGGAAGTATTCCATAACATTTCTCTGAGAAAGGTCCCTAAGATCGTTAGGTAAATTTTCCTAATTTTTAGGAAATATTCCTCGAAATATTTTGGTGAAATATACCCTAAAATATTTCGAGGTAAATATAAAACAAATTGACACTGCATAAAAACAACATAAATAAATATTTGCTTATCATGCAATACTTATGCCTTAGTATTAAATGAGGATTTTACCACTATTGAAATATTTTGAAACCCTTTAAACCAACTATGATGTTGAAATTTATTTTTTTGTTCTTGAAAATTTATTTTATTAACCGAAAATTTACCTATTCCATTTTTGGTTGAAACTTTATCTTTTCTAGTTGATTTGTTTTTTAAATTAAATTTTTCAACGGAAATTTTAACAATATCAGTTTAAATTAAAATTTCAACCACTTGCTTGTAATTTGCAATACTTTTTTTAACATTTGTTTTTATTCTGGTAAATAATCTATTTTGCGAACTGAAAATCAAGCCATCCTATTTGTAGTTCAAAATTCAACTTCTTCGTTGAAAGTTCATAGAGAAGAACAATTTTTTATGTTAAAAAATGCGAAATATGTCCATTTTTTAGAACAATCGTTTATAATAATAACAATTTATGTTGAATTATAATCTCTTGTGTCAAGCTATTATTCTTGAGATGAAAGGAAATGATTCCGCAGATAATAAAAAGTTTCTATGTTAATAAATGCAATATAAGTGAATTTATTTATAACAGCTATTTATAATAATGATGGTCATTTTCGCTTAGGTCTCGGTGATGATTAATTATTACTTTTACCTAATTTAACAGCAAAATCAATACAAATAATGCATTTGAATACCGAAACTTGAGCAAATGTTAGTTTTATCAATTAATTTGCTCATACAAATTAGAGAAATTAGTTAATTTAATCTATAAGGAAATTTTTTCCCCATCGGGAGTATATGAATGAAGAGAGAAAAGTTGGTAGTACAAATGAAAAAATAATGTGATTTTTTGTCATTTTTCAACTTAAAATAACAAATTGATCATTTGTTTAAGCAGCCTTGACACACCTCTCTTAAATTTAATCAGCTTCAATTTGGAGAAATATATAATTTACACTTGGCTTGTCAAAACCAGTTTTTCTTGAATATCTCCGTTCGAACTAAATTTGAGTTAAGGAGGTTTTTAGCCTGTAGGGCAGTTCTTAGGTAAAGGGATGAACTGATGGAAGTTAAATTTGAATATTATCGACAGTAAGACAGAATCGATAATTGTAAGAGGAAGTCGCATACTAATTCAAATCTACATTTTTATGAAATATTGGCCAGCACTTGGAGTGTTTCCTTGAAAGCTTATTATAATGATAGTTTAAGAGGATTATCGCGATAGGTCGAATGTCAGTTATGCTTTACATTATTGGCGGATTTCTCCCGTATCCATCGATCTTGGGGATTATTAGCCTCGTGACTCGCGAGAAAACCGTAGAAAATTCAGTAACCAGTTCACCGATCCAACATTCACCCTCGCAATGTGACAAATTTACCCAATATGACCTGTTAAATTTATCCCATGAGAAATGCTCTAGACTTTATATCTCACACATTTTTCTTGTTATTATTTATATTCTATAACTTTTGGACATTTATTTTTAACTCACATTTTTATTATATAGGTCCAACATTGATCAATATTGCAATCATTTTAGAAACGTGTCGCTAAAAGAAAAAACGACACAAATGTTTAAATATTCAAGATTTTGAATTCAGATTTTGATTATTTGGTTTATTTTTTGGAATAACAAATATTTCAAATTCTTATTCATGAAAAAAAGATTCTATTTTTTATTTATCAGCCCTGGTAGGAATCGAACCCAAGATCCTCTCCTTCTCGAACCTCGGTAGGTAAGTGATAAGAGCACCTGAGCGGCAATCAGTTAACGTGGGTTCGATTCCTACCGGAGCTATTAAGAAAGAGGATATTTGTTGCTAATAAGTATTTGTAATATTTGTTATTATCAAAAAAATTGATTAAAAAATCAAAATTAAAAACTAAAATATTTAATATTTATTCACATTTCACACCCCTTTAACATCTAACAAATGTTTAAATAATAAATCAGAAATTAATAATAAGAAAGATAAGTTTGATTGAAAGTTGTTACGAGGCATCTTTTTAGGAAAGTAACTTAAATCTTTCTGCCTTTCTAGAAAAGCAGATAATTTAAAAATAAAGTTTATTGATTTTTCGATAGTGCAGGATAAGATGACACTTTTCCGGGATTTCAGTTGCACTTCTTTCACAATTTTAAAAATAATTGAAAACAATTTTATTATATTGCTTCGAACGTTTCGGCATACAATGTTGGCCCTCATCACTGAATTTTATCAAATCCGTGAAAATTACATAATTTCTTGTAGGGACGCATTTTACAATTGTAGATGTTATTCTTTGGTTGATATAGCAGTTTTAAAATTATATACAATACTACAATTTTAAATTTCAATTTTATTTTATTAACATTTAATAAATCTTCAAATATTCTTTAAACAATTTTCAATCGACGTACATTTGATGAAAAAAATATTTAAACAATCTTTTGTATGACAAAACACCCTTAAACAATTTTTTTGTATTAAAGGAATATTTTCAAATATTTTTATTTATTTATTTAAAAAAATTAAAATTTAAATGTAATGAATTTCCTCTCATCATTAGAAACTATATTTATGAAAGTAAAATGTTTTTCCCCTGAAAATCACACTGTAGTAAAAATACGAAATTGTCAAAAATATTGTAGTTAAATAAATATTCAAATATTCTTTTTTAAAAATTGGTATCGACGAACATTTTATGAAAGAAATTTACACTTTAGTAAGAATAAAAATAGTTAAAAACATCATAGTTGAAACATTATTTTAAAAAACTTTTCATTTAATTTCTTCTTTTTATTTTTAAATTCAAATTCACTGCATTGTTTGTTATCACTAGAAATTATTTCTCTGAAAGTAAAATTTTTAATATCAAACTGTAATAAAATTTATGATTGCTATAAAGAATGTTCAAAATCGAACACTTACAAATTCAAATTGTTCATTTTTGAAAGCTAGTGTTGATTATTTTCAAACGCTTTAAAAATAAATATCAACTCTGAAATTGGTTATTTTTAAACATTCTCTATTATATATATATATATATGTATATCTGATATTAAAATTCATTTAATTGTTTATACACAAAATTTGATATCGTTAAACTTCCATCGATTTTAAATGAAAACGGTTCTTAATCAACTTGTTTATGTTACTAATTGTTCTATTTTCGAAAATTATTTTCAACGATTAAAAATTTAATAATTCTAAACTATGTAATTTTAGTTATAATTTTTGAAACCCTAATCGATTTTTTTGCAAGTTTGAATATTTATTTTTGTAATAGGACGACTAAAATAGAAAGTATTCGAAAATAGAAAATTCCCGAATTTGAACAATAAAAAAATTGTTTTTTAATCGTTAATGTACTTTTAAAAATTATTGTTAATTTAAAAATAACAATGAATGAAAACAAATTTTCTGAATGCAAGTTTTTTTTTGAAAATGTGCATAGTATAATTTTTTTTAATTATTGCTCTTGTAATACAAATATTGTTCTTGTATTTTTATTTTGCATTGAGAAATATATATATTTTTTAGTTATTTCAAATTCAAACAATAATTCAAATTAAATACGTCAAACACTCTAAAAAAAATAATTTTAGATTAAAATATTTCACTATTGTATTTTTATTGAATAAACATGAACCATCCCGAAACAATTTTTCAATTGTTCAAATTCAATAATTTTCTATCGCCGGAAATTTTACAGTGTCGGACATTTTATAATTCGGCAATTTTCTAAGAGAACCGCATATTGTTACCGCATATTGTTAAAAGCATGTGTAATTTTCTTTTTTTTTTAAATACGTGTCTCTTATTTGCCTAATCTGCAATAGTCAAAGGAAATTAATTTTGTTTATTTTTATATTAAAACTTAAATATAGGGTAACGTTCCCAATAGTGGCCACCGATATAAATTGGGTCACCCTAAGAAAAATTATTTTAATTGTCATTTAATAAATATTTATAATGACTATTATTAAAAGAATGGTAAATCCTATTGAGCTGGACAAAGTTAACATTGGATTTAGTTGAATTTGGACTATATTTATTGAATAATCTTTGTGTTATTAAACATTTTTTGAAAGTCCTCAATATTTTTTAACGTTATGAAGCTAATAATAAGACATTAAGGAATGTCTAAAAAACTAATCGAAGTCTTTAATTTCGACCAGGAGACAAAGTACTTCATTGATGCACGATATTTTTAAATAAAATAATTCCTAATAATTTCTGCATTTGAAATGATCTATCCATGTATTTGACTTGAAAAAGATTCAAACCCGCTACTCTGACGGTACTTTTCGAATCTTTTGGAAAGGTTTGACAATGTAAGTGTATATAAGATCATAGTGCACCCTTCGTTATCCGGGGGTTCATTAAGGGCATATGAGAGCAGTTTCTTTCAGCCTAAGGATCCGACAAGGCCCGTCGCAATCTTGGGAGGGCGTCTTTATCAGATCCTTATCAGGCGATCTGGCCGCGTTCCGCGCTCTCGGTCGGTCACGATCTGGGCCCGGGCTCCCTCCTCTCTTTATTCGCCCCTGTGCCCACCGCTAGACCGCGCCTTAATTAAACGTTATGAGTTGGACTCCTCGGCCCTCGTTAACCAAAGACCTCGTTCGATTATAACGTAAACAGGTATCCACGTGCATTACCTGCATGTAGGTACATACAACCTCCCATATACTTTCCCCCCTTTTTCCTTTTTCATTGCATAGACTGATCTTCGACATTACCAAGCCCAACCGAACTTTATATAATAACGCTTATAATTACAGCAAAACTCCACTCGAACCCGATCTCAAAATACCAGGATCATCACTAGAAATTATACCTATTAGGCTTTAATTATTTGCATCTATTTTAATATGTCAGGGAATTGCTATGAGAGACACTCTAAATAACTTTTTCCCAATACCCGCGCCGGAACTTGCGTCTTACACGTTCGTTCAGAAGAATCTAAGTTGGGTTTTACTCGATTGGTGACGTCAGAGCGAAGTAATGTGGCATTTAGTCCTCTAGAGAACTAAGTAATGCCGAGGCTTTATAGCACGTATGCATACTCTGTGGTGCCAAAAACACCCGGAGCTTCAACACGTAAATTATACTATTCTATTTTTATCAAAAATGTATCTTTTTCAGTTGAAAATTGATCTACTTTGTTAATTTTTTGTTTCTGTAGTGACATAATCTTTTTGGTTGAAAATTCAACTATAAGGTTGAAAATTCTTTTAAAAATTAAAATATTTGGTTGAAAATTCATATATTTTGTTGAAAATTATTCTTTTTTCGTGGAAATTTCATTCTTTTGGTTGAAAATTAGTTTCTTGTTTATTGCAAATTAATTTTTCAACTTAAAATTCAAATATTCAATTTTTGGTCGAATTTTTGTAGTTGTCAATTTATTTTCATTAGTTAAAAACTTATTTCTCTAACTTAAAATCAAACCATTCTATTTTTTGTCGGCAATTTAACTATTTGGTTAAAATTTTTTGCTTGATTGAAGATGAAAAATTCTAGTTGAAACTTCATTCCTTTGGTTGAAGATTTAACAAATTTGGTTGCAACTACTTTCTTTTTTTGTTAAAAATGAATTTTAAAAATTAAAAATGTAGCTATTCAATTTTTTTCAAGTAGACCCTTTTCAGTTAAA
This sequence comes from Andricus grossulariae, assembly GCA_011634705.1. NCBI lineage: Eukaryota > Metazoa > Arthropoda > Insecta > Hymenoptera > Cynipidae > Andricus > Andricus grossulariae. Next base: position 227,534,455 of record JAABKJ010007545.1, read on the forward strand.
AATTCACTTATTTTGTTGAAAACTCGTCTTTTTAAGACGAAAATTTAATTATTTTTGTAGAAAATGGATATTTTCGAGTTGTAAATTTGACTTTTTTGTTTTAAATTCATCTTTATAACTTAAAAAATCAACATTTTCTATGAGATTTTCTTTCTTCATTGATTGAACAATCTTTCTTGGTTGAAAATGTAATTGTTCTATTAAAATATTTGTATTTTTTGGTTTAATTTACCAGTCTTTTCTTTTTATGGATCGAAAATTAATTATTCTTACTGAAAATGCAATAATAAAATTTTGAATTAATAAATCTTAATCGACTGACTCTCGATTCTTCATTAAGTCTGTGAATTCGGCAAGATTCTTACCTTTGAGTTTTTCAAATTACCCAATGGGCATTGAGGAAAAGCGACAACAGTGCTTTTGATATTTTCGTGACACATCTATTTTTTAGAGAAAGATTCATAATATTCTTTGTACTTTATAATTATTATGTATTCTAAAAAATTGATTTCCATATTTAATAATTTCAAATAGGCGCGCGATCAACATCCAATTTGTATTATACACTGTTAGAAATTTCCTCGAACAGTCAGTTTTCAATGACATATGTCACTGAAATTTCATGACTTCGGCTTTGAAAATTAATTTGAGACCATATTCATTAATTTTCAGTGATACGAAACTCAATTTTGAAGAAAAAGTTATTGAAATTTCATAAAATAGACTCTGAAACCTGTTTCAATTGCTTGTACATAAAATATTATTGGTGGCTAAATAAATTTCACTGTGGTTGACGTAAATTTTATAAACATACATTGGAAATGTAGTAACATTTTTGATTAAGTTTAATGAACTTAAATAAAAATATGAACATCATTTCAAAATAATTCACGAAATTGAATTTAGGAGCTTTGTATGTGATATATTTTTCTATCGATTGATACATTTTTTGCGATTACATGTACAAAATTGGTTTTACTCTGTCATTTTCAAAGAAGTAATTTCAGATAACTGTTCTTGAAAAAGTGTCACTATTTACATTGAATATCCATTGGTTATTTATGAACATTAACAAAAAATTCGATGCACGAACTCTTAATATAGTTTTAAAACTTACATTGAAATTTCAATAAGGCTATTTAAATTCCAGTGTTGCATGAAATTTCAATGAGTTCTTCACTAACCATAGTGTAAAAGGCTTCACTAACATTTCCATGAACTTACTTCTAACAGTGTAGTAAGAGGCTGAACAAATGATGCTCAATTAAAATGGAACCATAGTTTCACACAGTCCTAGGGACCTTCTGGAAATAAATACAAACACATACACCACTTTTTAAATACGCAAATTTTTGCATGAAATCATAAAAGTTGGAAATAGCGGTAGACAAATAAATTTGGTGCATGTTACGAGAGAATATTCGTTAAAAGTCCACTAAACTGGCTCGTAGAGAAAGTCGTTATTCACGAGCGGTGCATCATCAAATCAATACATTTCATTTATCAAAGCGTCGCGTTGTTCTAGTGCACTATAATAATTCAAAAAGCCCACAAAACCGCTTTGTTGGAAGAACAATTATTTACACCGTCAATCACGGAGAACGATTTATAGAGCAGAGAATTTTCGTTAAATAAATGAGGTGTAAGCGAACAAAACATGATAAATCCGTCCGAGATGATTCTTCAATAGTTAGACAAATGCTGTATCTAAAAGACACCAGGGATAGAAGAAAAACGATCTAACTTCATTCAGAAAAATGGATTATACCCGGTAATCAAAAATATGTTACCGGATATAATCTTGGACTATTAACTATAGGAGAGCGATCCAGATTATGAGAACCACACAATCTATAGATATTAAGAAATATATATCACAGGATAATATCTTGGATTAACTTCATAATCTGAGATAATAAGATCTATAATCCAAGATTTTAAAATCTAGTATCCATATTAGAATCCTGGTGAATTAGATAACCTCAAACATATATAATAATTTGTGCAAACGTATTTATAAACCTATACAAAATTTTGATAGATAAGCTTGGATGTAGAACTGGAAACAAATTTCAATTTTTTGAAGACACAATAAGCAGGAAAGTGGCTATCATAAGACTACAAAAACGAAAGTAAGGGAGGCTAAGTTTCTGTACTTGTACAAGTGGCAGCAAAGATATTACCTATATTTGGTGGGAGTGATGTGTAATGAAAAGAAATATAAACCTACCCATTTTCTAAATCTTAATGACGTGTGGTTTAGCACTCATAATCATTTCATAACTTAATTATCACTTGTTTCAATGCAAACGGATGCATGACACGCGCCACAATGCGACCTACCATCTGAGACTACACTGAGACTACCTGCCTGCATATTTTAAAATCTGAGATGTTACAATTTAATGCCTGAAGATTATAAGAATGAAACATCTAGACATCATATTTGGTAACATCTTCATATATTAGAAAAAATGTATAGATTATATGTGCTAATATACTTTTCTATACGGTGTATTATTCTTTGATTCTATTAGCCAGTTCGTATCATCCATTTTTCTCAGTTTACTTGTATAAGTGGCAGTGATGTGTAATGAAATGAAATATAAACTTACACATTTTCTAAATCTAATTCACGTGTGGTTTAGCACTTATAATCATTTTATAACTCAATTATCACTTGTTTCAATGCAAACGGATGCATATGACACGCGCCACAATGCGACCTACCATCTGAGACTACACTGAGACTACCTGCCTGCATATTTTAAAATCTGATGTTACAATTTAATGCCTGAAGATTATAAGAATTAAACATCTAGACATCATATTTGGTAACATCTTCATATATTAGCAAAAATGTATAGATTATAGGTACTAATATACTTTTCTATACGGTGTGTTATTCTTTAATTCTATTAGCCAGTTCGTATCATCCATTTTTCTCAGTTTACTTGTATAAGTGGCAGTGATGTGTAATGAAAAGAAATATAAACTTACACATTTTCTAAATCTAATTCACGTGTGATTTAGCACTCATAATCATTTTATAACTTAATTATCACTTGTTTCAATGCAAACGGATGCATATGTCATGCGCCACGATGCGACGTATCTGAGACTACACAGATGCCTGGATATTTAGAAATCTGAGATGTTACAATTTAATGCCTGAACATTATAAAAATTAAACTTCTAGACATTAAATTTGGTAACATGTTCATATATTAAAAAAAATGTATAGATTATATGTGCTAATATACTTTTCCATACGGTGTATTATTCTTGAATTCTATTGTCCAGTTCGTATAATCCATTTTTCCCGGTGTGGCTTTCCAATATTATCAAGTTATTGAATCTATTATCTTGGATTTATGCAGTTTTTATAGTATACTGAACATTATAGTCCAAAACAGAGACATTTTATCTGATATATGTTGAAGGTCACAGAATTTTTGAAGGAAACTTTTAATGGGGTAGTATTTTGCTTGTGAAACAAGGGTGCAGAATATTTGTCGAGTGTTGGGAAAGCTAAACCAATGCGTCACTCGTTTTTATCAACAAGTGTATTTATCATATTTTGTTCGTTAATCCCCAATTATTTATAGCGTCAATCAAGAGTTACAATCAACAGTGTAGATAATTCTTTTCAAATAAATTATGTGTAAGCGAACATGTAGAGGAAACCATCTGACAGGTTATCCAATATTATCGAATTATTGAATATATTAGCTTGGTTTTATGCAGTTTTTATAGCATATTAAACGCTTGAAAACCAAATACACGAATTATTATTTGTATATACATTTGTAATATATATGTATATACAAATAATAATTCGTGTATTTTGTTTTCAAGTGTTTAATATATATATTGAAGCTCAGGAAATTTCAAAAGCGGGATTTTAATAGCATATAATAGAATACAATACAGAGAAATTACCAGAATATCAAACCGTTCCAGATCATTCTGATTACTAAATTCACTAAATATTTTAAATTTCAACAACATAAGTAAGCTTTCAATGAAAAGTGAAATTTTCAACTAAAAAAGACCAATTTTTATTCAAATAGTTGTATTTTCAACAAGAAAGTTTAATTTTGAACCAAAAATGGAATAGTTGAATTTTCATTTAAAAAAAATTAATTTTTAACTAGAGAAAGAAACAAACTTTCAACAAAATAGTTTCATTTTCAACTAAAAAAGATGAATTTTAAACAAAACAGTTTCATTTTCAACTAAAATGATAAGTTTTCCACCAAAAATGGAATATTTATATTATCAGTTAAAAAAATTAACGTTAAATAAAACAAACAAAAAAAAACAATTTTCAACTAAAATAAATTTTTAACAAAACTCAGAAATTTATAACATAACAGTTAAACTTTCAATCAAGTTGTTTGATTTTTAACAAAAATTAATTTTTATCAACAAAAAAAGGAAAGAATTTTCAACAAAATACGTGCATTTTCCATGAAATGTTGAATTTTCAACAAAGATGTATAAATTTTCAATCAACAAAATTGATTTTCCCGAAAAAGGGAATCTTAAAAAAAAATAGTTAAATTTTCAACGAAAGACACGAATTTTCAACTAAAATTAATTTTTAACCAAAAATAGAATTTTTGAAACAAAAGAGTTAAGCGTTTAATCAAGTAGTTTGATTCGCAAAAAAAGATGAATTTTGAACCATCAAGATTAATTTTCTATCTAAAAAGGCGAATTAAAAAAAGTACATGAAATTTTTTCCAAAATAGCTAGAGTTTCAACAAGAATATTAAATTTTCAACCCAAAATGGAATAGTATAATTTTCAGTCAGAAAAATTAATTTTTAATAAAAGAGAGGAACAAATTTTCAACAAAATAGTTACATTTTTAAATAAAATGATGAATTTCCCATAAAAAATGGAATATTCATATTTTCAGATCAAAAAATTAACGTTAAACCAAAAAAACAACGAATTTTCAACACAAACAAAAAGGATATTTTCAAAAAATATTTGAAGTTTCAACAAAATACGTGAATTTTTAATAAAATGTTGAATTTCTAATAAAGATGTATAAGTTTTCAATTAGCAAAATTGATTTTCAAAAAGAAAAGGAATCTTTAAAAATTCAGTTGAATTTTCAACAGAAGAGATGAATTTTCAACTAAAATTAATTTTAAACCAAAAATAAAATTTTCAAAAAAAAGAGCTAAGCTCTCAATGAAGTAGTTTGATTCTCAACAAAAAATATGAATTTTCAACCAACAAGATGAACTTTCTGTCAAAAAGGACGAATTTAAAAAAACTACATGAAATTTCTTCCAAATTAGTTGAATTTTCAACAAGACTGTTAAATTTTCAACCAAAAATGGAATAGTTCCATTTTCAGCCCAAACCATTAATTTATAATCAAAAAAAGAAACAAATTTTCAACAAAATATTTACATTTTCAACTAAAATGATAAATTTTCAAACAAAAATTAAATTTTTAATTAAAAAAAATAACGTCGAATAAAAAAACAACGAATTTTCAACAAAATGCAAAACTTTTTATTAAACAGTTCAAGTTTCAATCAAATATGTGAATTAGAATTTTTAAGTAGAATTTTAAACTGAAAAAGTTCAATTTTCAATAAAATAATTGAATTTTCAAAAAAGAAATATAAAGTTTCAACAAAAAATGGAATATTAAATTTTCGGTTCACAAAATTAATTTTTGGCCAAAAAAAAGGATCTTCAAGAAAATACATAAATCAACCGAACTTTGAATCAAGTTTTTCAATTTTCAACAAAAAAGATGAATTTTCTGCCAAGAAGAATAATTTTCTATAGAAAAAAAGTCGAATTTTGAACGAAATACATGAATTTTAACCCAAATAGTTAAATTTTTGACTAAAAAATATAAATTTACCACAAAAACTGAAATATTTCAATTTTCAGTCAAACCATTTTTTGCAAACAAGAATATACTATCAACAAAATAGTTAAACTTTCAACTAAAAAAGATGAATTTGAAAAAAAAAACAGTTGAATTTTCAACTAAAATGATGAATTTTCCAGCAAAAATGGAATATTCAAATTGTCATCAAAAAAAAATTATCGCGACATGAAAAGAACAATGAATTTTCAATAAATAGTTGAAATTTCAACGAAATACGTGAACATTTTTCAAAAGTTCAATTTTTAACTAACAAATTGAATTGACTAAAAATTTTCAACGAAATAGTTGAATTTTTAACAAAGAGATATGAATTTTCAACCAAAAATTGAATATTTAAATCTTCAATTGAAAAAAATATTTGCATCCAAAATAGAAATCTTTAACAGAATAGTTAAATTTCAACTAAAATGGAAACATTTTCAACCCAGAATAAAATATTAAAATTTTCAATGAACAAAATTAATTTTTATCCAAAAAAATTCCAAGAAAAGAGTTAAACTTTTAATTAAGTAGAACAATTTTTAAAAAAATACATGAATTTTCATCGAAATAGTTGAATTTTCAATCAAGAAAGATTTCTTAATAAAGTGAAAAACGAAATTTAAGTCATATTTTGGAATTTTTAAGCGAAAACGGCGAATTTTCTCAAAAAAAGAGGAATATGAATTTTTAATAAAAAGGTAATTTTCAACAAAGTAATTGAATTGTCTACGAAGAAGGATTTATCAGACTAGAGAGAGAGCAAAATTCAATTAAATCGTTAAATTTTTAACCAAAAAACATGAATTTTCAATAAAATAGTTGAATATTCAATTCGCAAATATAAATTTTCAGCAAAATAACAACATTTTCAATAGGAAATTAATGAATTAATTTCTTAACCAAAAAAGGACTACCTTTCAACTCAAAAAAATTATTTTTCAACCCAAAAGCAAATTGTCAACAAAATAGTTCACTTTTTAACCAAAGAGATGAACTGGCAACTGAAATGATGAATCCTTGACCGAAAAAAATAATTTTCAGCAAAAAAGATAAACTTTTAACCAAATATTTACATTTTCTAGCAAAAAATATGAATTGGCAAAGAATCTAGTAGTTGATATTTCATAAAAAAAATTATTTGATTTAAAATGAAAGAACAATTGAATTAAACCAAAAAGACAAATTTTCAACCAATAGTTGCATTTTCTACACAAAAGAGAATTTTTCAACCAAAAATTAAATAGTTAATATTTCTGTGAGGAAAATAATGTTTATCCAAAAGAGTGACGAATTTTCAACCAATCTATGGAAAGAACTATTTTTGGTTGAGCATTCAAGAAAATTAGAAATTGTATCATTCGGCTAAAAATGCATCCATTTTGTTTAAAATTCAAAACAATTTTTTAGAAAATGATTCTATTTGATTGAAAATTCAACTATTCTGAGGAAAATTTAAATGTCCTGTACAAAATTATTTTCTTTTCAATTGAAAATTCATTTTTTTAGAATACAATTTAACTTTACCAGTTTGGGTTAAAAAATGATCATTTTTGGTTTAAAAATTCAACTACTTGGTAGAAAATTCATGAAATTTTTTGAAAATTTAATAATTGTATTGAAATCGAATGCATTTGGTTGCATATTCGCTTTCTGGTGTAAAACGTTTGTATCACTGAAAATTGAACTATTTGTTTGAAAATTGAACTGTTTAATTGAAAATTTACTTTTTTTTTTAATTTAAATGTTTTGTAGAAAATTCATTTTTTTTTGCTTAAAAATCAATTATTTTGGTAGAAAATTGAACTATTTGGTTGAAACTTAACTTTTTTGTTAAAAATTCGAATATTTTATTGAAAATTCTTTCGTTTTTAACTGAAAATTCATTTTTTAGGAACAATATTTTAACTATTCTCCTTTGGATTGAAAATGGATATTTTTTAGTTTAAAAACTCAACCATTCGGTAAAAAGTGTATGAAGTTTGTTGAAAGTTCAATTATTTCATTGAAAATTCTTTTGCTTTTAATTAAAAATTAATTTTTTTAGGGATAATTGAATTATTCTATTTTTGGTCAAAAACTGATCACTATTAGTTTAAAAATTCAACTACTCGGTAGAAAATTTATGAAAGTTGTTGAAAATTCAATTATTTTATTGAAAATAAATGCATTCCGTTGAATATTCGCTTTATTGTTTAAGAAATTGTTGTTATTGAAAATTGAACTATTTGGTTGAAAATTTAACTGCTTGTTTGAAAATTGACTTTTTTTCTTTGAAATTTAAATGTTTTGTAAAAAATTCATTTTTTTCGGTTAAAAATCAACTATTTTGTTAGAAAATTCAACTATTTGGTTGAAATCCAACTTTTTTGTTAACAATTTAAATATTGTATAGAAAATTCTTTTCTTTTTAATTCAAAATTAATTTTTTAGGGACAATAATTTAACTATTCCACTTTGGGTTGAAAATGGATATTTTTTAGTTTAAAAATTCAACTATTTGGTAGAAAGTGTATGAAGTTTGTTGAAAATTCAATTATTTTATTGAAAATAAATTCATTCGGTTGAATATTTGCCTTCTGGTTTAAAATACTGTTATTATTGAAAATTTAACGATTTTATTGAAAATTTAACTGTTTAGTTGCAATTTTACTTTTTTTTTTTGAAATTGAAACGTTTTGCAGAAAATTTATGTTGTTGGCTTAAAAATCAACTATTTTGGTAGAAAATTCAACTATTTGGTTAAAACTTAACTTTTTTGTTAAAAATTCAAATATTTTATAGAATTTTTTTTTTTTGTATTGAAAATTAATTTTTTAGGGACAATTTAACTATTCCACTTTGGATTAAAAATTGATATTTTTAGTTTAAAAAATCAACTATTTGGTTGAAAGTTTATAAAGATTGTTGAAAATTGAATTTTTTGTTCAAAATTTGCTTTCTGGTTGACAATTATTTTTTTTTTACTAAAAATTCAACTATTGAGTTGAAAATTCAACTAGTAGATTCAAAATGAACTTTTTTGTTAAAAATTCAAATATTTTATGGTAAATTCTTTTGTTTTAATTAAAAATTAATTTTTTTAGGGACAATTGAACTATTTCACTTTGGGTTAAAAACTTGTCTTCTTTAGTTTAAAAATTCAACTGTTTAAGACTATTTCGACTCTGAAGAAAAAAAAATTTGATTATTTGGATTTTATTCAACTATTTGGTCGAAAATGTATCAAATTTGTTGAAAAACAATTATTTTATTGAAAGTAAATGCATTTGGTTGAATATTCGCTTTCTGGTTTTTAATTAATTATTTTACTGAAAATTCAACTATTTGGTTGAAAATTTAACTGTTTGGTTTAAAATTCATTTTTTTTTGTTTGAAAATATTTTTTGTTTATTCATCTTTTTGGCTTCCAAATTAACTATTTTGTTAGAAAGTTCAACTATTTGGTTGAAAGTTAACTTTTTGGTTGAAAATTCAAGTAATTTATGAAAATTTCTTTTCTTTTTATTTAAAAATTAATTTTTGTTAGGGACAATTTCAACTATTCCACTTTGGGTTAAAAGTTTATCTATTTAGTTCGAAAATTTAACTTTTTCGTAGAAAAGTATATAGCTTCTTGAAAATTTACTTATTTCATTAAAAACGTATTTATTTTGTTCAAAATTCGCTTTCTGGTTGAAAATTATTCTCTTTTTTATTAAAAATTAATTTTTTTAGGGACAATTTCAACTATTCCGCTTTGGATTGAAAGTTTATTTTGTTTAGTTTTAAAATTCAACTATATTTGGCAGAAAAGTATATAGTTTGTTGAAAATTTAATTATTTTATCAAAAATGTATGTATTTTGTTCAAAATTCGCTTCTTAGTTCAAAATTAATTTTTCTACTGAAAATTTAACTATTTGGTTGAAAATTAAACTATTTTATTAAAAAGTTACCTTTCTAGTAAAAATTCAAATTTTTTGTAGAATATTCGTCTTTTTGGCTTGAAAATTCAACTGTTTTGTGGAATTTCCTTTTTTTAAATTAGTATATTTCACTTTTTAATGACAATGAAATATTTTACTTTGTTCTAAAAATTGATCTTTATTAGTTCAAAAATTCAGCTATTTCGAAAAAAATGTGTTCAAACTTTTAAAAATTCAACTGTTTAATTGAAACAGTCGAGCTGGTCGTGCGGACGTACGGTCGTACGGTCGTACGATTTTTTCATTTTGTTGAGAATTCGTCTTTCCTATTAGAAAATTAATCCTTTTGTTCAAAATCCACCTTTTCTGTTGATAATTTAATAATTATTTGCAAATTCTACTATGTTGTAGAAACCTCTACTTATTGGCATGGAAATTCAACATTTTGGATGTAATTTTTTTTCTTTATTGAGTAAAAAATATTTTCTGATTAAAAATTCGTCTTTTTGTTTCTAAGTTCAACTCTGTTAGTAGAAAGTTCATGATTTTGATCAAAGATGCAACTACTTGGTTGAAAATGAATTTGATTTTCTTAAGAACATGTGACGAGTGGGTCACGTGACCGGCTTCCTACCTTACCAACACTTTTTTTATTTTCCAACTTATTTTCACATTAATAGCCACATCGAGTGGAAAATTTGGGATAATAAATAAGAAGCACTAAGAAACGCGGCTCTGGTCCTAAATTTTCATAATTATGAAAAAATCAAAAAAAAAAGTTATTCACAAAAAAAAGCTTTTTTCATAATTATAAAAATTTGGGACCAGGCGCCTTTCTTAGTGCTTCTTATTTATTATCCCAAGTTTTCAACTCAGTGTGGCTATTCGTGTGAAAATAAGCTTACAAATAAAAAAAGTGTCGGTAAGGTAGGAAGCCGGTCACGTGACCCGCTCGTCACATGGCCTTAAGGGATTAATTTGGCCAATTTCGAGGATTAATCAGAAAACTGAAAAATGCTGTTAACTATTTTGGAAAGAAAATTCAGGATCTTTTTATAGGCAGATGTTTAGTGACTCGAGGGTCAATAATATTCCACGCGTAAATAATTTTTTTCTTTAAAAAATGGATTCATCGTTTGTTCGTTTGATCGTGAAATGTTTATTTACAGAGTAGAGATTTTTCGCGAAACAAATGAAGTGAAGTGTATAATACAACTTCGTTGTAATGAACCTATGGTAATTGTTTATTTGCTCTGTCTTAACGAGGAGCTTCTGCCAGAGCTCTCGCTGGTTTACCAGTTGAAAGCTTGAAAGCAAACACAGAATTCTGTCTCTCTCTCTCTCTCTCTCTCTCTCTCTCTCTCTCTCTCAGTAGTTCAGGCAGCCTGTTTGTGTTTGGGCATGTTTGATTTTATGAGACAACCTTCCGACTTCCTATGTGCCAGACATCTTCTGATTTGCGATTTCATTAATTATTCTAGACGCATAATAACTCTACTGGAGGTATTTCAAATTTAAATTTTCATTATAAATCTGCCTCATCTTTTTATTATACGACACAATATTGATGAGCCAACTAGAGACACTAAATTAAATAAATTTTTTAGTTGATATCAAATTTAACAAATTAGCAATCACACACTTTACAGTTTACAGTGGGCTCAACCTTTAAGGTGCTTGAAATGCATCGGGTTTTGGAATAATAAAAAATACGGTTACAATGATGAATTGTTTGATCTGACATTTTTACCACATAATCTGAAGGCTTATATGTGTGTACGACCAGAGCCTTTTTTTCGAAAAATGGTCTTGTTTTTTTTATTTGTATTTTTTATTGAAACCAGGGTGGCGATTCGGCAAACATTTATTTGAATTCATGACGTTCATTCGAAACACCCTTTAACACAACAAAGCAAGAAATTTCATAATAAATAATTTGTTAAACAAATACTTTAATTTTTGCACTAAAAAGTATCAATTTTTAACAAAAAATGGAATAGTTGAACTTTCAGTTGGAAAAAATGTTTTTCAAAATGAAAAACGGGTTTCAAAAAATTAGTTGAATTTTCAAACTAACTGACGAATCTTCAACAACAAAAAATAATTTGTAGCACAAGAGTTTAACATTCAAACAAATAGTTTTATTTCCAACCTAAAAGATGAATTTTCATCTAAAATGTTAAATATTTAACTAGAATACTTGAATTTTTAACTGAAGAGGAGAATTTTTAAATTTTTTCAAAGAAAAAAATAATTTTCTACAAAAAAAAATCGACTTTTTACCAAAATACGTGAATTTTTAACGAAATAGTTGAGTTTTTAATTCAAAAAGACAAATTTTCATCTAAATTGTTGAATTTCGAACTTGGAAATATCTGTTTTCAATAAAAAACGGAACAGTTAAATTTTCACTTGAAGAAATTAATTTTCAATTAAACTGATGAATTTCCAACTAAAATTATGAATCTTCAATTGGAAAAGTTGAATTTTTCACCAAAACTGTAAACTTTCAACCATAAAGAATAATTTTCTACAAAAAAGACATATTTTCCACAAAGTACATAAATTTTCGAACAAATACTTGAATTTTTATCAAAAAAAAGATAATGTTTCAATCAAAAATAGAATAGTTAAATTTTACTGTTGAAAATCTAATTCTTAACGAAACGAAATAAAAAACGGATTTCCAGAAAAATAGTTCAATTTTTTACTGGAACAGTTAAATCTTAGTTTAAAAAGTTGATTTTTAACAAAATAGTAACAATTTTCAGAAAATAATTTTTCAAACAAAATGATGAATCTTCAACCAAAAATATTCATGTTTAACAAAAAAGTTTAACTTTTTACCAAGTAATTTCATTTCCATCCTAAATGATGAATCTTCAACCAAAAAGATTGATATTTACCTAAAAAGATAAAATTAAAAATATGGAATATTCCATTGAATTCCAATTAAATAGTTGAATTTTCAAAAAATAAATATAAAGTTTCAACAAGAAATGGAATAATCAATTTTCGATCTACAAAATTAATTTTCAATAATAAAAATAACTCTTTAACAAAATACCTAAATAAACCGAACTTTGAATCAAATTGCTCAAATTTTAATCAAAAAAGATGAATTTTCAGAAGAAAAAAAAAATTTTATCATAAAAGACGAACCTCTATCCGCAACCCGAGGACGCGTTCGGTGGCTTTGTCATAGGTCCTTCAGTTCTATTCGAAAGGAATAGAAACCGAAACCGAATGGTAGCAGAGCGTATATATATATATATATATAATAACCTCATCCATGCAACTGAGTAATTTTATAATTATTAGAGACATTTACAAAATCACAATAATAATTTAGTATAATTTTCTCACATTTACATGTTGTAATATGAATATTCTGTGATTGCTCTCTCTTTAACATCTGTACCTATTCAAGCAGGAGTGAGACACGGTATGCCTGTTACGTCATCCACTATCGACGCAATTCGAATGTATCTCGACTTATGCTAACCAACCTTTTGGCACCTTACTTCTTACAGTGTATATTAACCTATCTTCACTCCGTCCGCGTGATGGCATGGACAAGTCGTAGGCATTTAGAGGATTTAGGTATTCAGCCGATTGCCGACGTTCAGAAGAATTTGGGACGAAATCTATACCTGGCGTCTAATTGCCTGGTTTATTTAGGAATTCGGAAGAATACTCAGCTATTCTTTAAAAGCCTGACACGTTTTAGTCAATTGAAGGAAACCAACCATAGCGTATTAAAACACATACTAAATCGCTATTTAACCTTTTATTTTTATTTTCATGATCATCTAATTAATAAAACATACTTTTAAAAAATAATAAGAATAATGATTTTATGTCATATATTTAAAAAGTCTTTAACTTAAGTTGCAATAATTATTGTTGCATAATTATATTCACTCATATTTGTTTTAATTATCAGTATTCACTAGATTTTCAATACTTCATGTATAATTATTGTTTACTATCACGTATTTTGATTTAGCAGTGACATTTCTTGCGATTCAATATAATGTAGATGTTATTCATACCAAATTCTGTAAATTTAGCCTTTACCTTTGTTACGTCCAGAACGTAAGGATTTTACGATTGTATTTTTTACTTCTTAATTTTAGTTTTATTTTATATTTTGTACATTCCAAATCTTCCTCTTCGACCTTTTGTACGTTTATCTGAAATTCATTTGTATTATATACTTTTACGTTAGGAACGTGCTTTACCCTAACTTTCCTGGCAAACTGTTTCTTTTATGTTTATAGCTTTCAACATCTGTCTACGAGATTGCCAGTTTTCAAATCTTAAGGTTTATGATGCTTTTCTCTTATTATCCTTTAAGTCTCTACTGCTATTCTGTTTAATTGTTTTATTGAAGGTCAGCTCGCCCATCACTATGTCTCCGGATTATGGAAAATTCCACAAGGTTCCTTTTGGGTCTTCACCTAGCTTCCCCGATCCACCCCCACTGACAAGGGGACTGTCCTAGCCATCCCTTCCACTCAACTTACCCTCTCCTCTAAATGTGCAACCAAAATTTCTCTCTTGCCTCCGTGTACCATCTATGTGCGATTCAAAATCAGATATTACTTGTCCTCGGTAGAGGTAACAGCTTACGCTTCGCAATTTAAAAATCGAATTTTGTACTTTACCTCATGTTTACTATATTAAATATATTGCCGTTCATGTATCTTATCTCACAAGTGTTTGCTGTATTTAACCTACTTCTGCCTGTATATACTTTTAATCAGGTTCGAAGAACATCGCGTCAAACTAGGCTCGGTGCACAAAACAATAATTTTTAAATGAAAATTTTTTTTAAAGAAAACTGTTTAGTTGAAAATTGGTATTTTCACTGAAAGAGTAGCATTTACAACAAAATAGTTCAAGTTTTAACAGAATACTTGAATTTGTAGCCTATAAATATGAATTTTTAATCGAATGATCAAATTTTCAACAAAAAAAAGGATCAATTTTTAATAATAAACAGTTGCATTTTCAGCAAAAATAAAAGATGAATTCTCGTCGAAAATGTTGTAGTGGACATTTTAAAACAAAAAAAATCATTTTCAACAAATGACTTAATTTTTAACCAGAGTTGAATTTTCAAAAAAATAACTAAATTTACAAGAAATTAGTTGAATTTTTAACTCATAAATAGTTTTCAATCATAAAAAATAAATTTGTTATAAAAAATGTTGAATTTTGAACAAAAAGTGGAAAAGATAGATTTTAACTAAAAAAATTAATTTCAACAGAAAAAAAAATTTCAAAGAAATGGTCAAATTTTTAACAAAAGAGATAAATTTTGAAATAAAATGATACAGTTTTCAGCAAAAAATATGAATTGTCGAGAAATAAAGAATTGTCGATGAAGAAAGAAAAAGAAGTTCATCCTCATTGTTGAACTTTTAAGACAAAAGACAGTTTTTCTGTCAAACAGTTTTACCATCTTTCCTTTCCACCCATCCACAGACACCATATTTTCCCCTCCATTTACAATAATAAACCACATTTTTCCTGACACATCCACCCTAGATAATAATTTTTTAAATATTTTTTCTTAACTTCTCATTACATTAAATTTAATTGATATTTAAAAATATTTTTTTTAACGTTTGATATAACAAAATATTTATTTTTTTCATAAGTTTTAATGTGGAAAGCTTTATATTATATTTCTTGTATAGAATTATTTTCTGCAGTTACAACTTCCATTACTTATATGATAATTTGATTTTTTTTTTAAGATTAAACTTTTTTTCCAAAATCATTTTTTGTGAAACAATCAACTGTTTTGTTAAATATTCATATTCTTATAAGAAACATTTTTTATTTTAGTTTTAAATTTTATGTCTTATTATTGAAAAATTATAATTTTACCATTTCTTTTATTTTAATAGTCTTCTATCATATTTTTGATTTATAATTCATATAATTTGATTATGTTATTAAATGTTTGTTTTTAAATGATTTTAGTTTATAAATCTTTAATTAAAAATATTTATCTCTAATGTATTCATTACGTATTTATATATAAATAATAAATTTTTGTATATAAATTTTGTAAATCATGACTTAACATTATCCACATATAATATAAATAATTTTTTTTGTTACAGGATTCTGGACCACATTTTGGGATACACATGTGATTATGAGAATATGAAATCAAAAATTTATGAGCTTATGATATTTTGATTTTATGAGTTAATGTGATGTTGTTTTATATACTTTATGATAATAAAAATATGTGATACTGAATAAATTATATAAATCACGTCTTAGTTATTATTGACATACTTGAAATATTTCTTAATAATTATAAATTTTCAAAAGTCAATGCGTAAATTTTGTGACGAAATCATAAATGTGGAAATAATTGTAAATCAGTAACAAAAAATTGTATATTTCATTTTGAAATTTTGTTAAATAATTGTTTTGTATGATTGTTCAAATAACAAATAAAAATGCTTTTGAATTCCTAGAAAGGGATATATAAATTACTGAAGGAGAATGTGCTAAATCACTTGATACGCATGTTGAAAAGTTTGCTAAATTGATGAATAAAAATTGTGGTATCAAAATGCAAAGTGCGTTATTTAAAAAATATGATTATCATCAAAATGAGTTACAAGATTATAATAAACGTGATTTATCAATATCAGGCGTAAATTGTCTTTCATATTCATTTAAAGATTTAGGAGAAGGAAAAGCTATATTGAATGGTTCCTTAGATCAGGGTAGCACATTTTTTAGTTATGAATCTCGAGGTAGACAATGTGTAGCAATGGCTAGTGCTGCTATCTCATATGAATCACGAATAGATTTTCACACATGGTCACCAAATGAAATAGATAGAGTATTGATAATAGGTGATCGCTTATATTTAGATTCTATTCATAGATTCAGAGCTATAAAGCAGCATATTGATATTTTAACACCTGAGGAATTAATTTTTACGCTTAATATTGATGAAAAGTGGACTTTATCTTATAATGTATCTGATTCTATATCAGGTTATATTAAAAATGGTATAAACGATGTTCTTCAAATGAAATTTTTATCTGTGATTCTTTAGAGTCAGGTGTTTTAACATTTTTTAAACATTTTAATCAAGGAATCTTCGTATGCAGAGGATTAGCTGTAGCTATTTGTAAACAATCAAATGATACATTTTAGTTATTTGATTCTCATCGACGAGGGTGTACAGGATATCCAGCACCTAGCAAAGGAAGCGTAATTTTAATGAAAATTTTAAATTTCATTCATTTGATTAAACAAATAAAAATCTTGTTTTGTTTGAATGAAGCTAAAAATAAGGTGTTCACGATTTCGAAAATATATATAATGGATTGCGTTGATAATAATATTGAATTAGGAAGAAGAATTAATCTATTTATACAAGATATTCCTTAATACAGAAAAATATATTCAAATTTTATTTACAAAAAAACATGGAGGTCATTGGCTTTGTATATACGATGATACGCATGTTGTAAATATTTATGATAGTATGAATTCAAAGTGTTTAAAATCAGATGTCGAAAGGTATATTAAAAAATTATTTCCTTTTACCCCAAATGTTAATTATGTAGATGTTCAGCAGCAGGCAAATAAATATGATTCTTGTCTTTATGCAATTGCTTTTGCTACATCTTTAGCATTTGGTATTCTTCCAAATACCGTTACGTATGTTCAATCGGAAATAAGGTCACATTTGGTAAAGATTTTTAAGAGTGGACTCCTATCTCAATGCCCTTATATTAATAAAGCAATACATAGTATTGTTATTAATCCTACTGTAAATAAAATATGTGAAGAAAGTAGCGTAAATGCTGTTTCAAGAATGAAAACTGTTTCTAATCAAAACGTCAACAATGTTCAATTTGAAAAAAAAAATGAATCAATAAAAACTGAGCAAGCAAAAGAAATACTCATGAAGCAAAAAAACGCGGAGAAGCAAAAGCGTTATCGACTACGTAAAAAATCAAATAATAATAATAACTGTTTATTATTACGTTCAAACGAAAAATCATTAAATTCAAGTATAAATACTCAATTTCATTTGGCAAATGAAACTATTAAAATGAATGAGAAAAACGAAGAAAATATTGTGAATTGTTGGTCAAGAATGAACACTGTTTCTAATCAAAACGTCAACAATGTTCAATTTGAAAAATGAAATGAATCAATAAAAGCTGAGCAAGCAAAAGAAAGAATTATGAGGGAAAAAACTCAGAGAGGCAAAAGCGTTATCGACTACGTAATAAATCAAATAATAATAATAATAACAACTTTTTATTATCATTTTCAAAAAAAAATATCATTGAAATCAAGTATAAATACTGAATTTCATGTGACAAATGAAACTATTGAAATTAACCCGAAAAATGAAGAAAATATTGTGAATTCTGGGTCAAGAATGAAAACTGTTTCTCATCAAAACGTTAACAATTTTCAATTAGACAAAAAGAAAGAATCAATAAAAAATGAGCAAACAAAAGAAAGGCTTATAAGGAAAAAAATGCGGAGAGGCAAAAGCGCTATCGACTAAGTAAAAAATCAAATAATAATAATAACAATTTATTATCATGTTCAAACAAATTTTCATTAAATTCAAGTATAAGCGATGAATTTCATTCGGAAAATAAAAGTATTGAAGTTAATGAAAATAATGAGAGAAAGAAGGAAAAAATTAATAGAGAGAAGTATGTTAAAAGACAGAATCGATATTGGTCATGCAAACATAAAAATATTATCAATTTTATAAATTCACAAGAAAACATTGATAATAATTTGTCAATTGATCATGGAAAAATTAAAGTTGAGAAATTGGATGCTGAAAAAAATAAATAAAATGCAACGTTATTATAGATCAAATAAAGCTATTAATAATAGAATTTCATTTCAAAATTTAAATATACAATCACAAGAGTCAATTATTCAAGTTGAAAATAAGTCTTTAACCGGAAATAATGAAGTTAATATAAATGAACTACAACATGTTACTATTGCAATAAGGGAAGGACAACGTAATTATGAAAATATTAACATTTTTATGAATGAAAATTATTCATATTTAGGTGAAATGAATCATAAATGTATTCATTGTAACGCAAAACATTTTGCAGGAGAGAAAGGCACATATAAAGGAACAAATTTATTTAATGATTGTTGTGGTCATGGCGGTGTGATTTTGGAATATATGCCAGAATTCCCATCAAGATTGCGTTCTTTATTTTATGGATCGCATCATAATTCTGGTCACTTTATTAAGAGCATGAGAGCTTATAATAATTCATTTGCATTTGCTTCTTTTAATGCTAATATCATTCAATTTAGTGGTAGACGTCCTGGACCTTATTGTTTTAAAATTCAAGGTCAGATTTACTATCAAATGAATAGTGCATTATATCCAAAGGTAGGTGAAAATTCATATTTTGGTCAAATTTTTATTTATGATGCTAATGAAGCAGTTGAACACAGATTGCGTCAAAATAATACATTGAATTTAGATATTTTGACTACTATAGAAAATACTATGAGAACTTTTAATGCTTTCACAAAATCTTATAAAATGATGACAGATGTTGTTAAAATTGAGTGTGAATTAGCCATGCAAAGAAATGAAGAGATACCTGAATTACAATTATTATTTGCTTTAAAGAAGGGAATGGATAGTGGAAGATTTAATTTTCAACAAACAAATGAGGTAGCTGCAATTTTGAATACTAATTCAGAAGGTGAAATTCCAGAATCATATGTGACAATTTATAATAATTGCACAAAATCACTACAAATGATAAATAGTGAATCATATAAAGGATTAGTATATCATTTACAGAATAGTGCTGAAGCAATTAATAGTAATATTGGAAAGATGGTAGTTTTTCCATCAACATTTATTGGTTCGCCGAGAAATATGATGAAACTATATCAAGATTCAATGGCTATTGTAGGCAAATTTGGGAAACCAGACTTGTTTATAACAATGACGTGTAATCCAAAATGGAAAGAAATTAAAGAAAATCTTTTACAAAATCAAACTGCTGCAGATAGACCAGATATTGTTGCAAGAGTTTTTACTTTAAAAGTAGATTGTTTATTAAATGAAATTATTAAAAAAAGATTTTTTGGAGAGGTATTGTCTTACGTGTCCGTTATAGAATTTCAGAAAAGAGGATTACCACACATACATTTGTTAGTTATTTTAGGACAAAATTCAAAATTATTAACAGCAGATAGTATAGACCGTTATATTTCAGCTGAAATCCCTGAACCTGAAAAAAATCAAATTTTGTATTCTATCGTAATGAAAAATAATATACATGGGCCATGTGGAAATTGGTGTTTGATGAACGGTAAATGTTCTAAACATTTCCCAAAAGAGTTTATAGATGAAACAACATTTACCAAAAATAGTTTTGTTAAGTACCGCAGAAGTAATAATAGAAAAACATATGAAAAATCAAATGGATATATAGTGGATAATAGGCACGTTGTGCCTTATTATCCTAAATTAACATTGATTTTTAATTGTCATATAAATGTAGAAGTTGTTTCAAGTATTACATTTGTAAAATATTTATATATATATAAGGGTCATGATGCTGCTGCGATAATAATTACTGACAATAATGGTCATATAACTATAGGTTATGATGAGATAAAGCAGTATGAAGAGAATCGATATGTCGGACCTGTTGAAGCATATTGGCGTATTGCTTGCAAATCATTGTTTAAAAAAAGTCACAGTGTTTGTCGCTTGCCTGTTCATTTACAGAATGAACAAAATGTTCTTCACTGAGGTTTCTTTTAATTTGAACAAGAAAACTAAACTTATGGACTATTTTGAGTTGAATAAACGAGATCCTGAAGTTCGTAATTATTATTATTATGAAATTCCTGAACATTATACGTAGAAGCAAAAGAATTGTGAATGGGTAAGACGAAAAGGTTATGAAAATACTATTGGAAGAATGTATTCGGTTAGTCCATGTCAGGTAGAATTATTTCATTTTCGTTTCTCGTTATCAAATGTGAAAGAAAAGCAATCTCTTCAAGAAATGCGCGAGGTAGATGGAGTTATTTATGATACATTTACAAAAACTTGTTTAGAATTGGGTCTTAGTGAAAATTATGAAGAGTGGAATAGAGCGATGTATGAAGGTTCTGCATATATGATGCCACAAAGTCTTAGAAGGTTATTTGTGAGAATTTTGATTCATTGTCATCCAAATAATCCTGAAAATTTATGGAATGAATTAAAAAAAAAATGGCTGAAGATTATTCAAGATTTTTAGGTAATAATGTCGGTCAAAGTAGAGCCTACGCAAATATAAAATATTTATTCATTGAAGAAGGTTATAGTTTGACAGATTTCAACGGTTTGAACGATATTGAAATCGATTACACTGAAAATGATTGTTATAATCATATAAATAATGATGAGGATAATTTTATGTTCGGTATAGAACGTTATGGTCAATTAAATATTAAACAAAGAGAAATTGTCGATACCGTATTACATTTACTCGAAAACCCAAACAAGATACAGAATAGGTATATATACGTTGATGGTCCTGGAGGTTGTGGAAAAACATTTTTATATACAAATCTTTGGTACTTAACAAAAAATTAAAGATAAAGAGGTTTGTAATATGGCATTTACAGGAATAGCTGTAACTTTACTTCCTAAAGGTAAAACGGTTTTTAAAGTATTTGGTTTACCTGTTCCACTCTCCAAAATATGCATTAGATATAATAGATGAAACATTGAGAGATATTATGAAATCAAGTGTGCCATTTGGAGGAAAAGTTGTTATTTTAGGTGGAGATTTTAGACAAATTCTTCCAATAAAAGAAAAAGGTACTAGAACTGAAATTATCAATTTATCTATCAAATTCAGTAAGGTGTGGAAATTTTTTTTAGTTTGTTCATTAACAGAAAATATGAGAGCCTTAGCACAAGAAAAGGAATTTATGAAATTTTTATTAGATATTGGAAATGGTTCAATTAATGATTATGACGATGTAGTAAATTTACCAGAAAACATTATTGCAAATATTAACGCAGATATTGTGCAAGATACATATGGTGACCTCATTAAAAAAGAAAATTTCCATGAACTTTCAAAATTTGCAATATTATCGGCGAGAAATGTAGATGTTGCAGATATAAACAAGAGAGTTGTGCAATTATTAAATAGCGATGGAGAAAAAAGATACACAAGTATTGATAGTAATGAAGGTTGTGATATGTGCCCAGTATGTCACCTTACGAATTGAGATTACGAATTAATTCGGTAGTAATGCTTATTAGAAATTTAAGTATAAACGAAGGGTTATGTAATGGTACAAGGTTATTAATTAAAGGTTTATCAAATAATCTTCTACAGTGTGAAGTTTTGACTGGAGGTAAAAAAGGGAATATAGTTTTTTTACATAGGATAACATTATATTGTGAAAATATTTATCCTTTTTCGTTTAAAAGAAGACAATTTCCAGTAAAATTAGCATTTGCAATGACCATTAATAAATCACAAGGACAAGCATTTGATAAAATTTCTCTTGATTTGAGAAAAGATGTATTTAAACATGGTCAGTTCTACGTTGCATTATCGAGAGTACGTTCTTATGATAGTATAAAAATTTATGTAGGTAGTCAGAGAAATCCCGAAAAAATTAAAAATTATGTTTATAAAGAAATTTTTGAATAATATAATTATAAAGATAATTTCGTAATGTTTAATAATATCCAACAATATATATATACATTTTATGTAAATAGTGTTTCAATATGATTGATATTTCTTTTTACAAATGTATTCAGAAAATAACACATGTGGCAGCACCTTAAATGATGATTTTCATTAAAAGTGTATATAAGTTAAAATTTATTCTTGAAAATCACATGAAAAATAATCCATAGTAAAAACTAATGATAATTTGAGGTTCAAAAATATTATTATAAAATTAATTATTAAATAATTGTACATTTATTTTTGTCATACGATATGTTGAAAATATTTTCCAATTTTTTATATTTTAAATTTTTCCAACAAGTTTATCAATGTTTTAAAAAATAATACCCGATTCTCATTTTAATTTGAAAAAGTTAAGAAAAATTTTAAAAATTGCATTAAAATATTACAGATAATTTTTTAACAAATTCGAATTCATTTTTATATTTTGTAAAATATAAAATTATATTACACTTTTCAAAAAATCCAGAGTGAACACTTTTTATTTTACTGAAAAATTGTGAAATTATGAATAAATTTCATAATTAATTAATTGAATTTTAATTCAGATTTGTATAATTTTTAGAAATACTACATTATATCAAATAAAATCAATCTACATTTTAAATGAAATCGCAAATTAGAATTTATATTATCTTCAAACTTTTCAAAATCATTAAAAATTAGAAGATTTCATTCCCTAACATTAAATAAACAACTTTTGTTTAATAATTTATTAAATATAATTGTAATTTTCATTCATTTCTCAAGAAAATTCAGGCAAATATTTAATATATTAAGAATATATAGAGAATATTTATAAAAGTATAAAGACAATTTATAAGACACTTTTTATGATGCGAGATTTTGAAAAATTATAGGAAACATTTTATTGAATTTTAATAATATTTATAACTTCTTGACGCTGAGAAAACAGTTTTTGAATATTTCATAATTTTTAAGACATCTTTTCAACTGTTAATATTTTTAAAATATTTTTAAAAGGCATTAAATCAATTTTTTTACCTACACTGAAAATATTATATCCACATTATTCTTGAAAAAATAAATATATTTACATTTTCATTTGAATTTCAAATAAACATTATTATCAACTTGAAACATTTTAAACTGGCTAATTAAGGAATATTGCTTTTTTAAGTTAATTTGTATATTTCATTTAAGCTTATACAGATATAATTTTCATAAATTTTTCAGGAAAATATGATATGATTTTTGAAAATTTAAGTTATGTTAAACAATGATAAAAGAACATTTTTTTATTTTGAAAATGTTTACACAATTTATGAAAAAATTTCAGGCAGTTTAAAGATATTTAGGAATTTAAAATATTTTCAATATATTTTTGTTTTTTGAAATATTTGAAAATTTTTCATACAAAAATATTTTAAATATTTTGAACATTTAAAAATTTTAGAAAAATTTCAAAAAATTGTAAATATTGTTAATAAATGATACGAATTTTTAAAAATAATTTGCAAAGGTTATGTAAAATTTTTTAAATTTACATATTGTTCTTGACAATTTTGAATTCATGTTTATGTTTTGTAAAATATACAATTATATTAGACTTTTTTGAAGAAATGCAGAGTAAAATTTTTTTATTTTATTGAGAAATTTTCAAATTATTCAAAAAAATTATCATTTTTTGTTTTAAACACTACAAAATATAAATTTTCTCAAAAAATTCTTGATATATTTATAAGTTTTCAATTGTATTTGTATAGTTATTAAAAATACTACTTACATCTCATAAAATAAATTTACATTTTATATGAAATCATAAATTCGAATTTATATTATCCTTAAAACTTCGAATCTTATTTAAAAGTTTTGAAATTTCATTTTAAAATTTAAAAAAATATATACATTTTGTTTGAAAATTTTTTAAATATTTGAACATTATGAACAAAATTTAACTTCAACAATTATTTTTACAATTATAAAAAAAATCATATTAAATTTTAGTTTCTTGTAGCCAGTCAAAAATCTTAAAAATTTTCTATAAATTTTTTCGAAATATTTCGAATTACAATTTTTTGTTCTATTCTTTAAATATTTTTTAATTGAAAATCATTTTTTTATTTTAAGATAATTATAAATATAATTTAAATTATTTACACTCCGAACATTTTATTTTCAAATATTTAACAACTTATATTATATTGAAAATTTGTTGAAATTATTTTAAATTAGTAAAATTTTTTTACTTATATAAATTTAATATAAATTTTGAACTAAATAAAATTTTGTTCACATTTTTGTTATTTTTCGACATATTTACAAAATTGCAGAGCTTAAGGTTCAGATTTAAAAATAAAACATGAATCAGGATATTATAATTGTTTGAAAAGTTTATTTTCACTTATTTCTTAAAGTGTGAAAAACATGAAAAATTATATTATATTATCTTATATTTAATTATTAATTTTGAGAAACATAATTCAATAGATTTTAATGTAAAATAAAATTATTTACTCGAAAAATGAATTGAATTGTAAGAAAAGTATTATCCTTTAGTAATGACATTGAATATCGTTAAGGGATAATGAACAGATTCATTTTGTCATTTAAAAACAAATTTGATCAAGTATTTTTATATACAATTATTGAATTTATTAATAAAGAAATATTAAACTGTTGAATAATCATAAAAAAAACATTAAAATATGAAATAAAACAATTTTTATTTTAATTAATAAAATATGAAACATTTAGTAAAAAATAAAGTATGAAATTTAAAGATGAATTTTATACAAAATGATATTCTTGTTAACCAAAGAATATTTGTTAGTTAATTAAAGAAAAATTTAGAGAAATAATAATTTTAAGAAAA
The DNA here is from genome assembly GCA_011634705.1 of Andricus grossulariae. Classification (NCBI taxonomy): domain Eukaryota; kingdom Metazoa; phylum Arthropoda; class Insecta; order Hymenoptera; family Cynipidae; genus Andricus; species Andricus grossulariae. Next base: position 227,559,891 of record JAABKJ010007545.1, read on the forward strand.
AATAAATATGATAAATGTAAAAAATATCAAATAACTATTTATTATTTAAGCTTATTTATACTTTTTAATTAATTTATCAAGAACATTGAGAAAAAGCGAAGATTTCATATATTAAGATAATATATAGAATGAACATATATAAAATATTTCGAACATTTATGAGAAATTTAATTTTATGTTGAGAGATTTTGACAATTATATGAACACTTTTATTTAATTTTAATGATACATTTAGAACTTAGCGCATTTCGATATATTTAAAAAATTGCGGAGCTTGAGGTTACGATTTAAAAATAAAACATAAATCATGAATTAGAATATTATAATTTTTTGACAAGTTTATTTTCACCTATTTTTTAAAGTGTGAAAAACATGAAAAATTTTATTGTTTTAGAAAATTTTTCGAAAATAAATTATTTCGCACTATTAAAAGAATTAAAATCTTGTATTTTATTAATAATTTCAAGAAACATATTTCAATACACTTTAATGTAAAATAAAATTAATTATCTGAAAAATAAATTGAATTTTGAGAAAATTATTATCCTTTAGTAATCACATTTAATATCTTTAAGGGATAATGAACAGATTCATTTTGTCATTTAAAAACAAATTTGATTAGAATTTTTATATACAATTATGAAATTTATTATTTCAAAAATATTTAACTGTTTAACAATCATCGGCTTCCGTTTCCGGTACCGAATGGTAAAGTACGCGTGTTTTTTCTGTGCTATCTTTTTTGGTTTTGGCGATGGGCGTGGAGGTGCGATTGAGGTAAAAGGTGGTAAAGGGAGGTGAGTGTAGTGAAGGGTGTGTGTGATAGTGTAGGGGAGCTTTTTTGTAAGGTTGAAAGGGTTCAGAGGGAAGTCAAAAGTGCTAATTTGCAGGTTAGTTGCCGAGGACGGAAAAGAGAGAGGGAAGATAGAGGACAGTAGATCGGTTAGGTAGACACTAGACCAGCATGTTTATTGCGAGGAGCCCAGTGGGCTCCAGCAGAGGGCAGCAGCAGCTAGAAAACAACCCTGGTGCTGATGAGCTCACGGAGATTGATGAAGCAGGGAGGGGAGGGTCATTATTGGATTTGTCGAAAATGACTCATTCAACGGCCATCGTGGTAAAAACCCATACAATTTCAAACACTTCAATATCAATCATTTCTCTCTCTACGTGGATGGTATAAAAATCCCGTCAAAACCTTTGCAACCAGATTTCTCAAGAGAAAGGCTATACATTGATGCATTTCACACTCTGTTTTCCGGAACTGGAATTCATTTTCTGAACGAGAGAAATAATATTGATCGTTTTGACTACGCAAACGGATACTGTCTCTTTGCATTTGATCTGACACCTGATCTTTCTGCAAATTGCCAATCACACTGGAATCTTGTTAAACATGGCAGCCTTCGAATTTAACTTCGTGTAGAAGAAGCACGACAGCAAACTATTAATTGTATAGTCTACACTGAATATGACAACGTCTTGGAAATGGACGCGTCGAGACAGGTTATAGTGGATTATAGCGGTTAAAACCTGCGCAGACCTGCATAGGCCTGTTTAACAGAACCGGTTTTCACCATGAGTTGAAAATGGAGGGGAAAAAACGACGAATATGTACCAGGGTATATAAGACGCTCTGCTCAGTTGCTTGCAGTCTATCGTAAAGGTCTCTTCATCCCCACCTTGACTGTCGACTGAGAAAATGGATTATATAATCGACATACAAGGCTTTCGAGATATAGACGACCACTTCATACCAAAGGAAGTGGCTGTCGTTGCTGTTGATCATAAATACACAGCCCATTGGATTTTTGGGGCACTATATCTTTTCTCTGACCTTTTTGCAAGTGCAAAGTCACAAAACAACTGACTAACCTGTTTCTATCATGAAATTGAATGGTTCGATGGAGACATCCCACTGAAGTTTTTATATTCAAACCTTCGAGAGGTGGCCAAACAGAATCACAGATTGACACATGTGGTCGCGAAAAAGCCTGGCTTTTGCGAAAAATCACCAGCAGACAAATCATCAATTTGGAAGAAGTAAACTACCCAGGCTTAACAAAATTCGACGACGGGAAAGATTTCTGTTTTCACCATGGAGTTAGAAAGGAGGAAATGTTTAGATGTGCTCTCAACAATGCGATGAAACTTCGCCACTGGCTTCGAAGACAACGACAAAAAGAAATTCTCTGTAAACTGTCAAATAGAAATTCAACGTACGGAAAAACCATAATATCCAGGAATTCAGTTCCAGACGGTGCCGAGGTCAATACTGAATTTTCAAATAAAATAACTGATTTTAAGCTTTGTGCTTACGAAATTGTGAGCATTACACATAAACAGTCTCGAAATACTGCAGGCTCTTCAGGCTTTACAAGTGCCCACGACTGGTGTATACCCACCAGATAAAATTCCCAAAACCTGGACAAGACCGGCTGCAATAATCGTTAACACTGATGACCACACTCAGCCTGGTTCTTACTGGATCAGAATCCATATCGAAGGAAACGGTAGAGGATCCTACTTTAACAGTTACGGGATACCGCCTATGATTCCGCAACATCTTCACCGTCTCCGTAGAAACTTCAGCCTCTACAGATGGAACAGCAAACAACTACAGAGCACCTCATCAAATGTATGCGGTCAGTTTTATATCATCTTTCTTCATCATATGTGTAACGGTGGTACTTTGTGCTATTTTACTGATATTTTTACGGACAATCTATTAGATAATGATCGTATTATGGTAAACTTTCACAAAATACTTTTAGACAAGTATAAATTGAAATTAGTTAGAGCTCTAGACTCTCAACACGGTGGCAGATGTGTTTGCTCACTACGAAATGAAAATCGGTTAGATTCGTGTGTACAATCATGTTTGTCGAAACTCGCTACTTTGTACCTTTTGTCAATATGATACATGTATTGTATAGGTGATAAGTTTCGTTCTCCTATCTCATATGGAATAGTTAGTTGGAAATGGTCGAATTTAGCAATTTCTCTTCGTTTGGATCCCTCTCGTATTTTTAATGAATGATCTCGCTACTTTTCAAGTGTACTCTTATTTATACAATAGAATTAAGAATTTAGATGTAATTTGTTTACTACGTTTCTCAGATACCCATATTTATATCTCTTGAATTATGAATCAAGATGTAATTTTTTTTTGAACAAGAATAAATAAAAAACACATGTAATCAGGAAAAATATGTTTAGGTTAATTCACCTGTCCTTTAGCTTTAGTTACATATCAAAATTTATTTTTAGAGGTTAAGTTGGAAATATTTTCATTTTCGATATTTATAAATAATTAATTTTTATAATAAACATTTCTTTCTCTAAAAAATTAGATTAGACACAAGACGCTCTACTTATTTCCTAAGTCTCACTTACACTCCAAATTTCCCAAGATATCGTCCATGCCGAGCCCCCACTCCAAATTTCCAAACCTACCAACAATGGCAGGCCCCCTATTCCAGATTTCCCATAGTACCAACAATGGCGGACCCCGCACTCCAAATTTCCCATAGTGTCATCCATGGTTGACCCCCACTCCAAATTTCCCATAGTACCAGCAATGGTGGACCCCTCACTACAAATTTCCCATAGTGTGCGCTATCTACTGACCTATGAACATTATTTCAAATTTTGAAAGTTTCAACGCCGAACCTCTTTATGATCACTAGTATCAATGCATGGTGGCTTGTGTTTGCGTATCATATGGCCAATATGGCCATGCCTGAAACTTTCATGTAGAATTTTTCTTTTGAGTTACTTTCCTTTTCTGCATCGAATCTTTGAAATTGTGTTGGGATCGTAAAACTATAATTAATATAAATATTGCTCGTTACGCTTCTGCTCAATTTGTAGAAAAGTAACGCGAAAATAAAAGGTATTCAAAAGTTGTTTGTGCTTTCTCTCTCGCACTTCGAATGTCGCAGTTGCATCAGTGCATATGAAATATCAAATATAAAATTTAAATTTGACATTTTGTATATACTAGTGCAACTGTGACATTCGAAGTTCGAGAGAGAAAGTGAGAACAAATTTTGAATACCTTTTATTTTCACGGGACTTTTGTACAAACAGAGCCACAACGCAACGTAGCAATAGTTATATTCATTATATTTTTACGAGCCCGGCATGATTTGAAGAGTTCGATGCCGAAAACAGACGTAATTCGAAACAAAATTCGACATCTAAAAGTTTCAGACATGGCCGTATTGGCCATGATACTTGAACACAACCCACCAAGAACTGCTGCTTGCGATCCCTTCAAGATGTTCGACGCCAAAAAGTTCAAAATTTGAAATATAAATACTACTTTGAATTGAATAAATTGAATAAATCTCACTATTTCGAGCATAAGTCTGTTCATTAAACGGAAAGTACTATACATTTTCAACTGACTGGATATATTTTTCTAGACATTTATATTTAGATTGATTTAGAAACTTCGAATAAACATAAACATTGTCAAATCTTAACCCATTTTGGTGTGTTAGTAGTGATAGTAAGACACTTGTCTTGCCACAATTAGATGGTTCACAAAATATAGCTCCTAACCTGTGTAGTAATGAATCACCATGAAGCTTTTCATTATTTCCACATTGTTTTGAAAATAATCAAAATTCATAATTGGAAGATTCATGGGTTGTTTTTTGTACCTCATCTTGATTACAATTGTTAAATCAACTATTAATGATCTGTTCATAAAGATTAAAAGGTCAATTGAAAATGTCTTCTTGAACAGATATAATCATGTTTGTGAACAAAAACAAAATCAGTTGTCGAAGAACATTGAAACAGAGAAAACGTGGTAAATGTGTAATTAATAAGTTAATTAGTAAACTTCCAGTGGAAATACATAAACTTGGTTATCGATACTGCAGACAAGCTAGAAAATTAACAAGAAGACTCATGCGAGGTCATTCTGGTATTAATCCTCTAGATGGAGCTTGCAAGGAACATGATATATCTTATTCACAAAACAGAAAATATTGTAGCTAGGAATAATGCATATAAAATACTACCCGAAAAAGCTTGGAATCGCGTGTTAGCTAAAGATGCTGGAATAAGTGAAAAAGCTACTGCTTATACAATAACAAACGCTATAAAGCTTAAAGCAATCTTTGATATAAGTAGAAAGAGGTGATGAAAAACAAGAACCGATCAACTTCATCGCCACGCAAAATTGTTAAATCTGATGAGAAATCCATGATTGTTGATGCAAATGTTTCCCATACAGGCTTAAGGTTGGTGAATTTCTACCATTTCTAGTACCTATTTTCGCTGGTCTCAGTGCATTTGGTGCATGGGCAGCTGGTGCTGCCGGTATTGCTAAGACAGTAAATGATTCAAATACAGATAAAACTCAACTAGAGGAGAATAAACTTATAATAAAAAATTGAGGAGATTGCATTAGAAATAGGTTTATATCTTACATCATACAAACAAGGTTAATGGTCTTAAATTAGATAAAAAAATATGTTCAAAAAGACTTGAAAAAAAACTCCAAAACCCATAAAAAAACTGTTAAAAAATAAATAAATATAAATACCACATCGAGCGTAAGCCGATTCCGATTGATGCAAATATGCAAAATTCATCAAAATTTCATATTTCCGTGACGTTTTTTATGCGAGATGGGTCACCAATTAAAGAGTCTAATAAATATGCGAGCGCAATTATTAATCTTGACGATAAAAAAATTCAGGAACGCATTGGGCTGCAAATAAAAAACTTGGAAATTATGTCATTTATTTTGATAGTTTTGGTAACCTTGAACCGCCCACAGATCTCATTGAGTATCTAGGTATAGATAATATAAAATATAATCATGACAGATATCAGAATTATAATACTTTTGTCTGTGGTCATTTATGTTTAAAATTTTTGTGTGTTCAACTGAAATTTAAAACTTTGTATTCCCTATATATAAAATAGAGCAATAACTTTTTCCAGTTACTTGAATATTGATCATCATCATGGGTGATTCATTTACTTCAACATTATCGAAAAATTCCTCAACAGTAGAGACGCAATATTGTCGGTAAAGAAGAAATTGCAATACCTGCAGGTAGTTATGAAATAGGCGACATATATTAGCAATAAAAAAGCGCACACGATTCATAATCTTTTTCCTGCAGCATCACCCGGATATAAAAAAGTTTAAATGACATCACAAGAAATTTTCTTGCCAATCGCCGCTCGCGTTTCTGAGTGCTTCATATTTAGTTTCCAAACTTTTCAACTCGATATCGCGTTTCATGTGAACGTAAGTATGTTTTGAAAAAAAATGTAGCTGGCATCGAGGCTGGTGTGAACATTCTTTCACCCATGCTAATAAGTTAGAGAAAGATAGCAGAGGAATGAGCCATGTGAAAATAAGAGAGAAGGAAAGAGCGGAGACGACGAGACAAATGGCGAAAAAGTGAGCACTCATATATACATCATGCAACGCGTGTACCTATACACAGCTACATCCGACGACTTACACGCGGTGCGAGTGCTATTCCTTCTCTTCCAATGTCCTTTCTATGTAAACAAACGATCTTTTCTGACAGCTGATCTGACTCATAATAATTAACCCATAATAATAATAGTTAAAGCCTCATTATGTAGTTAAGATAATTTCTTATCATTACAGAATACTTACTGATAGATTGTTTACAAATTATTAAAATCTATTAACTAAACTGAAAACAATTACTTATCAACAGTTAATTAAATTGAAACTAGAAGTTTAAGATATTCAATTAAGAGAATCAAATGTGTCTCTAAGTCACAATATGACAGTCAGCATCACCGAGAATGCATTCGTACATTTGAGTCGGTCCCACTCCAAAATATCATAGCAGTTCTTTAATACTTCTGGTACCGAATAAAAGTACTCAGGAATCCGGAAAAAACCCAGTTTCTCTTGCCCGTCTGCACTCGACGCGTAACTGAGCTGGGCACCGACGTCATAAAAATTTTAATTCGGCATTGGCCAGAGACGACGTTTACGAATGGTACCACCGAACCGACCCCTTATTTTTGATAAGACATCATCGGACGTGGCCCTTAAAATGGAACCAACGGACCCACGTTTCTATCAAATTGGGACGAACCGGGACGGCATCGAATGATGAAAACATCGGACCTAATTTGATAGATTTGATTGACACTTCCAGACAGATCTACGAACAGACGTTAAACACTTTCTTATCTTTATTCGGCGGAAGACAGAACACGAATTTAAGTGACATAAAGACAATACAGACGCGTAACTACTTAAAATCACAAACTAGCAGAGATCGTTTCCTACCGTGAAGGATGTGTTCATTCTGCAAACCAGCTTAGTGCACCCAGAATAGAAACGGCCAATCGGGTCTAGTGCAGTTCTCCACGAAGTGCAACTCTCTCTCTGGTTTTTCTCAATTCTGTAGAATTCTGTAGAAGTCTTTGAATTCCATTAAAATATTTTGAATTCCATTAAAATATTTTGAATTTTTCTAAAATCTTTAGTATTCACGTTGAATTATTGTAAATTCTTTCAAGACTTCTAAATTCTGCAGGATTCTCTCGATTTCTTAGACTTTACATGTTATCTTTTGAATTCTTTCAAAGATTTTAAAGAATTCTCTTGGAATATTGAGGATATTATTTGATTTATTTTTAATTTTTAAATTCTTCTCAAAACATGAAATTCTTTTTTATTATTTCCAAATTCAGCCACTCTCGTCGACAGGTGAACTGTTGCTACTGGGCTAGGATGCACACATTTTTGGCAATTCTGCAGAATTATGTATAAATCTTTGAATTTACTTGAAAACATTTAAATTTTAAAAAATGAGCCCATTTTGGAGAACAAAGCCTACATTTTCATTTTTACTATGCACTGAATTTCGGTGCGCCAATATTTCATCTCAATCATTTTTAAGTAAGTGAATTGTATTTTTGCAAAGTTATTTTACGGTTCGTTAAAAATTGAGCCCATCCGATTTAAACCAAAAAACACATTCGTGATTGCATTTATTAAAATGTTTTGGAACTTTTCGATTTGAATTTTTTCTTTCTATTCGCCATCACAAGGAACGACAATACTCCTGGGGTACCCTGTATAATTCCAATTTAAAGTGCAAAATTATTTCCATTATTTCAGTGATCACATGTGTCGGGTGAAATATATTTCGTGAGTATTTGTGTGCCCTTGTGTGTGCTCCCACCAAAGTGAGCCGTCGAGAGAAAGAGAGGGAGATTGAGAGAGAAGCGCGTCCCTTGCTTACCATCTCCCCTCCTCAAGAGACAGCACATAAGAAAAAGCATCGTGCCGGCAGAAAACTACATGAACGATAGGAACGTGCGATTGCACGTAATTTAGCAGCGCCTACTAAGCAATGACAGGAAACAAAACTCAGTTCTGGTAGCTCAAAATAGTGATTTTGAGAGTTTGGATGACGTGATTCAATGGATAGAAAATTATCTCGAAACTTCTAATGTGGAGAATTTTTTCTGCCAATTAATAACCAATGGCTGATGAAATAAATTTTTTTAAGGTGTGTCAGGCACTGTCATCCGTCAACGACTCATTAATGTGTTTGCCCTTCGTTCATAATTCAAGTTTTCTGTTTTATTTTAAACATTTTATAAGTGTTTGGTAATTTTACTACTTTTACTTTTTAAGTGGAGTTTCTGTTTCTTTGAATTGCTTAGATGGTTTTTTACCATCACTAAATCAGCAATAAATGTTTTGGCTGATGAGGGCTGACATAGCAGCCGAAACGTATCAACAAAATTCATATTATATTTCGCTGAATTTTCATTGATTTTGACCTGTCATTGGTGACTTTTTCGACACAAACTTACTACAATGTATGAAATAACAGAGCATTGCGTAAAGACTCTAGGCACTATCGAAATTTTTGTTTTAGGGGTTTCGGTGGAATTATGTATGGCAAGAAATAATTTCTCTCTCTCTACAGATTGAATTCTGGGCCGACCCTATCTCCGAAAGGAACAAGTCGACATTTTTCAAGACATAACACTATTGTTACATTGTCCAACCTGGTAACACCAATTCCGTTTGTAGACGAAGAATCCAAGGAAGCAAAAAGAAGGATAAAGTCGGAAATTGAACTGTTTGCGCGCATATTAGGGATTTAACCTAGAACTGGGCAAGCAATCGCGCTAGATGTATCAAATCCAGAAGTACGAGAGAAATACTTTCGCCCTGTCAACATCCCGGACGGAATATATTTAGGCAGAGACGCAAACACAAGCCAAAACGGGAAGTATCATTTATTGGCGACCGAAAATACCGACAGAAATGGACGAAGACACAACCAAGAAGGAGCACAACCGTGCGGAGCGCGTGTTTAACGGTTTAAACCTCTCCCATTTAAATGAAGAAGAAAAAGAATACGTTGCCCAATGGACAAACAAATTTCCGGATATCTTCCATTCAAATGGCGAAAAAATTACTGCAAACGATTCGGGTCAACACCGAATACCTATGACTGAAGATATAGTCATGCAACGAGAATAATATCGTCAGACTCAAAATTCAGCCACAAGGCAAAAAAAATACCATGTTATTATCGATTAGAGGACGCTTAACGAAAAACTTATCGGGGGTGCATACTCCTTTCCAAACATTATTGAAATACTGGACCATCTAGAAAATGCACAGAACTTCTCTGTCTTTCATTTCGCAAGCGGATATCAACAAGTAGAAACGTCCCCCGATGATTGCGCAAAAAGGGCTTTCTCCACCTCTTCAGGTCATTTTGAATACTTCCGAATGCCAATGGACATCAAAAATGCCTCGGCAACGTTTCAACGTCTAAGGGACAAAGTATTTAAAGAAATGCATGGCACGAAGGCCTTTATATATTTTGAAGACCTAGTACTGTTCTCAGAAACGCTTGAGGAACACAATACATAGGTGAAACGCCTTTTCGCACGCTTAGTGCAAGCAAACCTAAAGTTGCAGCCAGATAAATGGCACATTTTGTGAGAAGAGGTGGCATATCTAGGCCACATAATTAGATGGGATTGTGTCAAACCTGACCCCTCCAAGATGAAAGCAAAAAAATGTCCCTACTCCTTGTAATGGAAGGACCGTTCGTCAATTTTTGGGTCTGTCAGTGTATTATAGGTAGTTCATTAAAGATTACGTGAAGCTAGCCAGACCCTTGAATGATCTACTCAAAAAAGATATTGAATGGTAATAGGAAAAAGAACATCAGCGAAGATCAACATCCTCTCGCGGCAGTTAGGAAATAGCCGACCATCGTAGGATCTAGCCAGTTCAAACCTAGTAAAACAAAACCGGCTAATCTGTCCGATTCGTCCGCGAACCCAATTACCAATGAATTAGAAGAAAGTACTAGACCCCCGGAAGAGCCTCAGCGGAATCCGGGGAAGAAGGCAAGGCTAACTCTTAACCTAGGTGATAGTTTTAGACCTCCAAGAGGTTTCACGGCCCCTAATTTGGACGGGATATTGCATCAATCAAAAGTCGTAGCATCCTACCTGCGTCCCTGAGGAAAAGACCTCGAAGGGCTATAGCCCACATAAGAGTGCACCCCCGCGTTAACCCCCTAAAGCTTCATGGATACCACGCTGATGCAATCCCCATGTAGACGTATACATTGACGGAGCAAGCGTTCCTGATTCGAAAGGCAATTCTCGAGCCGGAATTGGCGTATGGTTTGGTAAAAACCATCGCCTAAACGTCCCGCAAGCAGTTACAGGACGCCAAACAAACAACGCGACGGAAATCAAAGCGGCCACGGTAGCCGCTCAGAGAGCAACAAGCGCAGGAATCCAACGTCTTAGAATTAATACGGACTCTAAGTTTCTCAGCGACAGCACAAACATATTGTTCCTGGCCACTAAGGCATAGAGGAAAACGAAAAAGCGGATAAACTGGCAAAAGAGGGAGCAGAGCAGGATTCTGTACAAGAAATCAGCACATTCTAGACAGAAAATGTAAGTTTTGATCATAAAGACACTACATCTCCGTCATGCAGATTCCTTTTACTCATGTTTCAGAAGGTGAAAATGATCAAGATCTTTTGGAACAATTGAAAAAGCAAGACTCCTGAGGAGAATGTGATGCTGACCAGCTGACGCTCAAGGTTGACGCTCAGCTTCCTAAAAAAAGAACACTTCAAAGAACATCAAAAATCAATGCATGAGGTCAAAACCTTGAATAAGGTAGATCAACTAGAGTTCCTTACAACCTTTGGTAATAGCAACGACACCGCACCTCAGCGACGAAGTACCGTGCATTTTAGGGAACTTCCCGATAAAATTTATTTTCCTCAGCTGAAGCATCCCTTATCACGTCAAGCACTCTTCATAACCCGCTTGCCTTCTGTACAACCAGCAGCCAAGGTCAACACCCTTTGCAAAGACAACGAGTCGGGAGGAAGGGCTCAGTAGTCCAACAGGAGAAAAACAGAAATTTCAACCACGACGGTTACAACCTCTCGAAGCTGCCAAAACGATAACATTGCCCTTGCCTATCTTAACACTCAATCTTGAGGTACCACACATAGACCCATCTTCTAGCAAGCACGAAAAAGAAGAAATCTCAAAAATATATTCAGATACAACCAAAGATTCAAACATAAACCGTTAATGAAAAGAGCCATTGACATATCGCCGTGACAATTACGCCCATTTTATTTCAGCAGACTGCGAACTTACAAACTTTATAGCCAACATCCTGGTGGCTGCCGAGCGTCTTGATCTACAAGACCCCTGGGAAATCCGACCTCAGAAGGCACAAGTCCTAGTTTATATAAACATAAGAAAATTCAAGATGGAATCGTTTAAAAGACTCCCTTTGTCCATTCTGAAACTTTTATATACACTCACTTTGAGAAATTAGACCAAACAGGGTAAACACAGGAATTAAAACTAAATTATCAGAAGAGACAAACAAGATTCCAGCTGTTTGTAACTGGTAGATCAGTTTGTGAGATTCACCACTTGACTATAGTACAGTTAAATCTAGAGTGAAATCCTTCCTCCTCAAAAAATCAGTTATCAATTTCAAACTTCCGACAAACTGAAGGTTTATTCAAGGAAAAAATCATTAGACTGAAATCAATATAGGCTTAATGACATCTAACTGAATCTACATGAAGAAATATCAAAAATAAATAAAAAAATAATACTTTCAGCCAAAAGATCTCTGGCACCCACAACCCTTACCTTAACTCACAACCAATTGGCACAATGTCTTAAGGAGACTAATAAGAATTAACACCCGACGTACCAAAGATAAGGGTTCACAGACTGCATTCAATGCCGTTACTAATTATTGTAATCAAGAATGAATGCAATTAACTCAAATTCAATATGCTACAAAATCTTGTAATTCCCGGTCAAATGATTTTCCTACAGAATAATTCCGGGGTGGTAAGAAAATATTTATTTTCCTAATTATCACCACTTTCGGTACAGATCATGATCCCGTTTATAACTAACATTTTGAAGTTTGAAAATTATAAAATATGGAGTTGTGACATTATACGTAACAAAATTAATTTAACTGAATGAATTGACTTGAAACTAAAAAAGAAAGGAATACTTGAAGATAGATTAAGATCGAAATTTCAATAAATTCCGTTATTCACCTCGAATGATTTGGTCTAAAAATAATTCCAGGGCTGTGAATCGCTCAAATGTTCTCTTCCTCTCTACAATTGACTTAAATTATTCAAGGGATAATAAAATTCACCTCAAAACAATTTCGATAATTATTTCCAGGATCACCCTATTCAAGAGATACAGAATTCTTCTTTCCAAAGTAATTCTGGAGTGGCAAATAAATTTTTAGCCACTCTAACCCAAAAATGAGGGTTGTGAAAATACAGAAACACATGCCGATTTTTCCTTTATGTGTACTTACTATTTTATCCCTTAAATGATTCCAATACTTGAATTAGACAACCCGCATAGGACAGAACGAAAATCTGTACAGGATCACTCCCCTTACCAGCAGTACCGGAAGTTACTACAAGAAGGAAGGACTCATGGACGCTCAAAAATATCAGAATTACTTAGAGACATATGGACGCAGAACCAAGTCTCTTTTGCAAAATTGCAAATTGGCACTGGGAGAAGACTACATTAACATCTTGGAATCTTATCAATTGATCACGAAACATGACGTTGCTGAAAAACTTTTGAAGGACGTTTGACTCTAGATGGAAAAGTTGGAACGTAGGACCAAAAACCTACATCCACAAAACCTACCAAGGAACATCAGACAAAGGAGAGCATATCCAATGCTAGGCATTCTGAAAGAAATAATCGGACCTGTTGTAATACTTGTCACGTATGATAATGAGAAAATACCAATACTGCAGCGATGGCCAATCAAATTAGAGATCATATGCCACAAATAAACTACACCATACATGAATCGAATGTTAAAAATGATGAGCACCGGATTGGACGGCAACACAAGAAAAGCCGATCAACTCCTATATGCCATACATGACATTACAAGAAGACATCTACATCCTTCTCTATTAACTGCTAGTCAACTATAGGTTGTATATCAGGATATACACGACTATTTACCCAAACTTATGTTTTCTACTCGAGAACCAAAAGTCAGTATCGATGAAATGGTACAATTATCAACGTCAACGATTATGGTGAGAAATGGATCTTTAAAGTTTGTCCTTGATAAACCACTTCTCGACAAAACAGATTATAAAATCTACAATTATTCATCCAGTACCCGTACATCAAAAACTATTTGAAACCAAATCTAGCCGGGCGTGTATAAATTGCAACTTTAAATATATAGCCGTAAGCGAATCTTAAAGAACTTACATCCTAAAGACTGAAAATCAACCCTTTAAATGTAAGGATCTTCAGCAGTATCACTGTTGCAAGGGATATCTTATCATCCACAAGACACCGGCTAGAAAAACTTGCGAGAGTGAGCTCCTGCTCCACGCAGCACAAGATACGTTTAAAATATGTGATATAAAAATGGCATACCAGAGCGACCCGTACTGGATTAAAATGAAAATTTTAGCAGGATGCTTTTATTTTTTCGGCAGGGAGATGCCGGCAGAAGTAATATGCCTATGACAACTGATAATAAGTATTCAATCATTAAAATTGGGAATAGTTCAACTAGCTTCAGGCTGTATCTTGAAAGCAGGGTCCGCATTTTTTAACCAGTATTTCAGTCTACAGACATCCTACAGAATTTATTCACGAGCCAATTCTACATTGAGAACTAACATTCATTCACACGACTTTTGAGCACCAAAGGTGTTAGTGATGCTAGGTCATGTATAGTGTCTCTCGAATAAAATAGGAGGCCAAGCTCCTCTGCGGCCCCAACTGCGGCACGGTATAGAAACGCCGCAACATCGACGACTTCATGTTAACGTACGAGTCAAACAAGAGAATCTGGACTATTTAGAAATAAGCAGACTGTAGCCAGAACCGTTCTTCGATGAAGACACTCCAAGCCTAACAAGCCTTCACCCCCTTTATCTCGAGGTAGGTATATTCGAGGTACGGAAGATCTAGGATGATGACTTCGATGGATTTTCATCATCTTGCGTAACCTTAAAGCCATACCCGCGTGCCAAAAATATGCCACGGCACTTGCGAGATGGATGCAGAAAGCTGTCATCCTTGAGTTGCTTCGTGTCCTCAAGACACACGGGAGTTTCGCCAGCCTGTCGATGTGATTTCTTTGTGTCCTGCGGCCACCCATCTCACGGTTGTGAAACTTGGCCATGAATGGGATTTACTGCCGTCCTACTGGGAGCCAATGTCATTTTTCAGATGACAGTTGCTCCCAGTGGGACCCTGCGGTGGTTGTAAACTATTAGTTTTTAATTATATATATATATATATATATATATATATATATGCACTTTATTTCCAATGAAAAAGTATTAAAAATTTAATATAAAACATGTTCAATCTATTATTTTTGTATCAAACAGAATTGTAATATTTTCATTAATCAATGTTTTTTTTTAAGTAAAAAAAAATAATATCCGTAATAAATTAATATCATTTGAATGTGGATTTGATAATATTTCACTATTAACTTTACCATCTTCCATCAATTTTTCTAAAATTTCAATAGTTTGTTTATATTTAATTATGATATGGATTTTAATTATTATATTAAGTTTTTGATAATATTTGAAATACATAACATTTAAATTGCATTTAAAAATCATTTTAAAAAAAGTTTATTTTTGAATACAAAATGCCATGAGCAAAGATTTTAAGTAAAAGGTAACCAAATTGTATGATTTATAAATCAATGAAATTAGTTTGAAAATAATGTAATTTGTACCATAGTTAATGTAAAATGTTGGAAAATATATAACTGGTAATCCTTGCAATGTAAGAGAAATACGGATAACCTAAATTCTCAATGCACCTGAAGAATTTCACCTTTTACCGCAAGTGAAATGAAGGATCATTACCTGAAAAGAAAAAATAATTTTGTTTTGGTCTCAAAGCACAAAGAAATAAATTCAAAATATCGATATGATAGCCTGTATTATGGCAATATCAGCTCTTATTATCCGTCTAAGCATGCACGTATATAATCGAAAACATAACCCCTCAGTGTACGCCAAATGACGTGTTTTTGGATCCCATATAAGTATGAAAATATTCTAACTAAATTATTTGCTTACTTTGAAAATAAACTGAAATTTAAACAAAAAACGAAAAATTAGTGGTAGAGGTGTTTTGCACAGGCGCGTACAATTTTCAAAGCTTGCCATGGGCGATATTTCCGCTAGATACGCCGCTGATAACCAAGATAGCTGACTGTGAAAGAGCGCGACTGGGGACTAAATTGCTCCATGAGGCATCGCTCCCTCGGCGCGCTCGCAGCGCAGCTCGTAGAGGGGGCAAGGTATTAGCGTTATTAGCGCGAACCGTTAGAAACAGCTAAACATTACCGGAACGATAAATTCTAAGAAAAATAAACAGATTCCTTTTCTCATGAGACTCTTATTTAAATTGAATAATAGTCCAATGGGGGAAAAAATATGGTATCAATCTTACACGTGGCGATATCAAGGGCCGTAAGCTCGTTCTTCGTTTATTGAGGTACCTCAAACGAGTAGAGTAGAACCGAGACGGCAAGCATGTTAGTCGTAGATAACTTGTTTAACGCGGATAGATTTGAAGACCAAATCTGTTGAAGAAGACACTTGTATCTGCATCGGAGAGACTTCTTCACTGATGTTATGTCCTGAGTGTGGCTTTGAGGCACGCGCAGGTATGTATAGGTCTCTTCAGTGTCAAGATGTCTAATAACACTTATATGCACAAGCTCAGGTTCCTTGGGAACGTAAAAAATCTTTCCTTTCTTCAGATGAATTTTGGCACATTTATCCAATTCAAAGTCCATCTCAATCTCTCCTGTGTACTTCTTGACGATATTAATGGCAGTTTGAAGTTTGCTTTTACCAGAGGCATACATCCTCAGGTCATCCATATAAAATACATGAGTGACCTTATGCTCGCGCTAATTAGTTTTGCCACAGAGGTATTCAGGAGAATTGCGTAGTGCGAGAGATAGAGGCAGAAGTGTGATGCCCAGGTATCGCCCTGTAAGACGCCACTCTGAAAGGTAACGTTGTTCGTTGTCACACGATAATTTCCAGATGAGATAGTAAATCTGGTTTTTCAAAGGGGCATCAATCTCTATATGCATGCCACTATGTGTGGATGAAGCTTCAAGCCTTTGAACAGATACATGATAAGTGTGTGAGAGTTTTAATAGAAAGCTTTTCGGTTGTCAATCCAGGCCATCGACAGGACGCGCCGATGGGCTGCTGCGTCTTTGCAGACGCACCAGTCAATTAGAAGGAGCTCTTGGCAGTCTGCTACACCTTTCTTCAAGCTGCATTGTCCATACATCTCTCTCCGCACAGGTTCAATTCGTCGAACAATTCTGTCGTTTAGGATAGCCGTAAAGATCTTATATGCATGTATCAGGCATTTATTCCTTCGAGACCATGGCTGAATAACTGTCCGCGCCTGCCTATCAATTATTGTAAACACATTTAGCAGAAATCCTTGGAACAGGGACCCTATATACGCAACCTGTGAACGTGCTCGTTGAAGCAAATGAAATAAATAATGTTATGTTTCGACTGTATAATATAAATGATTATCCTTCAATTTCCATGTGTACTTGACATTTATTCAATAACGGTTTTCTATTTGTCCTTTCTCTCTCTAAGTGTTCTCACCTAATGACGTTTTCATTCAGACTGCCGCGAAAAAGGTGCCCAATCGCCGGTACACGCGTTAAAGATCTTACTTCGCGGTGACAATCGCCGCGCATCCCTTGACCGTGCCACAGTCCAAGGTGGTAATCCTGGACAGCGCTCCCGTACTGTTTGATGTAATGATGATGTGGTCTTGAACACACAGAGAGAGAGAGAGAGAGAGAGAGAGAGAGAGAGAGAGAGAGCGGGAGGGAGAGAATTTTGAAATAATAAACATGTGTCTTACAGAGCTACTTCATGTACACTGTTTATTCCTAGTTTGATTTTTACAGAAGATTATACTTTCTTTCTTCTGTGACTCTATATATTATTTTCTTTTTGTGTTTGTGTTTGTCTAATGTAGTGCCCATTGTATGAAAATAGGTCTAATGGAATGTATTCATGTGTAAATGTATTTGTATTGCATTAAATTTGCAATAAAATTGTGTTCAGTTATTAATTTGAAGGTCTATAGTATGGTCTTCTTGCCGACAATGTTTCGATCGTAGTTGGGTGACTTCGTCTTCCCTGGTAGTTAGTCTGGTTTCTACTTGCTCATTTTCAGTCCAAGTTATAGCACGATTTAGTGGCTGATTTTCGCTCTGTTTCGATTTCTTTATTTCGTTTTCTTTCACTGAACCGTATGCTCTTCCTAGAACAGTAAGAAAGAAACATCCTACCAAGCGCGTATCGTCGCGCTCAAAACCAGAACAATGTACCGAATATTGTTAATTCCCCTTGAGTGTCAGGTCAGTGTTAAGCTTTCGACTATTATCTATAAATACTGCTTGGTTTTGTAACTCTTAAAGCACTTCTGCTAAATTTGTATATGTTACTCCTGTTTCAATTTGACTTATTCGTCTTACTGTATCTCTTTTTTTCATTTCTCTAGCCTTTTTTGCTAACCTGTGAATATTATTTTTGAATCAAAAAGAAAAAATTGTTATGTCGGAAAGTTTAACCAAATTGTACGTCTTATGGGACATTATGGTGGAAGTCGTTCTCTATATGCTGAGAAAATTCTTTTACCTTCTTGGCCATTAGGTTTCAATTTATTTTATGTTGATTGAATTCCGATTTTACAAAGTGTGTGAAATTTTCTGAAAGAACCGACATTTGCCCGTTTTCTGCGACTATTGTTGGGATTGATTGACAATAACTCGTTAAGTTGATACTCGAATTCACTTAACTTGCTCCATTGTTGAAGATAGATGTATGATACCATTTTCCAAATTGTATCATATATTTTCAGTTCTCCTATGTATTCCTAGAATGATCCCGAACTCTGCGGTAACTCCAATATTGCGACAGTGTCATATGGTGTCATTATTCCTCCCACTCTGTAAGATAGACGGGTTTTATTTTATCTGTATGGACATCCTGAACTAATGAAGGGTTGATACGTATTCTAACATTTATTTTGTCTTTTATTTCTATGATTTCGTACGGTCCTACGTTTTCGTAATCGAATTTCCCACTTTATCTCCTTTGTGTAAACGAACCTTCTGACCTACAAAAAAATTTTCTTGGTCGTGTTTTTCTGTCGTTAATTTCTTTACTTTTGTGTCTAGCTTTGTTTTGATTCAATGCGGCTACTATTCTGTTATCTAAAAGTTTGTTGCATAGTTCATTTGTGTAATCAGTGTATATTCTAATTTTTTCCCGTTTAATGATGCCTGACGGTAGATAGGCACGACTGCCAGAAATCAATTCATGTGTAGTGAATTTCGTTGCCTTATGTACGCTTGGATTATAAGAGAACGTGGCGATTGTTAATATTTTGTCTCAATTGGCAATTTTGCCGTAGGTATTGAATTTTATGTAGTCTGTTAGACAATGGTGACTACATTCTGAAAATTCTAAAAACATTCGCCAATTCCTTCGTTAGTTTACTTGTAGAAATTTTTTCTTGATTAGTTATAAAGGCTCGAGGTGTGCCAAATTCGCAAATCAGGTTTACAACCATTTTTCTAGCGATTCGTTTAGTTGATGTGTCTGTGAGTGCCGACGCTATGCAGTACCGCGAAAAATTATCCTATAGGGTTAGAATGAATTTATTTCCTTTACATGAAGTTCAAAGAGGTTAATATATATCCATTGCTACTTTGTCGAATGGTTCCGATTGTATCGGTGATTATCTTGTACTAGGCGATGGTAGGTTTTGATAATACCTTTATGTCCTGATGCTGTCGACGCGTGACACTCTTTGAAAATATCGCGTCTTTTGTTCGCCGAAGGTGTATAAAGACTCTCGTCACATAAGGTGATTGATATTTGAGTGCTTTTAAACATTTTGGGGACTATTCGTTTAATAGATTCCCATTGCTTTTTAGTTTGTAGATTATGATCGCGAGATATTCTAAACGATTTTATGTTGAATTTTGTTATCAGTTATTTTAATTGTTTAATGCATGCTTGTATTACATTCGGATTCAGGCTATCTTTCGCGGATTTTTAAATGGTTAGAGCGAATATATATCTGTTTTTCCAATTTTGAAATACGTAGTTTCCCCATAAATGCTTTTTGTTTGTTGTGAAGTTTCCTCAGATAAAATGCGTCTTTCTATTTTTCGAGGAGTTGCTAAAGGATTATCATCCTCTTTCTCGTCCGCTGATGAAATCGGGGCGATTTCTGTTTCTGAAATGTTTTCTCATGCCATAGAAGATCCTGCTGAAACCAATGTTTCCCTGGTGGTATTTTTACTTGGGACCTTCCCTTTACGGCTTATTTCTTCGGATTCTGATAGTATTAGATTCTTTCGGGGACGTCCTCTTTTCCATTTGATTTGTATTACAGTATTTTCTTGGTTTGGTTAATTTCTTGGTCTACCTCTTTTTCTTTTCGCTGATAATTCATTCTGTTCCTAAGCAATTAATTTTTTTTGCCTTGGATGTTCACTCGACTCGTCTTTCAAACGAAGTCTTGTGTGCGCCCTCGGCAACGTTTGACGCGTTAGTAGTTGATATAAATAGTTTTCCGAAGTCTGGTAATTGAAGAATGGGCTCTCCGTAAAGTTTTTCTCTGAGAGGATCAAAAGCTTGTTGGCATAGTTCTGTCCATTCGAACCAAACACATGGTGCTGTTAAATCTGAGACTGGTTTCGTAATCTTTGATAAGTTTTTTACGAATCTGCGTTGATGACCTGCCAGTTCTAAAAATTGGCGTACGTTTTTAACCCAGCTCATTTTATTTTACTTGAAGTTTGTTTACCATGCGTGCGACGTTGTCGTTCTTCTCAGTAGCTGGAGCTGCATATTAGTTCTTTATTTTAGTGTAGCCTGGATTAAATTTAGAAATCTTGAAAATAAACCATTTAACAATTACCCATCATATGGAAAATTTTTATTTGTAACATCAATAGAAAACATTGTTATTCATATACGCGTTCGGGGTAGAAATTTCAACTCCATTACCAATACACGTCTGCACATTGGGACAGGAGCACATCAAAATTGGCCAAAACTAAAACAAATATCCACGAAGCATAAAAATCACTTTCTGGTGGTTTTTTAGGTCGCCGATTCCAAATCCATTAACAAAACTTCGAAATTCAAAATAGCGGGTCCAATATGACAACCGCATTTATTCAAAGTTATTTATTTATCATGAAACTCATTTTCCAGTTGTTTTTTGGGTCACTGATTCTAAATCTATCATCAAAACTTCAAAGTTCAAAATGGCGGATACAATATGGTGACACAATTTTTAGAAAATTAATTATTTTTCATATAAATAATTTTCTAGTTGATTTTTTGGTCGCTGATTCCAAATCCATCATCAAAACTTCGAAATTCAAAATGGCGGGTCCAATATGGCGACAATCTTATTTTCAAAAGTATTTATTTTCTACAAAACTCATTTCCTAGTTCTTTTTTTGGTCGCTGATTCCAAATTCATTATTAAAGCTTCGAAATTTAAGATATCGGATCCAATATGGAGATCGAAACTTGTATAAATTATTTGTTTTAAATCAAATTCGTTTTCTGGGTGCTTTTATATGTGAGTCCCCTCGACTCTTACATTTACACTTTTATAAGGAAATAAAAAGAATTTGAACTGACCTAAATTAAACTGAGCTAAAGGGAACCAAGCTAAACTTTACCAAGCTAAACGGAACTGCACATTATTAAATCTAAAAATCGGCTTATTGTACAACTTACAAGGAAGAAAAAAAATATTTTTAATAACATATATACATGACACACCAACCTACTTAAAATTAGTTTGGCTTATTGCATGTATTGAGACTACCTTTTGCGCAGAAGTAATTTTGAGTAATTAGTTATATACTTATCTTCAAGCTCATTATCTGAGGATATTTCTTTTTCATCTAGAAAGAATTCATGGCTTTGAAGGATTGTTGCGGTAGACATTGCTGATAATGAGTTCCACCTATTAACAGAAGCGAGATCAGTGGTGCCTTTGCACAATATAAATAATCCATCTTGTTTCCTGGTAGATTGTCTCTCCATTTTAGCTTATAGCATGTACTTGTATTATCTAGCAATCTTTGGAACGTGTATCGCGTGAGTGAGAATTAGAGAAAAGAGTCAAAGACACAGCCAAGCGTACGGGAACACCGACTATCATCAACACCACCCACACGCAGGGAGAAGAAACACGTCGAGCGTGAACCTCCTTCTAATCATATTCGCCGGATACTCGTAGCGATCCGTGTTACTACTAAAATTTGAATAACAAATCCAATTTTTATTAAAAACCAAAAAGTTAAGTAGATCATTTTCTTAACTTTCAACGAATTATCCCACTCATGAAACTAAAAACTAAACAAGCTAAAAAATTAATAATAAATTATAATAACAATCTTCAGGCTTTACCGATAGAGTAAAATCGATATAGAATATTTGGATCAATTGGTCGAATCCAGATTGTATTCAGAATAGGAAACTAGATGGTTCAGAGTAATGAATAAAGTAAACTGTAACCGAACAATGGCGGCAACAACTTTATTCATGCATTGATTATAAATATCCAATAAATAAATTGAACATTGATTGATCACAAAGCCGATAGAGTGAGTGAGAGTGGATTGCATTAAAATATTCAAATTTTCATTAGCAAGGGTGAAATAAAAATCGATATCATTAAGTTAATAACATGGGTTTCACTCTTCTTAAAAATCATTATAAACAGAATTTGCAACAATAAACATTTGAATCTAAAATGACCTATACTCTTTATCAGGTATAGGATTTTAATTCAGAATATTAAATTAATAATTTAGGTGAGCTGCATGCATAGCAACAGGGAAGGTGTGCCTTCCAAATGTCTTAGTTGCAAAAATTTTCAAAAATCAGAAATTAGTGGTCACGCGGAGTGCATCTGGCCGGGACGGAGGTCTCACGCTCGAGGTGTGGACTCAGCTAAAAACCCTGTCAAAATCATACATACTTTGATTTACGAGGCAGATCACGTTCCGACACCTTTAGCATTCATCGCCGACTTTTCACCGACTTCGAAAGTCAGGTACGCGATCGGAACCCCCGGGTTCCATGCTTCGTCTCGTCTTTTACCCGCGCGCCACTTTGCGATTGCCGTCCGAATATTAATATTTCAAGTACGCAATAGACCGGTTTTTTCTTACCGAACCGTTAATAGAGTGAAAATTAAAATAGCTTTGTGCACCCGGAGATAAGTGAATTCGCGAATTAAGTAAATACAAAGGACTGGAAAGTCAGAAGACTTCGTGTGCGTTGGTCTCCCCTACTGAGACCACAACGGCAGGGGGAAACCAATAACAACACTATACAACTCTAATTTCAATTAGGAAGTAAATTAAATTATTAGTTCAAAAGCGGCAAACGTTCGGGCGGCACGCGAGTGTGACGTGTGTGGTATGTGAAGACGCGAGACGGGTCCAGGGAACCCGAAGGGTGTCATCCAACCAGGTCGGCAAACATTAATTGTGTTTGATAAGGGATTATTTCCTCTTTCTCTCTCTCTCTCTCTCTCTCTCTCGCTCTCCCTCGCTTGTTACTTCGGCCCCCCTTTTCCGATTAAACTAAAATCATTCTTGATTTTTAAATAAACCTACATAATTGAATGTGCAATTACATAGTCATTATCATAGATACCCTGTCCCTATTCCACCACTAAAATTGATAAAATAGACAGGCTAACTCTGTTAGATTGGTCTGTCGTACCTCCGACTTACTAGCGAGGTCTTGTGGCACTCTACCAACGTCACCCCCCAATTTAAACTCAAAGATTAATTAATTAATAATAGAAGCTGGACCCTAACAGACAGAATGGTGGCAGCGGTGGAATCCGAACTTCAAACCCCACTTACTATTAGGTTTTTGGTGGAAATAGTTTCATTCAATTTGACAATTGAAATCAAAACATTTTTGTGAAAATTTTTGTTCACTCGAATATCGGCATTCTGCAGTCAGGTCGACATGACAGTTAGGTTGGTGCTACAGTGGTAATCCAAAATTACGATTCTGGTTATTTGAGTGAATCCTAAATTTCCAGATCCATAACATAATTAGATCTGTTTCAAATTTTACTTATGTTAATAAATAAAATTTGAACCAATTCTGTGTTTGTGGTAAAATAAATCGGAACTAGTTAAATGAAATGCAGAGAGATTAAGCAAGCCTAACTGACCAGCTGAAACCTCTCCCGAAGGTAATAGTGACTATGACACAGACGCCTATGACCCCAAGTCGCAAATTTACGACATAGAAGACGAAATCTTCAAAGCTTGTATGGAGCGATGATTCCTTACTTGGTCATCCTATTTTCTGTTTCTTTCATTCGGCATCACTAGAATAGCGAGATGGAGAGATAGAGAGAGTGGGGTTATAAGCATACTCGAGAAGAGTATTCGGGAGTTGCAATAATTTGTTGGGTGTATTTATGATGGAACAATAAGTTGAATGCTCTACGAACGAACTGAACCAGAGCTTGACCCGAGCAGTAAATTGTATATTATTATTACTATTACATTATTATTATTGTATATTATTATATTTTTTCAATGCCTGTGCTGAGCTGCTTAATTATTTGTCTGCAGCTGGCGTAGTGCGAACAGAACGATATCACCCCGATACTATTCATCGAACTAAGTGTTCGCTTGCAAGGCTTATATGATATCATGTATTTAGTTTACCTTGCAGACAATTGCTCCTGTTGAATAATAATCACTTACAATTCCAGGGTGGTGAATCCACTATTGTTTGAATTTAACTAGCTTTATAAGTTCTATATCATGGTCTGGAAGATAGGAATTAACTTCTAGAGGTTCGCAATGCCCCCATTTTGCAATGAAACCCAGGCTTTTAACGAGTCAAGGGGAATAACTGGCAAGCTCAGTTCTTCCGAAGGGGAACCGTCCGATTAACGTTGTGTCCCGAGACATCTGTTACTTTTATCCCGGAAAGTGAACTACTCGTGCAATTCGCAATACACCCGGTGGTCAATCGCCATCTGGGTTCACTCGTTACCGAATCCGTAGGTACGACAGAATTGAGAATAAACAATCGGATTATCACGTGCGGAATTATCTCCGCTAGTACTTTACTCTAATCATCAGTAATTTAAAAATCCATGAATGAATAGTCCAAGACAAAGGTTGAACTTTATACAGTCACCAGCCGACGTAGAATTGAGGGATTTCGAAAGTTATATCGATAAAGAATTTTTAGTTACAAACTACGTTCTCTTCAAGGATCTTAGAGTAAAGAAAACTATCTCGACACGACCCCGAATAGCGGGTATCGATAACCCCGTGGGTCCCCCCATTCTAGTCCCCAGAGTGTCCCTTCTTATGAACCTAAATAATCGGTTGGTAAGGGAAACTTTCCAAGTTATACCGCAACTTAATCCAACTTGTGTAATTGGGTCGCGGTTGCTTCATAGAACTCAATAAAAGTATGTCAGGGTAAACTTGCTCGCAATTCTTAGCATTGTAAGTTATTCTCTGAAGTGTGATACCCCAACGATTAAAATAAATAAAATAGAGATTCTAAACTTGGAAATTCAAAATCTCAGCTTCAAGAAATTCGCCGTCTTCACGAAACCTCAATTCTGCATCAAGCAAAAATTTGACTCCTGACTCCTTTGTGGATTCACATGACCCCAATCTCAGACTTATAAATAACGTAAATTATAAACCTGAGACATGCCCGCTGATGAGACCGAGAACAATTTTACTCCCACTGATAACTCAACACGAGCCAATATGATGGATATGAGTGCGCGAGAGAGTGTTCGCGGTAAGCAATTTTCAACGCCTAAGGAACTCACCAAACATCTTAAGAAACTTTTCACTCCCACTAAGTAGTACCAGTGGTACTTTGAGGCAATCGTAAACCTGCGCATGCATCAAAACGAGAGTATGAGCGATTGTGCGATTATATGAGCGATTGTGCTCGGGATGCCTATGTTCGTGGATTACTTGGGGATATGTCAACATTCGTGGACAAGAGGAATCCAAAGGACATACGCGAAGCTTACGAACATGCGTTGCACGTGGAGGAACGGCAAAGGTATGCAGAAAAAATGAAGGCGACATCGGCATCGGCCTATCATATCTCAAAAGAAGAGCAACACTCTGAAAGGGCACGATCACCTAGCCCCTATACAAAACTAATGGAGCATGTTGGTAAGGACAAGCGCCAAGAATAGCCTTTCGAGCGAACCGTCCTGCCAAACTCTACTATTCCCTAACCACCTATACCTTATCCACCTTTTTCTACACTCCCTATGTATCAAAACTCATATGCAGCGCCATATACTTATCCACCTATGTATCCACCTGGTTATGGGTACCCCTACCCTAAGCAATACCCGCCTCCATTATCTGGTACAGCTAGCTGTACATTATAGACAACAACTGCACCTCCTGCTGGAGCAAGGCTGGTGTCACCAAAACCTACGCCATTAAACTATCAACAGACCCGCCACACGGATGCGACAGCGAGTCCTGTTTTCAAGAAGCGTCCTAAAACAGTCCAGTTCTTGGAACACCCCAGCGAATCTTCCGAAGTGGATGTCAACGAAAAGACTCCCCTGTAGAACGATTATCTTCACCCGAGTTTCGTGGAGGAAAGGCTACATTTTGATCAAGCTTGAGGTGCTGTAGGGTGATTTGGTTGTAGGCGATGATCTCATCCTGGTATCTGGTATAACATTGGAGGTTATAGAGACACGCGGATCGGTGTGGGTGCAACTATCCAATAGTCGAGTTGTGTTCCATTTTGTTTCCAACAACTTCCCCCTATCAGCCGAAGGCATAATTGGGCGTGTTTACTTACGTCAGGAGCAGGCTCAACTTTCTTTCTGGCACAATACCCTTGTCATAATATCGGATCCTGTCACCCCGATACCATTCGCCGATCCTGAATCCAGGCAAGCGCGACGAAATCCGAAGCCGGAGATTAAGCCATTCGCTCCTACTTTGAAATTGCAATCATGCATAAAGCAGCCAGTCGCCATCAAGGTTAAAAACATGGAGCTCTCAGAAGGATATTTGCCGCGAATCGGCAGCCTCGATTGTCTTTACATTGGCGATGGGGAGGTAAGGAACCATGATGGTGTATGCTATTCGTATGAATACAACATTACAGACGAAGACGTGGAGTTGGAATTACCTCCTCAGGTACTTAATCCATTTGAGTACTGTGAGTTTCCCGGTACAACTTTCGAAGAGTCCGATCTAGAGAACTATGATGACACTAAAGAAGGACACAATCCGACTAGTCGATTGGAGAAGGTAAGCAAGAGCCTTCACTTGGGCCGTCTTGACGACCCTGATAAGGAATTGGTGTAGGGATGGGCTAAGGACTCTTCGGATATACTCCACATCAATGAAGAAAGGCTTACCGTCATGAATAGGGTGCAGAATAGGATCCCTACCGTTAGTGATGTTGTAATCACAAGAAAACAGTTCCTCCATGCGCCGGACGCTCAAAAGCAGATGAACACAAATATTGACAAACAACTCAAGAGTGGGGTGATTGGACGATCTAAATCCCGATACAGTTCACCTGTCATGATCATTCCAAACAAAAAATTGGATGCGTCAGGAGAACGAAAATACCGTGTGATCATCGATTACCGCGCATTAAATGAGCAAGTTATAGGGAATGCGTATCCCGTACTCAATATTACTGACATCTTAGACCGATTTGTAAGATCCCACTATTTTTCGGTTTTTGACCTCGCTAGCGTGTATCATCAAGTAGAAACCCACCGAGACGACAGGGCTAAAACTGCTTTCTCGACAGCGAGAGGGCATTTTGAATATAACCGGATGACCATGGGGATAAAGAATTCTCCCGCAACATTTCAACGGTTAATGGACTCTGTCCTAAAAGGGATGGTGGTATCAGAAGGCAAGGCTTGTCACGTTCTATATGCGATTCATAGAGGACTATGCTAAATTGGCCAAACCCTTAGCAGATCTACTAAAAGAGGAATCCAAGTTTGTCTGGACACCGGAACAAGAAGAAAGTTTCGTTAGACTACGTGACTACCTTTGCCAAGGGCCGATACTGATATACCCTGATTACACGAAAAAATTTAAATTGACTACGGATGCTTCCGAATATGCCGAGGGTGCCGTGCTCACCCCAGAGATAGAGAAGGTAGACATGCCAGTTGCCTACTACTCTAAAATACTAACAAGTATTGAACATCGATACGACATGACTGAGAAGGAGTGTCTCGCGGTTACTTAAGCAATACTAAAGGAGGGTGTCAATGTCAAATGGGATTTTGGGCCCACAACTCCCAGATCTGAAAAGTGTGTAAAGTTGTTATACTTGGTCCGGCAAACAAAAAAGTCAATAGGTGTAACCCCCAAAATTAAATTACAAAGTGTAATGAATTTAGTAAACATATAGGAAATTTAATATGCCCATGTATACTAAAATTGCAAACATTTATAACAGTGTACCGTCGGAATTTTTCGGTAGTATAAGCGAAAGTACTATCAAAAATCACTGCTAACTTTGAAACGTGATTGCTCGTTCAAAAATGGAGCGAGAAACTTAAAAAAGAAACAGTTAAATGCTTATTAAATTACGCGTCAATCGAGTCAAATAGAGATATTTTTGACTTTTTGGAGGGTATATGGGTGATTTTCCGCAGACAGGGAGTTTTTGTCAAGGGCAACTTTTTTTGGAAAAATGTTAAAAAATTTTTTTCTTCAAAATGGTTAGGTTCGTTGGCCTTAAAGAAAGGAGCCCTATAAATATTCACGCTTAGTTCTCACTTGAAGGACCTGCAGCACATAAAAATGCTTTCAATTTTTTATTGTCAGTGTGATTTTCTCTGATTGTATGTGAAGTAAAGTAAAACTGTAAAATATTAACACATTAAACGTAACATGATAGGGAAGAATAGTTTTGTTTAAAAAATGCACAGTTTTTCCAAAATTAAATTTTTTTTTCAAATTTCAAATATTTTTTTTTTAGTTTTACGCCTATTATTCTAAATTATAATCCTAATAATTGTGAAAGTATAATACGTGACAAGAAAAAATTTTAGCTTGCCATTCGGATTAATTTCAGATTTCTTTCCGGCTTCAGGTTTAATTATGAAACGTATTCTACTTGATAATGAGGTATAGAATCCATCTCGGAATCAATGCAACAACAAATAATACAAACAACACGAACACGAAACTATGTTTGACAGCAAGTGGCCCGAAATCCGGTGTAAACATAACATCTGAAGAAAGTCAGGGCCGTAGAGCGAACAAAATTATTAATTATAAAAGGTTTATTTCTCTCATAATTATTAACCCTCTAATCGCTTTATTTTTTGTATGCAGAACTTGTAGATACAAGAATTTTAATCGTTTCGTCCCTGGCAGCGAAAAGCAGGTTATGGTATCCGATGTTACGGTATCCGAAAACCATACAAAATAACTTTTTACGATTTGAAAAGAAAAGTAATTAATAAATCCATCTGACAAAAAGTCATTTATTATGTGCCACACGGAATTGTCATCTTTTCATTGATTTATATTATGAAATATCAAAGTTCTTATCAGGTACGGTATCCGATGCTAATAAAAATACGCCACAGTTTCGGTTACATTTTTTCACTTTGCAAAAAAAGTTCTTAATTTTTTGTTATGAGGTTTTGACGAATGAGTAATGTGGCTTTTGTTCTAGATATTGTGAGAAGATAAGACCTAAAAAATGATCAAAAGTTGATGAAACGTATGGCAGATTCGTTTACCGTAACCATCGAAAACATTTAGGGAGATACGTGTATAATTAAATTTTCTCTACTAATATATCAGACAAATTCAAATATTTCTTATGAATTTTATAGTTTTTGAGTCAAATTTTCAAACTATCAATTATAAGTTCAAAAATAATTTACTATGTATTGAATACACGTCTCTAAACTTGGCGCCGCGTACGTGGAGACGTCCCAAAAAGGCATTTTTCGAGTATTTGGGAGCATTTTGCTAAGACATACGATAATGTGACCTTATTCTTTCTTACGGAGGTATTGTATTGTGCAGAAATAAAGAAGTTAGCCAAGTTTTATAAAGAAACACTACATAGTTTAGTTACTAGAGGTCCGAGGCACAAAAGGGGCCCTGTATGTGGAGGATCACCCATATTGGACTCGAGAATCGAATGTTTGTATTACAAACAAGATATTTTAAGATTGAGACAAGATACCTATTTCAAGAATGGTAAAAATTCGAATAACGCATTTTCAGAGTACTTCTAGTTTACAGTGTAGAGCATGGTTATGGATTGTAAATACTTACCCACAAAATGTTAATAAGTCCATATACTCTATTTCATGGGAGACTAAATAAATATTTAATCTAAATGATGTCAATTTTCTGAGCTAATCCGTGCATTGTTGGACGGAACCTACGCAATCAATATACCAAGCCAACACACATTCCCAAAATCGTGCTAATTTGGTATTTTAATTGATTGAAGAATTAAAAACTTAACTCATTCAAAGTTTAAAATTTTCATGTAATATCAAGTGGGAATGTAAGGCAGTTGTCGTGCGGGAAAGCAGGTATCGGGAAAAATGTATTTAAATTATACTTTCAAGATTTGCGATATTATTATTGATGGTATTGTTGAAGCGCGAAAAGATTTTTTTCATGAAAATAAAATTTGACACATAAAAAAAATTGTTCATTGGGAAACTTTTATTTTTGACATCCAATTTTTGAAAATAAATAAGTCAATGCTAAATATTATTGTTTGTCTAACGTGCTTTTTCTTTTGAAAATAATTTTTTGATGATTTCAGACATTAAACAATTAATTTAAAAAAATTGAATGTGGCACAGTTGGAGAAAATAAGCTTCAAGGGGGGAGCTTCATGTAAATTGCTATAAATAAAGTTATTTTCCAGAATTTTTTTTCAAAAAGTGTCTTGATGAAACTTTGTGTCATAGTATATATTTCCACATATTTTAAGAAGAAAAAACAATGTACAAATGTAACAAATGTACACAGAGTGCCTCCCCCCCCCCACCAACCCACCTTGAGCTATCATGTAATTTATGTTGCTTTTGTCCCAGAAAAAAAATCAAAGAGACTTAGATTCTTGATAAAATTTAGCGCCGGATGAACCTTCATGTTCAAGAACAAATGACGTCACTCGCGTGGATTGAGTATGCATAGTCATTTCGCGTAGTTTTTGGGTCGCTGAAATCGAATCTGGCCATAAAAATGCTATCCTATAGCAGGTTTTTGAGATATCCTAACCTAAATGTGTGAAAAACACTGTTTTTTGAAATATTTGAGGTTATGTAGCAACGCTAATTTTTTTCATTTTAAATTGCAAGTCTTGCTCTTTCGAATGCCGTTGAGTTAGCTCAAATATCTTTTTTTTTCGTCGAGATATTCAATTTTGAACATTTTAAGTTACATAGATTCTTTTTTTTTTTTAAGATACTTTACTTTCCATGACAATGAGATTAGAAGCGACAGTCTACAAAACCCTAAAAACTCAGAAATTCAGACTGAATTACGTGGGTGTTACGTTTTTTTGGTCGCTGAATCCAAATCCGGAGACTATTTGACTCTACCAGGTCAAAGTCAAGGTCGTTTGGTGGTCAAATCAAGAAAAAACTCTAAAAGCACAGATAAAAATCCTTATTTAATGTTTTTGCGATTGCTGAATCCAAATCCGAGGTCGGTTTAACTCTATCAGATGAAGCTCAAGGTCGTTTAAAGGTCAAATCTAGGAATACCCGAAGAAATTATGGGGAAATTTATACAATATGTTTACGAAATCGCTCAATCTATAGGCGAGCGGGACACACCCAAAAAGTCGCTTAGAAATAGCAGTATGTGACCACGGCATTCTAATCACTAAAACCAGTTTTACTTTATGTTTTCGAGGTTGCTGAACCCGAATCTGAAGTTATTATTTTCATTAAAATGCCGGAACATTGAAAAAATGCAATTTAGTACAAAATGAGAAAAACAAAATTTACATACTTTTTTATACTCAACTCGCTATATCTCAGGCAATTATTTATATTTCTTTTCGAAAATTGTAACCGCTTATTCTTTAAGGTATAACCTACAAAATGAGCCCCATCCGAAGTCTCCAAATCAATTATTTGCTGAGTGGAGAATTTTTAAGTTGTACAGTCATGTTTTTTGAGTCCTCGCATACTATCGAAAAAGTTGAGTGACGAAGTTTCGAATTTGGAGTAAATAGCTATTGAGTATTAAAATATAGTATGTAAGGAAGTTTATTGGGAAATTTGAGCGCTTTATAACATTATTCAAGCTCCTATATACGCCTGCCGCGTTAATCACTGCGCGCCAAACTAGCGCGTCCGTACTCAGCGCTTAGCTTTGAACTCGTATATCTTTTTTTCTATTGAATATAAAGCGCTAAAATTTTCCAGTAAACTTCTTTACATACAATATTTTAATACTCAATAGCTATTTACACGAAATTCGAAACTTCGTCACTCAACTTTTGCGACAGTATGCGAGGACTCATAAGTGGTTACAAGTTTCGAAAAGAAATAAAGATAATTGCCTGAGATATAGCGAGTTGAGTATCAAAAAGTATGTAAATTTTGTTTTCCTCATTTTACACTAAATTGCATTATTTTCAAT
The DNA here is from genome assembly GCA_011634705.1 of Andricus grossulariae. NCBI lineage: Eukaryota > Metazoa > Arthropoda > Insecta > Hymenoptera > Cynipidae > Andricus > Andricus grossulariae. The sequence goes on from JAABKJ010007545.1 coordinate 227,592,283, forward strand.
TTTCCGACATTTTAATGAAAAAAATAACTCCAGATTCGTGTTCAGCAACCTCGAAAACATAAAGTAAAACTGATTTTAGCGATTAGAACGAAGTTGTCATATACTGCTATTTCTAAGCTATACTGCTATTTTTAAATTCAACAATTTGGTGGACTTTCTTCTTTCTTGACTAAAAATTCGTCTTTTTTGTTTGAAAATTCAACTACTTGTTGAAACTACTTGTTGAAAATTCCTCTATTTAGTTTGAACATTCATCTTTGTAGATTGAAAATTCTGTTATTTGGTTAAAAATTCAACTTTTTTGTTCAAAATTCGTCTTTTTTGCTTAAAAGTTCAACTATTTGGATGAAAATTCAACTGTTTTGTTGAAAATTTGCCTTTTTGACTTGCAAATTCCACAAATTGGTTGCAATTTATTCACTCTCGTCACTGAAAAATCTTTCTTAGATGCAAATTTGCTTTGAAAATTCATTTCTTTTGGACTTTTTGATTGAGAATTCAACTTTTTTTGTAATTCGTCGTTTTGATTCAATTTTTCACTTTTTTGGCTATTAATATTTATTGGTTAAAAATTAAACTACCTGGTGCAAAGTTGAACTAATTTGTTTAAAATTTATTTTTTTGGTTGAAGAGATCTATTTGGTTGAAAATTGAGTTTATTTTGTTGACAGTTCGTTTTTTTTTTGTTTTGTTGAAAATTCGCCTTTTTGACTTGAAAATTCAACAATTTGGTTGATTTTTTTCTTTCTTCCTTAACGAAAAAATCTTTCTTGGTTGAATATTCGACTTTTTGGTTTGAATATTCATCTTTGTAGGTTTGAAAGTTCAACTATTTAGTTGAAAATTCATCCTTCTTGGTTAAAGATGAACATTTTTCTTGTGAATACATCTTTTCAGGTTTAAAAGTCAAATGTTGGTACCTACAGTAATTTTATTTAAAAGAATTTATTCAGCTAATATGGCAGAGTTATATTTGAGTTATTCAGACAGATTCAGTTCCTTCATTTTTTTTCTCTTTATTCTACTTCTACCAGTTTGTTAAATTGAAATTGCGAGAATCTACTTTTACGGTATAATAATTCAATCATTGAATGATTAAATTGTAAAATTGGATTCAAATTTCTTTCGCACGGTCACAGAAAGGTCAAGTAACCGTACTGTTTTCGACGAAACATCTACCCTAGAAAGTGGAGGTACTCTCGGAGTTCTGGTCCAAGGTCAAGCCCTCTTGCTCTGAGCCAAGATAGTTGGCAGTGGTAGAGGGGGGGGGGGATGAGTACGTCGAATGCAAATCGCGAATGCAGCGAAGAAGGAGCGATAAAAGATATAAGATACACATCAGCAGAAGCAGGGTGAAGTACCGAAATTCGAGAAGCGAGTGCCTCCAAGTCTTACAAGACATTCTAATTACCTCTCATCGTCTTGCGAATCATCATTTTGAAATAGAAAATAAAACTGTTTATTTTCTCACTTCGAACATGTTGGCACATAATTTATTAGTATTTATTTAATACTTATTACTGCCACGAGACGCGACATCTCCTCTCGAGATAATAATTAATTGATAAGTAAATATTAATAGATTGTAAAGGTAAACATTAAACAGATTTTGTTAAAAGTATTTATTTTCATCTTTATTTACATATTTATAAAAATGTCTTCTTCGATTTATTCCAGGCCTTCATTGGATTTTTCCTCTTTTTTAAATAATTCTCCTTTTTACCGCCTTTTTTAAGAAACTTATGATTTTAAGAAATTAATAAAACCGATTAAGTTTCTATGGCTTAAGCTTTAAAAATTTGAATCGCGAAACATTAAAAATTAAACCATTCAAAATGCAACAGTATAAAACAAATATGCTGAATGTGCTCAAGCACCATCAAGATAATTTAATTTTTAAATGAAATGCTTTTAAAATTGCATACTTTAAAAACTGAAGCCACAGGCATCAAAAGTAACGAATTTATCTTTTTAGGTCTTAACAAACTTTTGTTAAATTCCAAACGTTAAAACTTAAATGATTTTTGAAGTGCTTAGAATGACACAATATTAAATTGGGGAAGCCTTGTACACAGTAATTTAGAATGCAACGTTGAAATGCTTAAAAGTGAAATTTCCAAATTAGATACCTCCAAAATTGCAAAGTTTAACGATATTTCTAAATCTATTCAAAACTTGAAAGGAAACAATGCTTAATTATTTAAATCCAAACAAACTCAAACGCTCTAAATGTGAAGTTATTCAGTTTCAAATTCTTTCAGGTTGAAAATTTCGCTTTATCCAATTTTTAATCTGAAATTATTTAATTTTGGATGTTTTCAGTTTAAAATAAAATGGTTCAACATTTTTTAATTCCATGCGCTGAAAATTCGAAGTTCTGCAAATCTGAGATCTTCAAATTGAAAATTATTCCATTTTATGAAAAACCTGTAGTCATTCATTAGTCATCGTCGGAAATTTCAAATTTTCACTTAAAGCCAATCTTGAAATATTATTTTTCTGCTGATCACTAATCGAAAACAAATCAAGAAGACTTGATGTCAGATTTCACTTTACCATTCCAGGGTATCTACTCACCTGGAAAACCTGGAATTGTTAGGGAATTTATGTGCACCTGTAAAACCCTGGAAATGCCAGGAAATTTTTGTTAAAGGCAACTATTTTGTTTAATATTCGTTTTTTATTGGTTTGAAATTAATTTTTTCAACCGCAAATGTAACCATTCTAGTTTTGGTTGAAAATGTATATTTTTTAGTTGGCAATTCAAGTATTTTGTTGAAAATTCGTCTTTTTCGGTAAAATATTAATCTTCTTGTTCGAAAATTCATCTTTTTGCTTGAAAATTTAACAGCTTGGTTGAAATTTTTTCTCTCTTAATTAAAAAATCTTTCTTGGTATAAAATTCAAATCTTGCTTAAATTTTGTCTTTTTGGTTGAATTCAACTGCTTTTTATTTATGATTAAAATGTTTTTCTGATATATCGATTAACACATTTTCTGTTGAGTATTCGTTTTTTTTTTTTTTTTTTTTTTTTGAAAAATCAACTACTTTGTTTGAAATTCATGATTTTAACTGAAAATTCATCTATATTGTTGAAAAGTTATATCTTTAACTGCAAATTTGACTTATATTTTTGGTTCAAATTTATATTTTTTAGTTGAAAATTCATGTATTTTTAAAATTCGTCCTTTTTGGTATAAAATTAATTTTCTTGGTTAAAAATTGATTTTTTTTTTGCTTAAAAATTCAACATTTTGGTTGACATTTTTTTCTCTTATAAGTGCAAAATCTTTTTTAGTATAAAATTCAAATCTGGTTGAAAATTCACCTTTTTGGTCGAATTCAACTGTTTTTTATTTAAAATTAAAATCTTTTTTGGTTGGAGATTCATTATTTTGAATGAAAAGTCATCTATTTGGTTGAAAATCTTAACTTTTTTGTTGAAAATTTCTTTTTTGTTTGAAAATTAATGTTTTTATCTGAAAATTTAACTATTTTGTTGAAAATTCTTTTTTTTTTTGTTTCAAAATTAATTTTAGAAAATTTTAAATTAACTAATCCAATTGAATATTCCGTAATTTTAGTTGCAAATTCATATGTTTGAGAGAAAATTAATTTTTTCGCTGAAAAATTAACGGTTCCATTTTTGTATGAAAATGAAACTGGTTGAAAATTCATCTTTTTTGCTTGAATTAAAACTTTTGATATAAAATGACAATCTTTTTTGGTTTAAATATTCATAATTTTAGTTGAAAATTCATCTCTTTGGATAAAAATTAATTATTTTTTTTAACTGCAACTTTAACTATCACTAACTATTTAACTGTTGTTGTTGTTGTAGAAAGTTTATCTTTGTCAGTTGAAAGTCCCACTATTCGGTTGAAAATTGATATTTTTTTTAATTCTTCTTTTTGTTACAAAATTAATCTTCTTGGTTGTAAAGTAATTTTTTTAACTGAAATTTGAACCATTCCATTTTTGGTTGAAAATTCAACTATTTGGCTAAAAATTGATCTTTTTTAGTTGAAAGTACAACTATTTGGTTAAAAATTCATCTATCTTGTTAAAATTGCAATAATTTTGCTTGAAATGATAGAATCTTGAAGCGTTTTTAGATGAATTTAATATAGTGCCCACATCAATTTTACTTATAAGAATATATTTCCGTTATTTCGTGAAAAATCTCCTTATTCCCCCTGGTTTTACAGGGTATCTACTTGCCTGGAAAATATCTTTTATTCAAAATATTAATATGTCAAATATGCATTGAATTCTAAGTATATGAAGATAAAAAAAAAATTGTTTTAATTAAGATTCAAATTTATGGACTTTAAGAAAAAATCCAAGAAACACTTATTTATGTTTTAAGTTATTTATTTAATTATTCGATGGTAATAATATATTTAAGAATATCTTGTAATATAATTTGTCAAAGCTTGCTAAATTAAACATATTAACAGTACTATTTTTTACTCATTTATATACTTGCAAGGACTGAAAAAAACATGATTTATAATAAACTCGCGAAATTCTATACATATTCCAAGTCGATTGTTTAAAAAAGTGCGAAACACTTAAATGGCTCCATACTTTGAAAAATTTTACCTGGAAATGTTTTTCCAGGATTTGAGTAGACACCCTGCTTTCGGTAATGAAAATGCCTCAGAAGCAACTCCAATTGACATTCGTAGAACTACTTTCGATGGATTTTAAATACTTTTTCCCAAAGAACTTCGATTCTATCCTAGCTTCTAAGTCTCCAACTCTGATGTTTCTAGTAATCCAGTGTCACAGAGCTTTCAACATGTACCACTGTCAAGTTGGCATAATACCTCGGGCGTATCATTATGTACCCCATAAATCGTGCCCCCTCTCCCTTTAAACAATTCTAGGACCTATCCTCTTCTTTTATCTCATATGAGTCCCAGAAGGGTGAAAGAGAGATGAAAAGTGGGAGAGGGATTGAGAACTGAGGAAAGAGATGGGAAGAGAAGCCTAAGAGAGTAAAGAGAACCTAAGAGCAGGCTCAGCGTACGATACCCGGATACGGGGCCCTACACCCCCACCTCCACTATGATTCCCGGGTCCTATGGCCAGAATGGGGGGGATACACGGGGCCTCGGTGCCGCGGATAGCAGCGGTCCATGCTCGAATGGCGAGGGGCGAGAGGGGGGATCTCACTTTTTCACTCAGGGTCAGAACCGTACATCACCCGCGCAACATAGACTGACGATCGTTGGCCCGGATTTCCATGTGCTCGTATCCAAAGGCATAATTCCCGCACTTAATTCCTAGGCAGAAACGTTTCGTCGGTAATGAGCACCCGATGATCTCGGTGACGGATTTACAGCGTTTGTCTGTCTTCCATCTGTATTATCTCTTCCTCCTACTTCTAAAGGTATAAAGCTGTAGACTGTAAAGAGTTTAGAGAGTTTAAAGTACAGTTTTTCCCTCCAAAGTCGAGAGTCTAGTACCTTGTCTTACCATCACTGCGCATCGTGTAATACCTTTGGTAATACTTCGCACCGAGGCAAATGAAATTAGATAATATGAAAGAAATTACACGTTAGGGCATCGATTTTTCAGGGTGGCTGCAGGTCAGGGAAAACCTGGAAATCAGGGATTTAAAGTCAAGGATTTTTAAAAAAGTGGTAAAAGTCAGGTAATTTCTATAAGAAGAACTCTAAGTGACTGTCTAGAATCTAGAATAATCTCAAATCACTTTTTATTCACTTTTTAAAAATAAAATCACCATGGACACTTTTTAAAATAAAAAGATAACTTTAGTCACTTTTATTTCAATAAATTAACCCATACTGAACCTATTACGGAATTTTCCTGAATTCTTGTGAATTATTTTAGGGCATTGTAAAAGTTCCCTTAGGTTTTTAAGAAATTTCAGTCATTTAAAGGGGTTTCAAAGTATTTGTAAGATTTTAGAGTATATTTAAAAATTCCGAGGAATTTTCAAGAACGTTATAAAGTTTCAAGCGATTTCAAAGGATTTTACATATTTTAGGGTATTTTAAAAGGTTTCAAGGAATTTTTAATAGATTTTAATATTTTTAAGGAATTTCAAAGGTGTTAGGGTATTTTTTTAAATTACAAAGAATTTTCAAGAGCTTTAGAAAGTTTCAAAGGATTTAAAATATTTTAGGGTACATATTTAACAGATTCCAAGGCAGTTTCAAGAGATTAAAACACTGCAAAGTAATTTCCAAGGATTACAATGATTTTAAGGTATTTAAAAAGATGTCGATGGGATTTAAAAGAATTTACTGAAATTTCGAAAAGTCGTTATATTATATAAGATTTTAGGATATTGTAAAAGATTCTATTTGATTTTAATTATTTAAATAAATTTTTAAATAAATTTCCCACGATTTCAGGAAATGCCATCAGATTTCATGAAATTTCACGAGATTTTATAATATTTTACTGAATTTCAAAGAATTCATTCGTAAGAATTGAGAGATTTCAAAGATTTTTAAATATCTTGAGATTTTTCCAAATCTTTTAAAGTGTTTTAGGCATTTTAGGATATTAAAAAAAATTCCAAGGAATTTTCAACAGCTTTAACAAATTTCAAGGAAATTCAAAAGAGTTGACAGAATTTTAAATATATTAGGGTTGTTTTAATATATTTCATTAATTTAAAGTGATTCCAAAGGATTTAAAAGATTTTTGTATATGTTTAGAAATTCCAAGCAATTTTCAAGAGCTTTTAAAAATGTCAAGGGTTTAAAAATATTTTAAATGATTTGAAATATTTGAGGGTATTTTAAAGATTCCAAGGCAATCTCAAGAGCTTTAAAAAGTTTTAAGGGATTTCCAAATATTTAAAAGGATTTGACATTTTTTTGAGAATTTAAAAATATTCCAAGGAATTTTTAATTGATTTCAATCATTTGTAGGGATTTCAAAGGGTTTGAAATTTAAATATTTTAAAGGATTCTAAAGCTTTTTTAAGAGATTGAACAAATTTCAAGTGATTTCCATGGAACGATTTTACAACATCTATAAATATTTAAGATATTTTAAAAGATTCCAAGGAATTTTATAAGATTTCCGAAGATTTCAATGATTTTAAGGGATTTTAAAAGGTCTCAAGGCATTTTAACAAATTTTCGAGGATTTGAGGAAATATTATCAGATTTCATAGAACTTCACGGGATTTTGTAATATTTGTATGGGTTTCAAAGAATGTATGCATAAGAAGTGAGGGATTTCGTAGGGTTTCAAAGATTTGAAACGATTTTTAAATATTGTTTGTAATTCATTTTAATTTATTTGGAATTCACCCTGAATTCTAATTAATTTATCCTGAATTCTTTTAAATTGTTTGGAATACTCTCGATTTTTTTTAATTCACTTGAAATTTTCTTAATTCACTCACTTCTACTCAATTCAATGGATTTTTTAATGTAAATCATTTTTTGTTTTATCAATCCTCAAGTCTTTTAAACTACCCTTGCATTCTTAGGAATTTCATCAAATTCTTTTGATTTCCTTTAATTTTTTCTAAACTCATTTGAAGCTTCATGAATTCAATGTATTTTTTTCATATTTATCAATCGTTTTCAATTCGCTTGATTTTTTTTAAATTCAGCGTGAATTTAAATGAATCTAAATTCACAACAATTTTACTGAAATAGATGAAATTTTTTTATATTTGAATTTAACTTGAATTGTTTTGAAGCCTTATAAATTTCATTGAATTCTTTTAATTCTTGTAAATTCAAAAGAACAGTCACAATATTAATGTGTGTTAGCCACTTTCAGCCACTTTTTGAGTTAGAAATTCGACATTTTTTCAAGTAAATTAGGGTTCTGAAAATAATAAATAAAAAATTTATCAGTTTTTAATTGGTTTATTCCATTTAAAAAACATTCGATATTAAAAAAGTTGCAAGATTATAATTTTGGTCTTTGAATATCAATGATTAGGGAAAACGAAAAATTAATCAGGAAAAAGTCAGGGAATTTTGAAATTGAGGTTTTGCGGCTTCCCTGATTTTTGCAGGTGATCTTTATGTTTAAATTGCCCCATGGTTGGAAAAGAATAATTTCTTAGAATGGCGGTACTGAGATGAAAATTGATATTTATAACCATTCTTCTGAGATTTAAAAATATCTTGAAAGAATTTGAGGATTTGAAAAATTAGAATGAAAGTTTCAGGAAAATTAAAGTACTTCAGAAGAGTTCCAAAACATTTCCAAAGACTGAAAGCTTTTAAGGTCCAAGTATAAAATCTTTAAAGTTTCAAACGTTCAAACTCATATATTAAAAAAATCTTAAACATCCACATTAAAAAATTCGTTCTCTAGTTTTGAGGTCGTCCATATATTACCTAACAATCAATGAAAAGGGAAGGACCATTTCGTCCAAAAATCTCCGTCAAAAAAATGTTACATAACATGTGTACAAATACCTAAAAAAAAATCAGTAGAAGAATTGAAGCCAAAATAATAGCAAATGTGTGATTAGATAATAATATTGTTTTTTTTTTCTTACGATAGGAAACTCTAAACGCGGATTGCGTGTAAAAGTAGCTTTTATACGGAAGCTTTGGTTACATAGAAAGAAGTACGACATTGGAAATTGGCCAGGTGACGATGAGCGATGACCAATCTTGGATTCAGGCGCGTTCGATAAGCCGGAAGTGGTTACACTTAACGTATCGGTGACGCAACATTTATTTGCAACGATTTATAGACTCCTTCGCTCCTTGCACCGTATTTTATGGTACGTCTCGTTTAGGATCCATCCTTTCATAATAAACGCCCAATCTGGCTAAATGCTAAGATCAAAGGCACTCTCAAAGTGTCATTGACTGATTTTTGAAATTCTGATCGCATCAAAGTCAATCACAAAAGTTAGTTTTTATCGCGTCGATTTTTGAGTTCGAAGATTATTATTGATTCATTTAGTTATCATTACATCTTTCCTTTTTTCATTTCAGATCCGATGAGGACGACCCAAGTGGGGCAAAATATCGTAGAATGGAGGACGACAATATGCAGGACAAGGAGAGATTTGCCAGGTGAGTATCAGGCTCAAGTTAAATAATTATGGTCTTTATGTAAGCCAACAATTTTAAAAGTCTGAGATTGAGGATTTAGTTTTTGAAGAGAAATCTTCATATTGAAATTGTATAGGGGAAGGAGGGGCAGCGCCGACTGGTGGGGCAAAGGCGATTTTGCTTATAACATCGCTATTATTTAAAAATTTTAATTCTACTTTGCATTAAATAAATCTAATTTGAATTTTCAAAAAAAGTAGTGGAGCCCAAAAATCGGCAATACAGCCCAAAAAAAGCCCAAAATTCTGATACAGAGAAATTTGGGAATTTCGATTGTGGAGGTGCTAGCTTCATGGACCTAAAATTCCCTGGGATCTTTTAAAATACCCAGAAATATTTTAAATATTTTGAAATCTTGAAATCCTATGAACATTTTTGAAGCTCTAAAAAATCACTTAGAATTTTTAAAAAACCTTAAATCTTTAAAACACCTTCAAATAATTGAAATATATTAAAAATTTCTTGGGATCTTTTGACATACCTAAAAATATTTCAAATATTTTCAAATCTGTCGAAACCCTTTGAAACTTTTTAAAGTCCTGCGAAATTACTTAGAATTAAAATAAAACCTAAAATCTTTTAAATCTGTTGAAATATACCTTCAAATCATTGAAATCTATTAAAAATTCCTTGGGATATTTTAAAATAATTTAAATCCTTTGGAACACCTTACAAATATTGCAAATCCTTTCAACTTCCTTGATATTAATTATTAAACTGCAATTTAATAACAATTATATAATATATTTTTAAATTATACATGTATAATTGAAGTTAAAACCGAAACCGATAAAATCCAATCAGTAAAAATGAACGTAAATAGAGATTAAGAATGTAAACAAGAGCTAACCTTGGGGATCTTGAACGTGACTTGAACGAATACAAAAATAAACTCTACATTTTTTACCTTCTATCAGTAAATACTTAATGACACTTTTCCAAATAAAGCGCAAAGCTTCAAACAATTAAATAAAATCAATTTTTCTAACAGATGAGAAATTTATACCTTTTTTATAAACAGAAGAGGATGAAATAGCGAGTTGAGACTAAAGTGTGGTTAGGATTTTGGTACTTACCATAATTATAAATTCCTCGAAGAAGATCTTCTGTCAAGCCCAGCTTATCAAAAATAGAAATAACTTCTACATCTTCAGATGTTTCGAATTCAACGTTCGAAAGATCGACAGTCACAGATCGATTTTTGGGATCCGGCATTTTCATGCAAATGGCAGGATTGTACAGGATTCACGAACTCTCGCGAACTAGCAAAATCAAAAGAAAACGCCAGTTGATGTGTCACGTGATGAATTTTTTAAACTGCGCATGCGTAAAATTCAGTAGCGCGAAACAATTTGAATATTTTAATATTTTACTTAATTAAAAACAAAAGAAGAAATAGCCTAATGATAAACTGGAAATTTGAGTTTATTGTTGCATAATCTAATGATAAATATCAGCTGAATTCTGGCTAAAATATTGTCTTAATTTCTTAAATATTGTCGAAGCATGCGCAGATATCGGTGTTTACTTTATGCGCGGCAATTTTTTGACTTGCGTCAACGCGTGTTCTAGCGGTATTACTGTTTTGTAAAATGTCGTCAGAATTTCGTTAAGCAATCTTTTTTTACAATAAAAAAATAACATAAAATATAATAAAAAAACTCAAAAACTTGGCATGTACGGAATTTGTCTCACATTTAAAAAGAAAGGAAAGGATTGAATTATATAAAAAAATGAAATTTCCGAAAATTCTTCAAAATAATTAACTTTTTTTAAAATTGAAGACTCATCTTTTCGGTTTCAAAATTCAACTTTTTTGTAGAAAATTCGTTTTTTTTTTACATAAAAATTCCACATTTTGGATGACATTTTTTTTCGTTATTGACTGAAAAATCTTTCTTGTTTGAAAATTCGTTTTTTTTTGTTTTGCTTGAAAATTCATCTTTTGTCGTAGAAATTTCATCTTTTTGTGGTCAAAATGCAATTCCAATTTTGTTTCAAACTTTATCTTTTTTAGTTGGACATTCAAGTATTTTCTAGAAAATTATTTTCTTTGGTTAAAAATTTAACTATTTTGTTGAAAATTCGTTTTCTTTGTTCAGAAGTATTTTTTTTTACTGCAAATATAAGTATTCCATTTTTGGTTGGAAATTGACTTTCTTAGTTAAAAATTCGTACATTTTGTAGAAAATTAATCTTTTTTGTTGAGAATACATCTTCGTGGTGAAAAATTCATGTTTTTTTAAAATTTTTTTGGTTGAAAATTTTAATTATTTAGTTGAAAATTAATTTATTTTGTTAAAAATGTAACTATGTTGTTGAAAATTAGTTTTTTTGTTGTTAAGAATTTTTTTTACTGAAAATTTAAGTATTTCATTTTTGGTAGAAAATTGATTTTTTTTCTAGTTGAGGATTCATGTATTTTGTTCAAAAATCGTTTTTTCTGGTAGAAAACTAACATTTAAAATTGAAAATTCATCTTCTTGGCGAAAAATTGATGTCTTAATTTTGTTGGTTGAAAATTGAACCATTTTGTTGAAAATTAATTTTTTATGGTATTAATGGTTTTTTAACTGAAAATATAATTATTCCATCTTGCGTGCATATTTTTTTAATTGAAAGCTCATGTATTTTGTCGAAAATTCGTATTTTCTAACAGAAAATTAATCTTCTAGGTTCGACATCGTATCATTTTTTATAGTTCAAAATTAATTTTTCAACTATAAGTTTTGCTTATATTTAAAAAGGAAGGAAAGGATTGAATTATATAAAAAATGAAATTTCTGAAAATTATTAAAAATAATTAACGTATTATACACAATTTACTCAATTATTTAAATAAAAATGTTGGTCTCGAAATAAAAAAAAATTAATTTTTTTGGTAGAAAATTCAACAGTTCCTTTTTTCTTTCCTTTTTTTTGAAAATTCTTCTTTTTGGGATAAAAATTCAACTGTTTGGTCGAATATTAACTTTTTTTTAAATTGAAAACTCATATTTTCAGTTTCAAAATTCAACTATATTGTAAAAAATTCGTCTTTTGACATGTAAATTCCACACTTCGGATACAATTTTTTTTTCTTTATTGCCTGAACAATTTTTTTGGTCGAAAATTCGTATTTTTTAAAAATTCATCTGTTATCGTAGAAATTTCATCTTTTTGGTTACAAATGCAACTGCTTATTCAACTTTTTAGTTAAAAGTGGAACTACTTTGTTAAAAATTCATGTTTTTGGGTAATTGTTTATCATTTTAATTCGAAAAACTTTTTTTGCTGTTGAAAATTTAACTATTTTGTTGAAACCTCGTTTTTTATTGGCTGAAAATTAATTTGTTAACTAAAAATTTAACTATTACATTTTTGTTTGAACATTGATCTTTTTTATTCGAAAATGCATGTATTTTGTTGAAAATTAATTTTTTTGATTAAAAGTTGAAAATTAGTTGTTTTTTTTTACTGAAAATATAAGTATTTAATTTTTGGTTGAAAATTGATCTTTTTTAGTTAAAAATTGAACTATTTTGTTGAAAATTCATCTTTTTTGGTCGAATATTATTCTTCTAGTTGAATAATTCATGTTTTTTAATTTCTTTTTGGTTGAAAATTTAAATTTTTTGTTGAAAATTCCTTTACTATGGTTAAAAATGATTTTTTTTAAATGTTAATACAACTATTCTATTTTGCGTTGAAAATTTGTTTTTTTAGTTGAAAATTCATGTGTTTTGTTAAAAATTCGTGTTTTTCGTAGAAAATTAATAATTTGTTTGAAAATTCATCTTCTTGGTCAAGAATTCAACTATTCGGTTCAAAATTAGTTCTTTTTTCATTGAAGATTAATCATAGTTAAAAATTTATTTCTGTAGTTAAAAATACGTCTTTTGTGGTAAAATATTAATCTTCTTGGTGAGAAATACATGTTTTTTCTTTTTTTTTTTTGTTAAAAATTTAACTATTTTGTTGAAAATTCCTTTTCTATGATTGAAAATTATTTTTTTAAATGTAAATACAACTATTTTATTGTATTGTTTGACTGTATTATGTATATTATGTTGTATTGTATTGTTTGAAAGTTCTTCTTTTTTGGTAAAAAATAATTCTTGCTAGTTGAAAGTTCATCTTTTTGGTCGAAAATTTAGCTACTATTTGGTTCAAAATAGTTGAAAATTTATCTTTTTTGTAGAAAATTAATCTTATTGGTTGAAAATTTATCTTCTTTAGTTGACAGTTAATATAATATATTAACTATATTGAATTCGATATATATTAATATATATTGAAAAATTCATGTTTTTCGTGTGTAATTTATTTTTTGGTTGAAAATTGATTTTTTTTAGTTGAAAGTTCACGTATTTTGTTGAAAATTCATCAGTTTTGTCAAAAATTCATGTTTTTGGTTGATATTTATTTTTTTTTTGGACTGAAAATTGATCTTATTTACTTGAAAGTTCATGTTTTTGTTTAAAAATTCATCTTTCTTGGTATAAAATTAATTTTCTTGATTGAAAATTCATTTTTTCGGTCAAAGATTCCTCGTTTTAGTGGAGAATTAATTTCTTTGGTTACAAATTTAAACATTTTGTTGAAAATTCATGAATTTTGTTAAAAATTAATGTTTTTGGTTGATAATTCTTTTTTTTTTTGTAAAAATTTATCTTTTTTAGTTGAAAGTTTATGTATTTTGTTGAAAATTAGTCTTTTTTGGTAGAAAATAAAGCTTCTAGGTTCAACATTAATTTTTTTTTGGTTAAAGATTTCTTATTTTGATTAAAAATTCACGTATTTGGTTACAAATTCAACGATTTTGTTAAACGTTCATCTTTCTTAGTAAAAAGTTAATCTCATTGGTTGAAAATTTATCTTTCCGGTTGACAATTCATTTTTTGTTTGTTTGAATATTGAATTATTTTGTTGAAAATTCAACTGTTTTCTTGAATACTCATATTTTTTTAAATTAAAAATTCAACTTTCTTCTGAATGATTGGCCTTTTTGGCTTAAAAATTCAACTATTCGTTTGAAAGTGTAATCGTCTTTGGTTTAAGTTTAATTTTTTGATAAATCGATCATTTGGTTTGAAGATTCATCTTCGTAAGTTATAAATCCAAATATTTGGGTAAAAATTCAACTTTTTTGTTGAAAGTTCGTTTCTTGTGCTTGAAACTTCAACTATTTAGTTAAAAATGCAACTGTTTGGTTAAAAATTAATTTTGTTGTTGTTGAAAATTTCACTATTTTGTTGAAAATGTAATATAATTCGACTTGAAATCTTAGGAACATGGTACTTGCATTATTGTTACTGAAAAGAATTTATTCCCCTATTTTCTTGGAAAACCACCTATTTCTCCACTTTTACAATAATTTGTTTTGAATAAAGTCATTAGTATTGAATTACTATTATTATTATAAACGCTTAAAAGTCAACAGTGAAGAATGTTATTTTTGACGGAGAAAACCGGGAAATAGCCTTGATATTTTGAATTTCTCAAATTAGTCCGAGGCCTGTAATTGTAAAATTTGCGTTTTCCGATTTTGCTCCTTTTGCATTTTATTTTTTATTTTTCCAGGTTTAGAAAAACTGTCTGCGATTCAACAAAGGTCCATCAAACAAGTATGAAAATTTAAAGCACGACTATTGTAATCTAATCAAGCAAATAAGGTGGAACATATAGAATGTATTATTAAAACCTTCGCAACTTGCCGAAACTCAGCTTAATGTGTACTTTATTTTGATGCATCACGAAGAGCAAATAAATTATTATTTTTATCATCATATTGTAATTCAAAAAATAGTATGGTCTCCTTCTATAGAAAAATTATTATAGATAAATAAATATTTCCGAAAAATACTGGCCGGGGCATTTCCGAAAGATTGAAGCCTTGATAACCATAATACATTAACTTTATTATTATCTGTGATTACGAGTTACTTGTAACATTTTAAACGGGCTTTGAAACAGAAAGAATTTAATGTTTTAGTCTCACATTTTTTTGTAATTGAATTAATGGTGTTGAGGAATGTGTTTTACACGCTCTATTCTGAAATAAAGAAAAACTGGGCGCAGGCGGCCTACTGGAATTTCCCTGATTTCATCTGTGGTCAGTGAGGTAATCGTGCCGCTTTTCATGTTTATTTTGGCCCGTGTTTTACTATTCATGCGTGTATTATATTTATATATTCCAGCAAGAACATAACTACTCTCCAATATTGCAAAGACGTCACCATTGGATGTTGCTAATACAATTTGTTCTTGGATTGGCATGGGCACATACTCATTAAGTTGTGCGAGTAATTGAACTGACTTGTCCGCAGGAAACGTGTATCTTCGTAGTTCGAATAGGCGGTGCGGATTCCTATTGGGCGTAAGCCGAATAAATTGAAGTTGGTCAAGTTCATATTCAAGTCCGCGATTATAAGCAATCCTGGTCGGTTGAGCCGTGCATCTGGCAGGAGGATTCCTGGCCGGAGGGGTCCTGGACCTGACACGAAGAGGAGCCTCGTCAGGAGAAGGAGACCTGGCCGGAGAATAAGATCTAGCAGGAGCAAGAGGTATGTCAGAAGAATCTTGTCTGTCAGATGAATTAGCTCGTTTGTGACGAGGAACGCCAGGAATAGGGTCCCCATTAGGTAAACACTCGAAGTGTGAACTTAACTCTGCAAGAAGAAAGGGTGGATTTTTTTAAGACTAAAAATTGAAATATCTTTAATTTTGAAGATGTATAACACAGAAAAAACTGGGGTTTCTATTAGAACCAATTTTTTGTTCCAAAGGAGCTGCAACAAAAAGGAACCTCTCTTGCTGAAAAGGAATCCAAAATGATAAATAGTTTCTAAATTATCCCAAAGCATGGATTCAAATGGTTCTAATAGAGCCTTTTTGTCACTTCTGCCTTGACTCACTTAAAAGTTTTCACAAGTTAATGATGCACATTTTGCTTCATAATTCGAATTAAATAATATTGCACTGGGAAAATTTTAATGAAGAAACTAAAACCAGAGACATTAGTCATTCTTGAAAGTAAGATATCGGACATGAAATATGACAGTTTTTAAGGTTATGTTGAAAATCATATGTTTTTCACTGCGCATGCACAAGAAGCGCGGGACTGTTTAAAATGATATAATATACACTTGCAATATTAGGTTGACATTAATTTTTTTTAAGAAGCTAGGTATTTATTTAATTCAATTTAATTTGTTTTAATAAAGAATAAAGAATATTTTTTATTATTTATCTGTATGGCTATTCATAGTGTTCATTGATTTCAAATAGGCCCAAGCTTTTCGGCACATGTGCATTTGAAAACTTTGGCATCCGCCGATGGCCAGCTGTCGGATATCAACGAACTAAAAAGGAACCCTTAATAAGAGCTTCTTTAGAGCCTAACTTCTAAATGATCCCAAGTTTGACTTGAGCCGCAACATTACTGAACCCTCAGCTTTTTCTGTGAAATACCAATTTAAAAATTTTGCGAATTGAATTGCAAATTGAAAACTCTTTAGCTTTAAAGATGCACTCGAGCAATTCCATATCAAATCATCTGAAGAATTTCAGCTACTGTTAGTAATTTGGTGAACATTCTAGTATCCGTTCTCTTAGTGTTGGAAGAAAAACCCTAAAATAATTATTGAAAAAATTCCAAAAACTAAGGAGATATTCAAAATTTAAAATTTTCGTCCGGTTTTTTAGCTTTCATAACTTTGGTGATTTCAATCACTTTGAATTGTATTTTTTGTAAATTATTCGCAATAAGACGCAGTTTTCAAGAAATATTATTTTAAACAAAATTAAAAAATTTCTTAGAGTTTTTAAAAACCAATTTTCAAACTGAATTTCTAGAAAAAACTTGTCATATTCATTAATTTTGTTATAGATAGCTTGCAATGACGTCTACGTGAAATTCATGTCGTAACTTGAAACAAGGAACAAGACGTCGAAGCATCACATGGAATACGACGTGGCATTCTACGTGTATTACCAGATGGTATTTCATGTTTTTGATTTTGTATACTTGAAATCATTAAACCATCACTAGAACTGCGGAATGAGACATGTTTTTAAACTACGCAGGTTTTACGAGAAACTTACAATCGGAGAGTTTGGAAACAATAGCAACGGGATAGAATGCGGATTACATCGGACAAATTTGTATTTGCAGAAAGATTAAAAATGTTTTTAAAATTATATATTTATTATAGTATTATATTCACCAATAGAATTCAGGAAAACTATGCAGGTGAAAACCAGCATATATGCGTTCATTTTTTCCAGTTAGGGGAAACACTGATTAATGCGTTAATTAAGAATTTGGTTAACACTGTGTATCCTACGAATCTTCTGATATTTCATCCATATGATATCTCAATCGTGATCTCAAAGAGTATAGGTGCCGACCTTGTGCTTCTGAGATACTGATATTTGTATTTCATAAATCAATCCAATTCAGGAATGAAATTTTGTTATCTCAGCCGAGGCTATTTCAGGAAAAACAAAGCTATTATCTCGAATGGTACTTCGATGAAAATCTGAGTTTCAATCAAAAATTTTTAAAACCATTCAGAAGTATTGTGGACATCTTTCTTAAGGGGTTTAGTAAGGTTCAAAGAAAACAAAATTTGTTGTTCAAGTCATGTAGACATAAAAATATTGATGGGCTGAACTGGAGACTGATAGAAAGAATTAGAGTATCAGGAAAAAATGTGGCCTTTCGACTAACACGAGTCTAAATTTTAAGAGAAAGTAAAAAGTCTAACTTTGCGTTAGCGGATGATAGCAAGTATTCAAATTTGATGTACGACTATTGTAATCTAATCAAGCAAAAAAGTGGAACATATAGAATGTATTATTAAAACCGTCGCAACTTGCCGAAACTCATCTCAATGTGTACTTTATTTTAATGCATCACGAAGAGCAAATAAATTATTATTATCATCATATTGTAATTTAAACAATAGTATGGTCCCCTCTATAGAAAAATTATTATATTTAAATCATTGTAAACCTATAATAAGTTTCGCTAGAAGATATTTTCGTCATAGAATGAAATGAAACTTTTTTTTGTTTCCAAAAGATACTGGTCGGGGAATTACCGAAAGATTGAAGTCTTGATACCCATAATACATTGACTTAATTATTATCTGTAATTACAAGTTACTTGTAACATTTCAAGCGGGCTTCAAAACAGAACAAATTTCATGTTTTAGTCTCACATTTTGTTGTAATTCAATTAATTGTTTGGAGGATTATGGTTTACATGCTCTACATTAAAATAAAGAAAAATTGGGCGCAGGCGCCCTACTGGAATTTCCCTGATTTCATCTGAGGTCAATGAGGTAATCCTACCACTTTCCATGTTTATTTTTGCCCGTGCTTTACCATTTAGGCGTGAATTATATTTATATATTCCAGCAAGAACATAACTACTCTCCAATATTGCAAAAACGTCACCATCGGATGTTGCTAATACAATTTGTTCTTGAGTTGGCACGGGAATATATGCATTAAGTTGTGCGAGTAATTGAACTGACTTGTCCGCAGGAAATGTGTACCTTCGTAGTTCGAATAGCCGATGTGGATTCTTTTTTGAAGTCAGTCGAATAAATTGAAGTTGGTCAAGTTCATATTCAAGTCCGCCTTGATAAGCAATACTGGTCGGTGGAGCCGTGCACCTGGCACGAGGATTCTTGGCCGGCGGGGTCCTGGACCTGTCACGAAGAGGAGCCTCGTCAGGAGAAGGAGACCTGGCCGGAGAATAAGATCTAGCAGGATCAAAAAGCGTGTCAAAAGAATCTTGTCTGTCCGAAGAATTCACTGTAAATAAAAAGTGTCATTATAGGGCTGATTTCAGATATTAAAATAAGACTCAGAAAAAACAGACACGAGTGGTACTAAAATGAGACCACTGTGGAAACCCAGAGTCGTTTGTTTTACATCGAAAATAACAGCATGAGGATATTCTATTTCAAAACAGGACACGCATAATATGATTAAAAAAAAAATAGATGAAAAAAGTGTTTACAGCATAATAACGTTCGTGACGAGGAACCTTAAACTGTGAACTTAATTCTGTAAGAAGGAAGGGTGGATTTTTTTAAAGATTTAAAATTGAAATCTCTTTAGTTTTGAAGATGTATAAATACAAATTTAGAAATTTTGAGAATTTTGAAAATCAAAAGAATTATTATTGTAATCATTATTATAGATTCACAATTGAAAGTTCTACAATTTTAAAGAATTACAATTAAAAACTCTTTAGTTTTAAAGATACATTAGAGTAATTCCATGTCAAATCATCTGAAGAATATAAACTATTCAAAAAACTTAGAAGTTATTCAAAATTGAAAATTTCGGTTCTTTTCTTAAACTTTCATAACTTTGGTGACTTCATTGACATTAAGTTATATTTTCTAATTATTTGTTATAAGACGGAGTTTTGAAGATATATTTTTTGAAAAAAAATTCAAAAACTTCTTGGATCTTTTAAAAACAAATGTTCAAACTTAATTTCTGAAGGAAAAAAAACGCTTTTCATATTCTTTAACTTTTTTATAGATAACATAAAGTGTCCTCTACATGCACTGTAAATATTAAAGTGGGAATTCCCTTAGTTTTTGAAAAATAATTAAAAACGTACGCCGAAACCGTCCACACGATGTGAAAAATCATGTAAACAATAGACGAACATACACGCACACCATGCCAAGCTATTTATATATAAAAATAAAGATAATTAAAAGTGGATTTTTCAGAAATTCAGTTTCAACAAATATTTTTGAAAAATCCCAGAAGTTTCTGAAAAAAATGTGTTCAAAAAATATTTCTTCAAAACTGCGTCTTATTACGAATATTTGAAAAAACCCTTTAATCGCATAGAAATCGCCAAAGTTATGAAAGTTAAAAAAAAAAGGAATCAAATTTTCAATTTTGAATATTTGCTGAGGTTTGGAATTTTTCAAACATTATTTTACGGTTGTTCTTTCAAAACCTAAGTGCACGGATCCTAGAATTTTCATCAAAATTACTAACAGTAGCTGTAATTCTTTTGTTGATTTGAAGTGGAATTGATCATTATAAGTAAAAATACCTATATCTTTATGATTTCGAAGATTAAAGGTAAAGTTTACAATTCTAAATCTTACAGATGAAAAAAATTTCGAAAATAAAGCATCGCATTTTCAATTTTGAAAAAAGTGAGAATTTTTTTGCTAGCTACTTAGTTAGTGAATCGATACAAAATAGCTTGATTACAAAATATTATTAGGTTTCGAGAAAATAGAAGAGGAATTTTTTATTTCGCTCAAGGGGCACATTTTTGAAACTTTGGACGGCGATAAAAAATCCAAATTTAAATTTGAAAAAAAGGGATTATTTTATTTTCGCTGAAAAGTTTTGTCAGTCATCATTAGTTATTCAGCTTGATGCGTCTGCGCATGTGCAAAGGGACTTAACGTCAAATTCATAGTTAGGCCCTTTCGGAATGCTTACATCAACAAAATTAGAAAATGAGATAAAGAAATCCGTTCGTCAGGATGTGTATTAGGATTTATTTTCTTATTTCATGCTACAATAATCTAATCTGAAAAGTTTTTGAATACGACGTGGCATTCTACGTGTCTTACCAGATGGTACTTCATGGTTTGGTTTCCGTGTACTTAAAATCATTAAACCACCACTCAAACTGCGGAATGAGACATATGTTTTTAAACTACGCGGGGTACCAAAAACTTAAAAATCACATCCACTACTTTTAGAGTTCTACGTGGATTTCCATGTGCACTGTTTGAAAATATTACCCTAATGCCTATGTATATTTCCATGCGGATATTTCCATCCAC
Source organism: Andricus grossulariae (assembly GCA_011634705.1). Lineage (NCBI taxonomy): Eukaryota > Metazoa > Arthropoda > Insecta > Hymenoptera > Cynipidae > Andricus > Andricus grossulariae. The sequence goes on from JAABKJ010007545.1 coordinate 227,613,198, forward strand.
TTATGTATACCTTTCATTTAATTTTTTAGGTAAGCATGATTCGGACTAGGGCGGACTATTTTCCACTTTTACTTTAACTCAAAGTACTTTCTGGTTCTGAAATTTGGACGAATTCGGTATTAACAAGGAATGCTTTTCGAATCCTTTTATAACACAAATTTTAGATTCCTCCGAAATAAATTCTTATTCATTCCGGACAAACTTAAGGAGAGTTTGGAAACAATAGGAACGGGATAGAATGCGGATTACATCTGAAAAATTTGTATTTGCGGAAAGATTACAAATGTTTTAAAATTATAGATTTATTATAGTTTTATATTCACCAATAGAATTCAGGAAAACTGTGCAGGAGAAAACCAGAATATATGCTTTCTTCATTTTTTCAGTTAGGGGAAACACTGATTAATGCGTTATTTAAGAGTTTGGTCAACACTATGTATCTAACGAATCTTCTGATATTTTATTGATATGGTATCTCAATCGTGATCTCGGAGAGTATAGGTGCCGAGCCTGTACTTCAGAGATACTGATATTTGTATTTCATAAATGAGTCTAATTAAAAAACGAAATCTGATTGTCTCAAACGAGGCTAGTTTGGGAAAAACAAAGTGATTATCTCGAATAGGGCTTTGATGAAAACCTGAGTTTCAATCAGAAATTTTAAAACCATTTAGAAGTATTTTGGACATCTTTCTGAAGGGTTTTAGTAATGTTCAAAGAAAAACAATTTGTTGTTTCAGTCATTGGGACATAAAATTTATCCCATGATGGCCCCGTGAATGGGGTTATCATGGGGAAAACTGTCAGTTTGTTAATCAATTTGTTAAATGATTTTTTCATGGCCCTAGGCTTATCGTAGAGTACAACGAACCAAGACGGGTTTAAACATATTTGGTTTTATAGGAAATATACCACAAAAAAATAAATGAAGTATGTCACTTTTGATGAAGGTTCCGTTTTGGGCATATTTGTCATTATTTATGGTATTTTTGAAAATATAAAATATTATTTTTCATGAAAAAATGTGAAACATATCAGAATATTATTCACTGAAAACTTTTATCTTTAACTGAACTTTTGATTCTTATCGCTTTTATTTTTTACTCTTATCGCTAAAATGATAAAGTTTTATCAGAGAATTACCTAGCAGCTTTCTTGCTTGAGAACAAATTCTCTACAACTTTGCCTTGTCCAATTTTTAAAAATTAATTTTTTAATGCCTACATTCATCAAGAAAATAATAATAATAAAAAATTATTAAACGGACAAAAATAATAATATATAACATTCATTTTTTTGTTTCAAAAATTGGATGCAGCAAAATTGTAAAGAATCCTTTTCTCAAAAAAAACGAGCTTCCATTCAATAAAATCGCGTAACTTTTAAAACTTTGGTAAGAAGCGATAAGAGAGCAAGTGCTGCAATTTTTGAAAATATACTTAAATAAATTTTTCCCGCGACCTGCTTTCCCGCAAGGCAATAAATAACCTTATAAGCTTTCATTTGCATTTAACTTTCTTTTCAGGTAGGTTACAGGAAAAAAGTCCAATCTTGATTTAAAAATTAAAGCATTCTTAAAAAAGTATCTTGAAACTAAGTCGTTAAAAATAATGAATGTCCAAATTGTGCATCAGGATTTTAAAAATAAATAATTCAGGGCGATCTCTAAACAAAACTTTTGGACTTTTTCTGGTTAAAAAAAGTTATCCAAGTCATTAAGCACAGCAGCGTTGACGAATTCATGTTTATGTACGAGTCGCATAAGAGAATCTGTGCTATTTTGAACTGAGCAGGCTGTAGCCAGAACCGTTCTTTGATGAAGACACTCCAAGTTTAGCAAGCCTATCTCGAGCCTTTATCTCGAGGGAGCTATATCCTACTGACCTATGTATCATAAACTTTATCAATATCCAAACACTTAACAATGCATGTCCGCCATATTGGATATGCAATTTTGAATTGTTAAAATTCAACACCAGATTTAAAATCAGCGACTGTGTCATCCCATAAACCTAGCTCTCGGTTAAGTGTAAAGAACAGAAAGTTATACGTGGTTTATTTTCATATTATTTTCTAATAAGACCAAGCCCTACTTTCTGACACCCTAGTAAACAGTTACGCAGTTTTGACAAAAAGACGATATATAACCATTGTTTATAATGAGCATGGTTCAAAAGACCAAAACATTGTCTTGAATTATTTTCAAAGAAAAATATAAAATGTTTGTGCCATATTTACGAAGTCACCCACGGCTTTTCTTACAAGAAATTATGTGGAGAATTTTGAACGAAGAAAAATAGGAGTAGCGTTTGTGAAGATTTAATCTTTCAATGATAGTTTTCAATTACTGGTGCCAATGTTTAATTTTACTATCGATGCGTGTAGTCATCCAAGCTTATGAAAAATATTTGACTACGCATTCCGAATTTCGGGATTACAAAGTTTTCCGATTTTGATTTTGTTGCGATATTGGAATGTTTTAAATACCATGAAAAACAATTTTATCATTAAGGCAAGATGATTACATGTTTCTTCACTTCAAGCTGAAGAAATGCCAGATTCGACATATTCAACTTTTCTTGCAAAGTTCTAATTTTTCATTATTGTTTAGTAGCAAAAACCGTACATATAAAAATTGTATCATGAATTTTGAGTCAATAGGAAGTTTTTTTATTTATTTTCAAATTAAAAAAGGGAACATTAGATATAAACGGATTTAAACCATTTAAACCATTATTTTTTTCCGGATGTTAACCTACAACTGATAATGTAATATTTTTCTGCAATATATAGTTGAAAATTTTACCATAAATAATATTCATAAATCAAAATTAGATTTCCTACCAATTGAAAAATCTAATTTCGGTTCATTAATTTCTTCATGTTCCTATTTTGTTGAATAAAATGGTTCATGAGAAAGTAGATTTCATTTTGATCTTACATACACTTATAAAATAGAGACACTAAGCTCAAGATTCTTTCAAATCTGCGGGGTTGCCATTGAATACTATTGAGAATTCTTTTAATTGTGGCATGAATACTTTACCTATAATTATGAAGAGATATTTATTTATTTCAAATATTGCTTAAAGGATGATTTGAAATTTACAATTTTGAAAATGTTAAAGTTTCTTACATAATTTATGAAAACTTCCCAGTCATTGATTTAACATAAAAAGTTACTTTTAGATTTGATAATAAATACAACCAAATTATGCAAGAAAGTAAAATATTTTCAAAACTCTTGGAAGACTGAAAAAAAATAAAGTACTCTATAGAATTATTCTTCGCAGCGCGAAAAAATAATGTTGCATTCGATTGGTTCTATAAAAGAATTATTTCTTGACAAGAACTAATCAGTTCATGAGAAATGCAAATTTTGAAGTAAATTTGAAATTGTACATATTCAGGATGTAAAAAGTTTTTTGTTTGAAGATTAAATAATGAGCTGGGAAATAGACCTTTGATGTGTAAAAAAGGAATATAAACCAATCGCTGATTTAGCTTATTACATGATGACTTTGTGACTTTCTTCGAATTTGATCCTGTAGCAAATGATAAAGTTCACAAACGTATAATTAGCTACATCATATTCACCTTTTTCATGTCAATTTTCTCTTTTACTTGAGATCAATGCGCTTTCTAACAAAACAGGACTTTCAACTCATGCCATATATTCATTGAGTTGTTAGCATTCTTTTATCCATTCCCTGACAGCTAGAGCTATTATTACAGAGCCTATTATATCACTAAATTTTATAGGCCTTTCATTTGTATAAGTAAAGATAAATCTAGAGTCCTTATTCCTCTACTCGTATCTTGTCAGGGCGTACTCGTCTGACAATCACCGTGTCTTCCACTGGACAACGGGGGCAACTTCTTATTAGTGATAGGTACGCGTTAATGGTCAGACGTTCTACTGTAATAACGAACTCTCCAGTTTCATCATTCTATGTCATTGGAACCTTCCTTGAAAGTGTAATTTTAACCTAATTATTATTACTTTTCTGTGCAATCGTAATTCTAGTGATTTTTTAAATTACTTCACGCTCGGTAGCAGAATTATGAGAATAATCACGGAGTCTTCATCTATATTGTGTTTGATAAAAACAATTCTCAATTCACCTTCCGAAAAAAGTCATTTTCTAAGGTGGTTATTGATTTCTTATCCATGAATTGAATAATTTTAATAATTTGAGAACTACATATCAGACATCCAATCTACTGTTGAGATATCTCATTTAAGTAAATGAGTTATCATTCTTCATTGATCAGTCAATGTCCATCCCAGAAAACTAAACTTTGGAAATTTCCTACATTCACCGGTTATTGTCGGCAATGACTAATATAGGTTTCAAAAATGTAGACCTGTCTACAAAAGTTTGAATAAGTCATTAAAAAAAATTGCTGAAGAACGTAATAAACTTCATTGCAAAGATAATTTTATTGCGAATAAATTCTCTATTTATGCCACCGTCATATATTAATTACAAATGAAGTTACAGTTGAGTGAAGGTACAAAAACACGGTCAACAGCGTCAATTTCATGATAATGAACTTTAACGCGTTAAATTTTGTTGAAAAATCAGTAGAAATGAGGTGAAAACAATCAGGCGAATTCCTTGAAATTTTCTGTAAATGCAGGTGTCATAAAGATTAGAACATTTTAATAATTGTAGCTTACAGAGTTAATTATAGAGGAGGTTCTTATCTCACCTCCAAATTATGACAGAAAGCTTAGGTAAAGCTTGAAATAAGTAACAAAATCCAAATAATAAAATGAAATAAAAAATAAAGTTTCAAAATTATCAAATAATTGGCTATTAGCAATTATTTTTTCTACGCTTTTTTTATGTCGCTTGGGGGCGGCGAGTATAAATAAATGTATAAAATTTATAACAATGTATAAATAGAGATTATGAAGTTTTGATGATTTGTAAAAATCAGCAGTTCAGTTTTTTATTTGAAATCTTCCAAATTGAAGAAACTTCGTAAGTTATTCATTCAAATTACAGAACATTTCATTGTAAAACTTGAAATTTGCATTATTGTTACTTGTAAATGTTTTTAATTAAACACTTCAAATTGAAAAATTTACTACTCGAAGTCCTACAATATCGGACAATAACAATTGTAATTTTTTTTTTTTTTAATTTATAAATGAAAATTGTCAGTTTCGCTGATTTTTAAAATCAAAAGTTCAATTTTCAATTTTAAATCTTCCTGATAGCAGAAATCTCGGAAGCAAATCATCAGAATTACAGAATTTTCTATTGTAAAACTTGCAACTTGCATAATCTTCCATTGTTAATTTACAAAATTAAAACCCCATTAATTTTATGGGGTGTATAATTGAAATTATTAAATTGGATGATTTTGAAGATCAATTGTCAATTTTTTTTAATTCTAGATTTTCCAAATTGAAGATTTTTTCTAATATAAAGCATAAAAATCACAGGAGCTTTAATTGTAGAACTTAAAAATTGCATTATGCTGAATTGTAGAACATGAGAATAGCATAATTTGTAATTGTAAATTTTCAAAACTAAAAACACTTCCATTTTAGAGAATTATAACTAAGAATTCTTGAACTTCGATAACTTCGAAGTTCAAAAGTCTTCCATATTAAAGAAAAGTACTCTTCAAACTCAAAAATGTAATATTTAAAGTCCAACAATTTCGAGAAATAACAATGTAAAATTATTCTAATTTAAAAATTCAATTTTTAAGATGTAAAAATAAAAATTCTTAAGTTTTGAATTATTTTAAAGGTTAAAAATCGAGTTCTTAATTTTTAATGCTCAATTTTTTAATTTTTTTAAGTTTACAATTCTAAATCATGCACAATTTTTATTCAGTTATATACAAACTTAAATCAAAAATGAAAGAAACTTCGAATATAAAACATTAAAATCAAAGAGATTTGATTTGTAAAACTTACAACATGCATAATTTTTTATTGTAACATTTCAAAACTGAAAACAATTCAATTTAATAGAGGTGTAATTTAAAAATCTTTAATTAATGTAATTTTTAAAATAAGAAATTAGGTTTTCAATATTAAATCTTTCAAACTGAAAAAATTCCGAACATAAAGCATCAATGTTACAGATTTTTTATTGCAAATTAAAAAATTACACATTTTCAATTCTAAATTCAATTTTATATTAAAATAATAATAAATAAACCCAAAGTCGAGATTTTAATTCTAAATCCTCGAATTTACATTATTTGCGATATAAATGCATGATGTAGAAATTAAATTTCATATATTTTGATGATGATAATGATTAAAAATAAATTTTTCAGTTTTAAATCTCCCAAATTAAAGTTTCGAATGCAAACTGTCAAAATTACAGTATTTTAATTGTAAAACTTAAAAATTGCATGATCTCTTCTGATAACTTTCCAAAATCAAGTACTCTTTAATTTTAGAAATGTACAATTCAAAGTCCTACGATTTTGAACAATTGAAGTTTCAAACTCTTCAAGTTTAAAAATGTATAATCCAAAATTCTGAAATTTTGATGTTTTTGAAGATAAAAAATCCAGTTTTCAATTCAAAAGCTATAATATAATTACCAAATTTAAAAGTCTTAATTTTTTTAAATTAGCAGTTAAAATTTTCGCAATTTTTATGAACTACATTAGCAAATTCCTAAATATTGAGCATATAGAACTGGGAATATAGAAAATGGGAAATTTTTTTGTTTCAGACAGTTCGTAGTGTGAAGTGTACTTGTTCTGAACAAAAATCGAAATATTCCGACCTGAAAAATCAAATATTCTAATCGGTAAGTAATTGCAGTTACGTTTTTTAAATTATTTTTTAATTTTATATATTCAAGGATAAAACTTAAAACAAGGAACTTCTGTAATCTCCAAATTTAAATTAGAAAAAGTTTTAGTATCACAATTATTGGCAATTACCCATTTTTGCAGTTATTATAAATATACAATTCTGGAATTCAAGAAGCTTTGAATTGGAAACCTCAAATTTCATTGTCAATTTCAAATTTTCAACTTGTCCAATTATAATCGCTCTGAATTAAAAGTTATTAAAATTCATGGGTTTTAAGATTTTAATCATTCAATTTTGAACGCTTTTAATTAGAAATAATTTAATTAAAATTCCTTTGAATTTCAAAACAGTATAAGGGTATTCACTGAATTAACAATAAAAACCCACTGAACAATCATTAAAATTCCTCATTTTTTGACTCAATGACAAACTTTCGAGGGGATAATACTTGAACATTCAAACATTTTTGATTATAGGTGATTAGTGCTAAATTTACTCTATAAACGCTCTTCTATCAATTATTGAAGAATGAAAGCTGAAAATGAGAAAGTTTTCATGCAGAACCGGTTTAATGTTAAAATTAAGGAGTTATTAGAAAAAAAGCGACAAGATAATAGTTTCATTTTGACTTGTGAGAACTATTACAATCTAGTCACTAGCATAAAGGAAACCAAATTAAAACAAACGAAAACACCGTCAGACTACAAGAAATTAACGAGATATGACGTGCTTGTTGTATCTGATCGCGAGGAACTAATAAAGCCAAAAAAATTGCAGAAACGAGTGTAAAATATTATGTTGCTCTCGAGGAACTTTTCGATGTTTTAGATAATGCCCACCGTACTATTTGACACGGTGGAAGGGATAGAATGTGTCAAGAAATCTCAATATAAAAAGAAGTGTCTTCAAACAAAAAGTTTCGTTTTTAATCCGATCTTTTCCAATAATTTAAATTCTCGTGGTCAAGTCGATTTAATCGACATGCATTGCAAGTTTGTCGGGGATATAAATTTATCATGGTACATCAGGATCACTTCACAAAATTTGTTTTTTTTGAATGCTCTACAAACCAAAACAGCCAAAGTAGTAGCATATAACCTGTTCAATATATTCTCAATAATCGGGGCTCCAGCTATTTTGCAATCAGATAACGGGCGAGAGTTTAGGAGTAAAATAAGTGTTCTGGAATTAAAATGTCTCCATACGAAGTCATCTTCGGATGCGAAGCTCGAGTTGGTTTGGCTTCATCATCTTCGCCGAAGGATGTCATCGGGGACTGGAATCCGAAGAAGATCTCGACAATGTCATCACCTCTACCAAAGAAGTTGATAGGGCTGCCAATGATGACAAGGAAAATGAGGCAACAAGAAACACAGATAAAGAGCTAGAAGAAGCACCAGTTACGCAGGAGAAAATGCAGAGCTATATTGTTTGCCATAAGCCTTGCGGTGGTGCTCGTTCCTGCAACCAGTGTTGCAGAGCAGTACATGTCATTAGCGGAAATTAAGTTGAGGATCATAACGAAGGACAAGAAAATAAAGAAGAGATCTGACCAAAAACATCCCCCTGTTATGGTCGAAGATTGTGTAATGGTACTAGTGCCAGATGTGGATCGTAGTCATATCGATTTTCGAAATGTTCTTGGCGTAATGTTGAATGTAAGTGAAGATGGCTTTTATAAAGTGGGCACATCAACAGGAACTCTTAAGATTCTTTTTACTAGATCTCAATTCAATGTAAGGACAGAAAAGCCAGTGAGTGTAGAAGAAATAGATAGTTCAGACCTAAGTCTTAGAGAGATAGCTACAAAGATTTTAGGAGTGAATCTCTCCCATTTACGGCGATGTAAGCTATAATCAGCATAAATTGGTTATAATGATATTAGAGATTTAGAAGTCCGCGCCTGCCTTTACGGCATGGGGTAAACAACTGCAGAACAGACGAATTGATATGCACACTCTTTTTTATATGCATGGTCTTACGCGTGGCAATGTCGAGAGTCGTGACCTTGTACTTCGCCCATGGAACTACCCCAAATGAGTAGAGTAGAACCAGGACGGAAAGCATGTTAGTCGCAGATATATTGTTCAACGCAGATAGATTGTACGACCAAACCTGTCAAAGGAGACGCTTGTATCTGCTTCGGAGAGCCTCCTCTACTGACGTTATATCCTAAATGCGGCTTTCAGACACACCTGAGTATAGATATGTCTCTTCAGCCTCAAGGTGTCGTTTAAAACTCACATCCACGAGCTCGGGGTCCTCGGGAATGCCAGTAATTCGATCTGGCTTCAAATGAATCTTGGCACACTTGTCCAATATAAACTCAATACCAATCTCTCTTGAGTATCTTTCGACGACACTAAACGCACTCTGAAGCTAACTGGCACTAGAAGCATAGATCTTTAGGCCATCAATATAAGACACATAAGTGACTTTATGCATGCGATTATAGGTGTCGCCAAATAGGTACCCAGGAGAATTGCGTAGTGCAAGAGATAGTTACAGAAATGTGATGCAAAAGAGGAGAGAGCTGATGGTGTCGCCCTGAAAGACGCTTCTCTGAAAGATGATGCTGTTCGTTGTCACACGATGATTCCTAGATAAGATAGTGAATATAGTTTTATAAAGGGGTGTCAGTTTCTCTATGCATCTCACTATGTGTCGATGAACCTTTAAGCTTTCCAACATATAGATGATAAGTCTGTGAGAGGTTGAATCAAAAGCTTTCTGGAAGTTAATCCATGCCATCAAAAGGCAGCGCTGGCGGACTGCTGCATCTTCGCAGATGCACCTGTCAATTAGAAAGTTCTCTCAGCAGTCTGCTCTACCTTTTTTCGAGCCACGTTTGTCGTACATCTCACTTCACACAGGACTAATTCTCCAAACAATCCTTTATTCAGAATAGTTCTAAATACCTTATACACCGTACACAGACAAGTCATTAGCCTGTAATTTATTGGGTTGGAAGAGTCACCTTTCTTCGGTAAGAGAACAGTGCGTCCTAATACCAGCCACTACGAAATGGGCGTCTCTGACTCCAAATATGAGGTGGACATGCGGGCCAGTTCTTGGTGTGTAAAAGTAAACTTCTTTAACCAGAAGTTCTTGATACCATCAACTCCTGCAGCGAAGTTCTTCGTGCCCCTCAGTGCTTTCTTCACCTCTTCGGCAGATATTGATGGACATTCCTCCTCAGATGTTATGAGATTGTCGCAAAGCTTCTTGAAGCGTATGATATTTTTAGTGCTTTTCTTCAATTGTAGTTAAACATCCTAAACCTCTCTCTAAAAAGACAGGATTGTTGATTCTCCTCAACTCATTTTTCTTCTGTATTTTACTCCTTGCGTCAGATAACATCCGGAGTTTATCAACAATGTGCTTCTTGAATGTCACCAGCTTTGACTTGTTCCGGGTGTGATGTTTGATCCTCAGTTCGTGGGCGAACTTTCGGAACATTTCCGTAAATGACCTACCGGATTTTTTATAGTCTATCACACACCGAACACTTTCTGTCTTGCCCTGCTAATCTTCGTGTTCAGTTCATGCAATCGCTTTGAAGTCTTTTCATCTATTGTAGCTCCAGAAGTCGGACTCTTCCGAGACATCCTCACGAAAATTTAACACTTGAAAATTGTAATCTACAACAATTAAATATATCGTTTAACTATTCTTTGCCTAAAACTATTAAGAAAGCTACAAGTGAAAGTATTTCAATTTTTATAGTTTACAAAATTGAAAATGCAATTTCCCACTCCTTTTCTTAGAAATTCCTGAAGGTAAAAAATTTAAAAAATGAGAAAATTTCGTGTTTTAGACCATCATGTCAGAATCTTTTCTTTTAGTTCGATTGTCTTCAAAGAAAATTCTTCCAGGACATAGTGGTAAGTCTTGCGAATTCTCATCATCGAAATAATCAACTCAATTTCTTAGTGAAAATATATACTATGAATTTTTTCAGGGATATTTCGTTTATAAAAGTTTTGTTCTCCAATTTTTTATATTTTTAATAAAATAATTAACCTCTACGTTTCTAAACTTTCTTGTTGTCCCGTATTTCGAGATGAGTGGTGAAGTATTTTTCATAAGACGAGTAGATACATCCTCTTTTTATATAATTATTTTTTTAATTTTCGCAAGAAATTTAAAGTGATATAACGCGTAAAACATTAAAAAGGAAAAATATAAGGTCATTATTTTTTCAAAGCTCACATAGTTTAAGAAAATGTCGACATCAGTTTCAACGAAATGAGTAGCTAATTCCTTGTCCTTCAAACTGACTTATGAAAAATAAATATCTCAGAAGGAGAGCCTTGATAAAATACAATACATAAGATAACAACTTTAGCATATGTTTAAAAATAAAAAAAAGTTGGAATTATTTGATTTTAAATTGAGTAGAAAAACATTATTTCAGATCAACATAAAAAAAAATTTCTATTGATATTATACACTTGAAGTGTAAAACTTTTAATTTCATGTTTGTTATTCTTAATAGTAAAATTAATTTTAAAAATAATTACCGCGATTAAATTATTATTTCACTAATTTGTTCACTCTCAACGTGTATATAATATATTTTTTCAATGAACACAATATCTTAACTATCCTAATAATACCTTTTTTCGTCATATTTTCACGTTGGAAGGTAATTATATAAATAATTTTAATAGAGCCTCAATTCCTTTTATATTTTTGTATTTATTTATTAATATCATATGTTAAAAAATTATTGCTATGTTAAAAAAATATTTGTTCTATCTAATTCTGTCTTCCTGTCTAAAGTTACTGTTAAATAATTAAATTTCTTGATGCAATTTCTGAAATGTTTGGTCAAAGACGTGAAAGAATGCTTATACTTTTCAATTTCTTCAAACATATTTTGTGCAATTTATATTTGCTCTTCTCTGTACGAACCGGGTTTACCTTGAATTTAAAAGATTATATAGATTGGGATATCAATTTTAACAAAAATTTGCATTTTTTGACACTTCATGAAATCGTTTGAAATTTTTAATTGTTTGTAAATCTTTTCAAAACTTCTTAAATATGAGGAAAAATTTTTCATTCTCTTCTAACCTTTCGAAGTTCCTCTAAAGCTTCATTTTTCGATAAAATTCTAAAGGGTTGAAAATATATTTCACTTTTCTCTTAAAATTCATTTTCCAAAATGAAAAATCATTTGCAATTTTCCGAGGAATCTTAAATTTTCCTTTTGATCCTCTTGAAACCTTTCAAAATTCTTAGAGAGAGTCTTTTTTTTCAATCTTTAAAAATCTGGATTGTATTCTACATTCTTTAAGATCTTTGCAAATTTTAAATTGTTTATCAATCTCTTCAAAACTTCTAAATATCTTCAATAATTATTTCAATTTTCTCCATTTTTTAGATTCTGCTAAATTAAACAAATTTTCTTAAAATTCTCCATAATTTTTTTCCGACAATTTTTAAAATCTTTTTAAATATTCTCTTTGAATTAGTTTGCTTTAAAGTCAAAATTATTCCTAGATATCTTAAGAAAATTTTTGCATTTTCTGGAAACCTTTCAAAGTTCCTAAAAAGGTTCGATTTTTTATAACTATTTCGGATGTTTTCAAATTATTTTCAATTTTCTCTTACAATTTATCTTTCAAAATAAAAAATTATTTTCTATTTTTCCAGGAATCTTAGGAATTATTTTATATGCTCTTGAAACCTTTCAAAATTTTCAAAAAGATTATTCTTTCCGCAATTTTCGAAAATCTGGATTTTGTTTTACATTCTTTAAAAGCTTTTCAAATTTCAAATTGTTTCTTATTCTTTTCACAACTTCTGAATCTGCCAAATATCTTTTACAATTATTCGAATTTTTGTATAATTTGTTCAAAATTCTTCAAAATTGAAAATAAAACCTTAAAATCATCCAGAATCTTTTTCAAAAATATTAGAAATCTTTTTAAATATTTTCTCAAAATTAATTTATAAAAAAGTTACAAATTTTTCTAGCAATCTTAAGAAAATCTTTTTCTTCTCTTGAAACCTTTCAAAGTTCCTAAAAAGCTTCTTTTTCAATAATACTTTAGAATATTTTAAAATATTTTTCAATTTCTTCGTCCAATTCATTTTTCAAGACAAAAAATCATTTGAAATTTTAGAGATCTTAAGAATTTATATATTTTTTTATATTCTTAAAACCTTTTAAAATTCTTGAGAAACTTTTTTTCGCGATATTCAAAATTGTGCATTTTCTTTTATGCCTATTGGGATCTTTTGTAAACCTTTTACATATCTTTTAAAATGATAAAAATTTTTTCTAAAATTTATTCAAATTCTTCGAAATTAAAAATATTACCCTAAAATTTTTTTAAATCTTTTCGAAAATTTTGGAAATCTTCAGAAATCTTTTTAAATATTCTCTTAAAATTAATTCATTGAAAAAAGTTACAAATTTGTTTAGGCATCTTGAGAAATTTTTTATTGCCTTGAAAGCTTTCAATGTTCCTTAAAAGCTCCTTTTTCAATAACAATTCAAAATATTTTAAAATATTTTTCAATTTTCTTGTCAAATTCATTTTACAAAATAAAAAAAAAATTGAAAATTTCACAGAGATCTTAAGATTTTTCTATAATTTTTAAACCTTTTAAAATTCTTAAAAAGCTTTTCACGCGATCTTCAAAAATCTGCATTATCTTTTAGGCATATTGAAATCCTTTCTAAACCTTTTGAATATCTTTTGAAATGATGAGAATGTTTGCTAAAATTCTTTGAAAATCTTCAAAATTAAAAAAATTACTTAAAATCTTCCAGAATATTTTTGGAAATCTTTTTGAATTTTTTCAAATATTCTGCTCAAATGAATTGAAAACTAACATTACAAATTTTCCTAGGAATCTTAAGAAAATTTTTGGTCTCCTTAAAAGGTTCAAAGTTCCTAAAAAGCTCCTTTTTCAATAAGAATTAAAAAACTTTAAAACTATTGTTCAGTTTTCTCGTCTAATTCATTTTTCGAATTAAAAAAATCATTTGAAATTTTCACATAGATCTTAAGAATTTTTATTTTATTTTTATATTCCTAAAATCTCTTAAAATTCTTAAAAAGCTTTTTTGGCGACCTTCAAAAGTCTGAATTTTCATTTACGCTTTTTTATATATTTCCTAAACCTTTTAAATATTTCTTTCAATGATCCGAATGATTGCTAACATTTCTTTTAATTTTGCAAAATTAAAAAAAAAATTGTTCAAAATCTTCCAGAATATTTTTGGCCAATTTTAGAAATTTTCTTAAATCTTTTGAAATATTTTGTTCATTGTTTAACGAAAATATATTAAATTATTTTAAGCTGTATATATTACTTAAAAGAATGTTATAAAAATGGAAAAGTTGTAAAATAGAAATGCTTAATAAAGAACGCGATTATGTAACATTTTCAGCTTTATTGAAATAGTAAGAAGGCAATATCATGAAATAAAGTTATCAATATCAATCAATTGATCATTGATCGTCGTACGTCACCTCTACAAACATAACAAAATGGGAAAACAAGAATTATTTAGATAGCTTATGTGTTTCACCTTACATTATTCAAATTGAAAAAAGGGCACTAGGGCGTTTGAAAAAAAAAATATATTCAGAGGTTCCTCAAGCCCCATGAAGTTCAAGACGTATTTCCCATAAGAAAAAAATACGTTTTTGCAAATGTTATTCAGAATCGTCAGTATTAGGTGAACTAAGTTAAAACTCGAAATTTCTTTTTAAAGTGATCTACCGAATATAAATAAATAATTACTTTTTTTTAGCCCCATAAGTATGTTTTATATGTAGCGTCCCAAAAAAAAAACCCATAAGAGAAAAATAGTGTTTCTGGCGCTAATTATGATTTTTGCAGTCTTCATTATTATTCATTCATTTCATTAGTTCATTTTATTTTATTTTTTATATATTATTTTCCATGATTATGATTTTGGCAGCATTAGCAAATTTCTCTCACAGTAGAGTGAGAAAATTGCAGTTTTTTTTCTAAAAATCCAAAGCAAAGTTAAAAATTTCAGAAAAAAGTATAACTTTCTAGCAATTATCTAAAACAAGATAGTTATGAAGAATAATAAATTGTTTAAACAATAATATTTGTGAACTTGCCTGAATTATTACATCACTGGATGATAAGTGGACAAAAAGTTACAAATTTCTGGAAAAACCGCAACTGTCTAGTATTAATATAAAAGAAGATAGTTATGATCACTAATAATTTGTCTGGACAATTATGTTTGTTGAATCGAATTAATTTCTACCTCGATCGGAGTTCAAAGCGGACAAAATGCTGAATATTTCAGAAAGAAACCGCAACTTTCTAGAATTATTCAAAGACAATATTTTCAAAAATAATACTAAATTGTATGAACCATTATTTTTGTTAACTTAAAATAATTATTACCTCACTCTGATTGTAAAGTCAAAAAATTTGGAAAAAATCGCGACTTTTTAGCTCTATTTTAAGAGAATATTGCTAAAAATAATAACAAATGTTTGAACAATTCCTGGATGTATTTACTTATCAGTAAAATGTAGCATTTCATGTACTATGAACATTTAGTATGAAATAAACCGCCAAAAAATCATAAGTGGTTGTTAACCTTTAGTTTCTAATTATATATATATATATATATATATATATATATATAAAATCATCGAAATAAACAAAATGACTAGGCCCTAAATTTTACAACTTTTTGGCAATAAACTTTATATACGAGTGTATGAGGTGACTAATTGCATGGTATTATATTCGGCTGATTTATAATTTGAAAAATGTACATATGGTGCGTAAATTTAGGTAAATGGTTGAAAATTTATGACAGCACGTATCTCGGACTCTGAAACGTGACTTAGAACAGAGCTTTAATCCCCTAAACCAAAATCAAAGGACCCCGCAGTAAATTTATGGGAAAATGGCTTTCGGTGGATTCGCCTAAAACTTTATGATTTTTCAGGTTGCAACTGCCGGAGCAAATATCCTGAAAAAAATATCCAAAAAAATTGACAGTGTTAGCGCTATATGGCGCTAAGCGCTCACGATCAGTGCATAGAACGAATTACAACAGATTTCGTTACAAAACCGATGTCAACATAGAAATCACGCGTCTGATCGGGGTCTCTCATATTTTCGCCTGTACCGTTGATTCACATAGCGCGCTTTTTAAAACGATCAAAGGCGCCCAAGATTCGAACTTGACTGAAAAATCATTTTTTTTTTTAAGGCAGAAAGGGTACCGAAAGTAACATTAGTAATGAGTGCGCACATTCCGATAATAAGATTGTACCCTTCTCAAAAAGGCCGAACGCTAAGCGCTCATGATCAACGAAAAGAACCAATCCTAGTAGCTTTTTCAAGTAGAAAGAGAACAACTTGAAAATAAGGAACGAACTGAAATTAGGCCTAATTATTTAGAAAAAGTGGAAATTTCAATAACATCCTTCTTCAGCCTTCTTGAGGATGATACAATGTTATCATCGGAGAGTGCGCACTAGTTACTAATGTTACTTTGGGTTACTTAGCGTTTGATCGTTTTGAGAAGCGCGTTATATGAGTCAACGGCATAGGCGAAAATATGACAGACCATGATCTGACCCGTGATTTCAATGTTGCTACCCCTTTTGTAACTAAATGTTTTGTAATTCGTTCGATTCACTGATCATGAGCGCTTAGCGTTCGGTCATCTTGAGAAGGGTACAATGTTATCATCGGAATTTGCGCACTAGTTACTAATGTTACTTCGGGTACCCTTTCTGCCTTTGAAAAAGTGATTTCTTAGTCAAGGTCAAATCTTGGGCGATTAGCGTTTGATCGTTTGGAGAAGCGCGCTATATAACTCATTGGTTTAGTCAAACTTATTACTGACCACTTTCTGATGTATGGTTCTCATACTGACATCGCTTTTGTCGCTAAAGCTACTAGGATTGGTTCTTTTCGTTGATCATGAGCGCTTAGCGTTCGGCCTTCTTGAGAAGGCTACAATCTTATTATCGGAATGTGCGCACTAATTAGTAATGTTACTTTGGTTACCCTTTCTATATTTAAAAAAGTGAATTCTCAGTCAACTTCGATTCTGGGGCGTTTAGCGTTTGATCGTTTTGAGAAGCGCCCTATGTGAGTCGACGGTATAGGCGAAAATTTGACCGCCCACGATCTGACGCGTAATTTCTATGTTTACATCGCTTTTGTAACTAAATCTGCTGTAATTCGTTCTATTCACTGATCTTAAGCGCTTAGCGCCGTATAGCGCTAAAACTGTCCATTTTGTTGGATTTTTTGTTGAAGGATATTTCATCGGGCACTTGTAACCTTAAAAATTACAAACTTCCAGCTAAATTCAACGAAAGCCAATTTCCCATACATTTAGTGCGAGGTCCTTTGTGTGCTTTCATGTTAAAAACATTAAAATAGCGGTCATAGTTCTCCTAGTAAGATAAATTTGCAGTTAGCTAATGCCGCTTTCGAAATTTCGGAAGCGGTATGTATTTTTTTTAAATTTTGAATTTAGAATTGATCAACCAAACCAAAATAAAAATAGTTTAAAGACGTAGAATGAAAAGTTGAAGAATATATAATCAATAATTTTTATGATTTCCTGATAAATAATATTTAAATTGATTTTTAAAACATATTATTTTAACGAGAGTGATGTAGCTTCAGATTATAAACATAAAGTATTTGTATGAGTATCATATATTTGATCCAACTTTATGCACATAGTTTTATATCTATATTAAATATTCAGAGTGATAAGATTCTGAAAGATGAACGAAATAATTTTGTTTTCAAACCATTTTCAAGTAAATTGAATCGGAAAAGTTAAGAAAATTTATTTGAAAATGTTTAATATTAAGCAACTTCCATCTAAAGCTATTCAATCGTAATAGGTTTCAAGTTTAAATATTCGAACCTTGAACGCTGAATAAGAAACTGTTCATTCATAAATAACTTTTATTGAAAAGTATTGAACTTTGTATCACTTTTATAAAAGATGTTATGATATTCACCAGAAGGAATATAAATACTCGAAGATGTAAATTAAAAGTCTGTAGATTACTGGTCATAGTTTTATTTAAAACATGTCTGAGGGACTCTCAGTGCATAGGTAGTAGACGTTTCGACTGTTCGTCGACAGTCATGATCAGTACAAAACTTTTTAACTGGAAATGCGAACCTGTTACTTAAATTGTATTTCTAAAGGTTATGTATCCTTTGCATTGACTCCGTCTACTGGACGGACATAATTAAAGATTAAAATTATTGTTGACATATTAAAAACACATCTGTCTTCGTGTTTTTAATATGTCAACAATAATTTCAATCTAATTATTTTTGAAAAATTGTATCTTGAACGTTTGGAATATAAAATTTCTAATTTCTGGTGAAAATATCCTATTTCGCTTCCCGGAAATCCTATTTTAAGGTCATTAAATTCACCAGAAGCTAATTAATAATCAAATATATTGTTATAATCACCCTTATCATATTGTTATAAGAAGACTATGCCTTTTATTAATTTCGTGAAGAATATGTCTTACAGTAATTGGAAAAATTGAAATATTTAATTAAAAAAATGATTCAATTTCTATTTTAAGATCATTATATTCATCAGAAACTAATTAATAGTAAACAAAAATTATATTCACCTATATCATATTGCTAAATTCTTATATTTTTATTTGCTTATAGATGCGTATACATTTTAGAATATATTTCCTCAAAGTTTCCTGAAGGAATTTTCTGTTTAAAATCATTTTTTTAAATTTACTGAATAATTTTTTGTCGAAAAACGACTGAATAAATTGTAATAAATAAGGGTTTGGAATATTTAACGTACTTGAGAAATTTAAATTATCAAAAAGTAAATTGTAAGCCTTCTCCTTTAGAATTTCAGATGTTGGTATCTTTTTAAAGAAAACTTGGGGTTGAATGACTCTTTAACTTTATTTTCATACATTTTTGAGCTGGAAGACGCAACATAAAGAATGAAGCGACTTGGAAAATAAATCTTCGGTGAGAAAGCGTGGAAAGAGTCTCGGCGCGCCATAATGAACTGTAAGAGTACAGCAGAGGGAGTGTAAAAAGCTGTATATAAGTTGTATCAGGAGCACACTTCACGTGCAAGATTAATTTCATAACAAGGTTAATTTTGTAATTTTGTATATGCACGAGGGGTTAATTTCACAAACTTGCTACACGGGGTGAGTGTTTTAGGAAAGGTGGTTGGTCGCAATGAAAGCCACCATGGTGCAGTATAAATAGATAGTCCTGGCACCTCTTATCTGTGCGCTCTGGGCGCCACGCATAACGTCGAGGCTATTCATTTAAATAAAGTCTCCTAAGTTGGAAATAAGTTTCTAGGATATGGTGCATTTATCAACGTCAACCCAAAGTATAATATTTCTGCTTCACGAACTTGCTTTGTGCTGCCCTAACACGAACTTAAATTAATTTCATAAATGAAAATTATAATAGAAGTAGCAAAAAACGCGTAACGCGCACCTCTTACCCTTTTATTATTTTGATAACCTAATTATCAGATAAAAACATACACTGTTAGAAATGTTTGCAATTTTAGTATACCTGGGCATATTAAATTTCATATATGCTTACTAAATGTATTACACTTTGTAATTTTAGTATACTTACGTATACTAAATTTGTTTTATGAAGTTATATGTATACTAAATTTATTAACTGTACAGTAAGTTTCTTTCACGTATATGAATTTCATAATTTCTGTATACTAAAATTCATATACGTGTCTACCATATTTAGCTGCGCAAGCGCGTTGTGATTTCCGCGAGTTGGGCAACGTGGCCTGTGGCATTTGTCTCAGTTGTTTGCAATGCTAAAAGGTTCGGATTCTTTCTGCGAGGATATGCGAAATCTCCTCTTTAAAAGGTATGTTTAATTTATTAACGCGAACGTAGCTTAACCATATGAATATTTGCAAATTAAAACTTTGTTCTTTAATTACATTTTTCATCTCATCATGTTTACAGCTGATGAGGGAACCCACGCGAAACGGAACGTATATACTGACTGTAGTATATGCGTATACTAAATCTCGTATAGGTATACTGAATTTTGTATACGCGTATAATAAATTTCATGCATGTGCATACTAAATTCAGTATATGCATATACTAAATTTACTGTACGCTGGTATACTCAATTGAATTTCATGTCGTGCATTCTTGCTTCCATTACATGTATACTAAATCTAGTTCAGATTTTTCTAACAGTGAACTCTAATTGAAAGAACTATAAAATGTAATTAATAATCGTAAAAGAACTCTGCAGAGTAGTTTGGGCGCGTTCATTGTATGTGATGTTGCGCAAAGAAAGGACCTACTTTGTCGATCGTGGCTGAGGAGATATTCAAGTTTTTGTGAACAAAGGTCAAGAGTATCGATTCTAGGGTTACTGTGGGAAATCATGCTTCAATGTACGAGGTCTCTTGGCAAAGTTAAAACATCGATAAATCCTTGTACTCTAACTTAGTATCCAGTTGTGCTATTGTCAAAAAACAGGCATTTACTGTTTAGGGAGACCTCTGCGGGACCCCTTACTAAGTGACATGGACGTGCGATTTTTTAGTCATCTCCTGTAAACAGTTGCGTGAACGTCAAACCACGTACAAGTCGCATTTCAGGATGACGAATAAAGAGTGTGCATTAAGTTTTACCAAAAACTTGGATATTCTTCTTCGGAAACCATTGTCATGATTCGGGATAAAATATATAGTGATGAGTCTATGAGTGACATTCAAATCAAAAAGTGGTTTCGGCAATTTGAAGATAGTCGTAATTCAGTGGAAAGTAACCCTCGTAATGGAAGACCTGCAACGATCACTGTGGAACCTCAAATGTGTTGTGCACCATGAATACGTTCCAAAAAGTCAGACGGTAAACAAAGTGTATTGCCAAGAAGTTCTGCAGCGATTACGAAACGCAGTAAAAAGGAAACGGTCTGATTCGTAGAAAATTGATATCTGCGTCCCTCACCGTGACAATGTACCAGCCCTTTTATCGCAGCTTATTCAGCAATTTCTGGTGAAACACAGCCTTATACAACTTCTGCTGCCTCCATGCAGTTCTGCCCTGACTCCCTGTGATTTCTGGCTGTTTCTCAAACAGAAGTATCCTCTAAAAGGAAAACGATTTCTAAACGTAGAGGAAATAAAACAGAATGCGACGGAGCAGCTGCTAGCTATTCCGAAAGGTGACTTTATGGAGTGCTTCCGAAAGTGGGAGGATCACTGGAAGAAGGATGTCGCTTCCAAAGAGGAGTACTTTGAAGGGGATATGATCGCAATCGACTAGAAATAACTCTTACTCCTGCTACACCAGCAGGTCTGATATTTTCAGGACAGTCCTCGTATGGTCCACCTGTATAAATCGAGGTATAAATTATACTTATGTCCCGGAAGTCATCAGAAGTAGGTAAATTTGGTATATTTAACCAAAAACTTAACACGTGAGCTTATTCCACTCGCCAAATTTAGATCCGTTTTTCTCGAAAAGCAAGTTTTCGAAGTTCAAACTTCATAAGTTCCCCGTTAACTTATTTTTTAACCTGGGCTTTGGGGTAAAATTTGTCAAGTTAACATGCCAATTTCACGCGCTAATTTCAAATTCAATGTTACAATTTCACAATCAAAAATCAATAAAAACATGAAAAAATATGTTTAAACAAATTTGTAATAACTAGACTCATATTATAATATTATTATTGATGGATACAATAAGACCTACCAGGTGCTTAGTTACACTATAGCAGTTCGCAGCGCGGAAGCCGGGCGCAAGAACCCTCTTTTTAGTCCAATAGCAATCGTATCCTCACCTTCTAACCTAGGTGATTCTCAAGGGGAAAAGTCAAGCTTTTTTGCAAATTTTTATTTTAAAAAACTCAATGAGCTGCATTCGGAGAAAAACTCAAATTATGTTTAAAATAGAAAAATAAGAATAAAATAATTTTTTATTCCAAAATCATTATTTTTCTCGTGAAGGACATTTCCAAAAGTTTAGAAAACACTTTTATGAAAGTTCTATTTGTGGACTTTAGCTGAATTTATGATTAATTGAATAACGGCGTGCGAGTTAAAATGTCGAAAATTCGAGCCCCTATACGTTGACAACCCGTCATTCTGGAGGTGTATCAATTAGGGAATTGAAAGAGGTCTACTAGGACTACAACTTAGGGGAGTTTCAAAGATATCAAAGAGATCAATGTAACACCATACCGAAAAAGTAGGGGCCTCTCCTTGCGAAACGTCACATATGGTGTATTAGGGTGGTTCATTTTTCAGAAAAAGAAATCCCAGATTTTTTTTTTAAAACGGTAAACATTAACCCACGCCCCTGGGCTTTAGAAATTAACCACGGGTTTTAATGGGATGAGCTCAGTTTTCGGAATAAAGGGGGAAAAAATGCAAAATGGTAGTTTTATGTAGAATTTATGCCAATAACGGTATTTTTTGGATCATTTTCAACATGAATTATTTTTATTCTTTAACTGACATGTTTTCAAGCATTTCTTAACTAATTTTAATTACTTCTAAATTCATCAATCGATATTGGTAAAAAAGAAACGAATTTTGGTGCGGATCATGTTGCTATGTTCCTAATATTTGAAAAAGTCTTACTTATAAACAAAAAATTGAGAACTTCAAAGAATCTTGGAGAAGAAAATTCTTGTATATAAATGTGTAGCTATAAACGTTATATAGAATTATATTAACTAAATACACTAGAACATGAAATGTAGAATGGTTTCAGGCGTGGCGCTTGGGGGCGCTTTTTTGCAGAAAAAATGTTTGATGTGTAGAAAAAAAAGGTGGGCCAGACGACAGATTATTAATTTTATTGCAACCCCCACCCTTCCTCTATATACTCAGACACCTCATTTTGATGCATTTTCTGTTTATTCTCAGAACTTTTCACATTACCTGCAAATAAGTAATATGGTTTTCCAACATATCGTAACACTAAAATATTATAAATGTAATAATTTATACATTTCTTTGGACTCTTCTGCATCATGCCCTGGAAAAGGTCAACATTTTATTTTTTATGCAACAAACAAACAGTCCAATATTTAGGAAAACAATGCTATACTTTTATTCGATAGTTTAAAAAATCTATCAAATAAGTCTAATACAAAATAATTGAATGAAATTCTACTAAAACGATTCTGTCAAGTTGTGTTAAATTATATCCTCATGTTATGAACGAAATTATTATTCTGCTGTTTTGAAAATTCAATAATAAGTCTTAAACTTTTAGTTTATTCAGAGAACGTTGAGAGAGCTGGCAAAATTTTTGAATACAAGTCTCGGCTGAGAAAGATATATTTCCTTAATTTTAAAACTAAAAACTTTAGTTTTCAACAAGTAGTTTTATCAAACCGTGTATACGTTTCGAAAATATTGACATCACTACGACATTCTGCTGACAGATTGAATAATGACGCATCATATAGTGCGCCTGCCACTCCTGGATCATGACGAGCAAGACACCTCTCTGCTGCTTGTACTCCGCGGAGGCTACGAGAACTCCTCTGCATAGGTACCTTTCATATTGCTACCGTTATCATATCCTTGCCCATGACCATCCATGACATCTGTTTAGACATTATAAGCTGAGCAGTGGCTTCCCTCATTTTTTGAGTACAGTCAGCAAAGTCTAATATACGCTCTTTGGCTTTGCAGGTTACTCTATCTTCATTGGTGAAATTGACATAGCAAATTAAAAATTCAGTTCATTCGCAACGTGAGCGAAATCTGGAGTTGCATCCACAATCAGTGAATGATACTTTGCTTTTTCTCGTTCTTGAAGAATACAATTTATTACTTCATTAGCACAAACAACCATAAACTCATTCTGAATATTTGGTGAAAATATTGCACCTGTAACCTTTTACCGGTTTCTTGAGAGTGGCGAACTTTTCGTATGTGGTCATAAAGAAGCGGGTCATATTTTGCTAAGAGTTCAAGAATACCATGGAAGTTATCGTTGGAAGGGTCTCTAATTCTGTTAATGTCTCCGCGGAAAGCTAAAACTCTTTCAACAAGAAACAAGGTTACATCAAGCAGTCGCATCAAGAAAACCTTCCACACTTCTCGCTCGTATTGTATGAACCTGAACATCAAGTCACTGAACGCAGTTTCTGTTTTTAATTTCCTCTATTCTGCTTTCCACTGCATGTAATAATTTTTTGCCAGACACTACTCTTATGTTTCGTGTTTTTGTTGTGTATATTCTTCCATTTTCGTGCAGCAGGTTAGCCTTCAGGTGATTCCCTAACTTCTTCTTAAAAATAGAGGTCGGTACCTCACAACCTATACAATCTTTTGAAAAATACTGAGGCAAACTTTCATGCGACTTTTTTATGTCAATGTCAGCGTTATTGCCGATCGCGTGAGCAGTGTCTTCATGAGACGAAGAAGGTGTAGTCAAATTATCACTAGCATTATCCTTGGAAGCTGTTTCTAAGAGAGTAGGACTTAAAGAGTGGGCAGTGTCTTTATGAGGTACCGAAGGACTTGATGTTGAAGAAAGCTACGATAAAGCTTCAGCTTCAGAACTAGAAAACTAAAATTTTTTTCAGAGAAAGTTTTGCTTTTGATGGATCCTTTTCGCGGTCTCCTTTTTCCTTCCTCTTCTGTGCACCCGATTTATGTTTGCAGCTAATTTTTAGCAGGACAATGAGTATTTCACATACACACACAAAGCAGTTTTTATTCACTATATAACTTTCAAACCGACTTCTCATGACGAATACATATTGAAAACGAAAAGCTGAGTCGCTGATGTCATACGACTAAACTAGCTAAAGAATTCATAACATATCTGCTATCGCTTACTTGTCTATGAAAGTCCACTGCCGCTTGAGTGTTTTGGCTAAGAATGATCCTCGGTGTCTTAAGATATTCTTTTCTGTTTACAAGACAATACTTACTTTTAACATAAAAGTAGAAACGTCAACATTGTTCTCGAAAAACATGGCTATGTTCTGGTGAGATGTAAAAAACGGAAATTTCTTAATAAAATTAATGAAATTAATTTTTGGTGGATATTGAAACAATTTAGAACTAAAAGTAAAAAAAGAAGAACTCATTACGTCTCATAAAAATATCTAAATTGCTGGAGTTCGAAAATAATAAAATTCAAATTTCGGGACCGCGGGCCATCCGAAGGGCCCTGGTTTTTTATCTCCACCTACCGCTCCCCCTCTTGGCGACCCTACACACACATACAGATTAAAGAATATTTTTTGAAAAACCTAATTTTTGGACAACAAATTAAATAAAATGTGAAGGAATATGTCAAAAATGAAGTGCAAAAATTTTCATTGTTGCGAAGCTTCCTCTATAAAGAAGCAATTAAAATAAATATTGAGAGGAGGCACCACTGAAATTTCAACCTATTGACATGTAAATGACTCAAGGGTGTTAATTTTGTGATAAGATTATTTTGACCCAAGAATAACGACCTAAGGTCACAAACAGTATAGAGAAATTTTACAACAATTCAGAATTCTTAATTTTTTAATTATTCCAGATATTGACAAGTCAATGCGAGAGTTTTGTTTTAAATCGTGAAAAATGCCCAAAAAAAATACCGATGGGAAAAAAAATAAATTGTGGGATAAGATCGACTTTAAAGGCTAAATTTCAATAATTTCAACCTGATAAACAGTGGTCCCAAGTCCGAAATTATTCTGTACATGTAATTTCATACCAGTTTTCATATTATTGAAAAGACAAAATTTGGACTTATTTTCTATGAATATATACATATTTAATAAAAAATTTTCAACCAAAAAAAGCGTCTTTTATGACTCTTTTTACAACTCAGTTTATAAATACACACTATTTAGGAATATGGAGGCAATATATCTTTGTCGAGTAGTCTCTCCAAGTAACCCTGTGCAAGCAGAAATTGTGTAATTGTACACATTTGCTATATAATTTCAGCAGTCTCGAGTTTTTGAGAAAAGTTTTAGCATCAGCTTTTGAAAGCAATCAAATATTTTTGATATTCTTTCCTATGTATTTTATGTTTCTATGCATAATCCTTTTACGTGTTTGCGAAAAAGTACAATATTAATTCCGTCTTATGGTGCAGTCCCATATAGGCAGAAAACGTCGGCGTAAAGCAGAAACTCATGAGAGCGAAAGAGGTAGACAGATCTATTTGGCTTTTTCACTCTCATGAGTTTCTGCTTCACGCCGACGCTTTCTGCCCACATGGGACGGCCCCTTCAGCTATACATTCAGACTAACAAGGCGAGTTCTGGAAGTGCTTCAGAATATCTCATCAAGTGATTTATTTGACAGTAATTTTTAGACACACATATATCAAATGTTTTGAATTTCTTGTTTGTTTTTCTAATATTATTTCTATTTTTTAATTTTTTTTCTCTTTTTTCTCTTTTTTTCTGGTTTTCCTTTCCTTTTTGTACTGTTGCTGTTTCTTACATTATTTCTTTTCTTTCTCCCTATTTTATTGATTGTTTGTGCGATTTCATTCTTTTGACTACGACGCAATGTACATATTTTGTGTTTGTGAAATAAGATTACTTCTGTGAAAGTAAATGATAGGGGCGGAGCCATTCAAGAAATCCTATACACTGCTATGAAAAAAATGATGATCGTGTTGAAAATAATGTGAAGATACTATATATGAGAAAACCGTTCAAATTCAAAAGAAGTTCTATGAGGTATTTTCACTTCAACCACCAGCTAACTTCACCTCGTTGAGTGCTGAGGGGAAAACGATAGACAAAATGCATGGGACGAAACTTTATTTTTGCAATATCTTCGTAATAAAGAATAATTACAGTGATGTATCGCCTATTTCCCTGACCTTGAAATAAAACGATTCTTTATTTCCAAGCTGGAGAGTGCTCCACTCTTACCGCCAGTGGGCAGGATATTTCGGTCAAGCGACGTTCATTGGCTGCCCCTTTCTTATATCGAAACGCCGCCTGTACGCAACTTTTTCAACCGAAAAGCGCGTGTGATTTGAATTCGATGATAAGTACTATCAATAATGATATAAATAAATACACCCGACATTCCTAGAACTGCTGGCGCTCGCAGTTTCTCAGCGCGTAGGGCGAGAGTGTGAGTTGCCGGATCTGCGCAAATGAGAATAACCGCGTAGAACCGACGGGAAATAGAGGCGACAGGAAATAAGGGAGATTGAAATAGGCGAGACTCCCCTGTATTACCATTTTATCATTTTATTACACAGTTCTTAAGAAATAAAAACTATTTTTCAAATACTCTTATAAAGAAAAAATTAGTTCTTACGAAGATATTAGCAAATTAGGGCAAAAATGGACCGAATCCCATGCACTTGGTTCACTTTTTTCCCCTCAGCACTCAACGAAGTGAAGTTAGCTGGTGGTTGAAGTGAAAATACCTAAGTCAGGGTGACCCGCGAGTTATCCTTATCCTTACCGGGCTGTTAGAACAACAACAAAGATAAGTCGAAAAGTTCCATAAAGTTTTTGGTTCAAATACGTATTTTGCGACTTACAGAGCTTTGAAATTGTATGCAGGTGAGCTGCCTTTGTGACATTGTGTGTGCATGGAGACTAGCGATCGTCAGCACCACTTCCCCTCTAGCACCAAGTTCACGACGTTCCAGGTGTACAAAAAAGCAAAATCTAAGCTCGCTCGACAAGTTCAAAGTTTTACTAATTGATTAATAAAATAAATTGCACTTTCTGTACTTTGTATCCAACTGTGCACGTGTCCAGATGGTATTTGTACAACTGCACACCTGCACAGTTGTGCGAAAAGTCTTACTGCGGAAAATCGGAAAATGGTGGCAATCCTTAAAGTGGTTTATTCCAATGATTTCTGTATAAACTTAATGCTCTCGAAGATGATGTTCTCACATCCCCAGGTCACCACATTCTTATGGAAATCTGAAAATTTCCATAATGGTCAAAGTCTTTATGATTTTTTTATAAATACAATAAACTGAAGGCTGATAATGATACCCCCCCCCCCAGACCCGCCTTCAAAGTGAGATCGGCTTCACTGACGATGGGAGGCGGGGTGTTGGAATATCATATCTCAAGTTATTAGGTTCATGAAAAATCATAAGGACTTTGAATATTATGGAAATTTTCAGATTTTCGTAAGTACGTGATGTAAAAATATCCCTAATACACCTGCAGGCAAATTCAGACACATGTCTCCGTTCGGGTGGTTTCCTGAGTATCTTCGAGAGCATTAAGTTGATATGAAAATCGTTGGGATAAACCACTTTGAAGATTGCAAAAATTTTTCGATTTTCCGAAGTAAGACTTTTCGCAAAACTGTGCACGTGTACAATTGTGCAACTGCCATCTGGGAATGTGCACGGTTGGATACAAATTACTGAAAGTGTAATTCATTTCATTAATTAATTAATAAAACTTTGAACTTGACGAGCGAGCTTAGATTTCGCTTTTTTGTACACCTCGAAAGTGATGCTGACGATCGCTAGGCTCCGTACACGCAACAAAAGAGGCTTACCTACATACAATTTCAAAGCTCTGTAAGTCCCAAAATAGGTAACGGACCCAAAAAGTTTATAGAGTTTTTCAACTTTTTTTTTGCACCACCCTCCCCTACAAGGATAATGATAACTCGAGGGTACCGTGTATAACAAATTTGGACGTTAATATTGGCAATAGTAATTGTCAATAGGTATCAATTTATGTAAGAACAGGGAGTATGCCGGTATGGAACGGTTCACCATTTTATCTCTAACACAATTTTGCACAGTCTATCTTTGATAAATATGTAGTCAATTAGAGAAAAGTACAACACAAGCAAAATAAAAACTAATAGAAGGGAGGAAGGAAGAATAACACAAGAAATAGAAGCATTAATAAGAGGAAAAGGAAGCAAAGAAAAATACAAACAAATGAAAAAGAAAAGAAAGAATATTAGGAAAAAGAAGCAAAACAGAAGAAATTCCAAACATTCGATACGTCTCTCTAAAAATTACTGCCAAACAAATCACTTGGTGGGATCTTCTGAAGCAATATAAGCCATCGCCTTATTAGTCCGAATATATATATATATATATATATATATATATATAGAAGGAGCAGAAGTGGATGACGTACACGTTCCAGTTGCGTCGGGATTGGTTGCTTTAAGGAACCATGATCGTAGCTCCGGAGCCTAAAACTTCTCTCATAATGATAAGAGCCTCGGTGGCTCAGTTGGTTAGACGCTCGGACTTCACCTTAGAGGTCCGGGGTTCGATCCCTGATCCGGTACCTCTAGAAATTTTGCTATGTACCTTTACCGAGGTTCTGGTGGTTCGGATCCCACCTTAAGCTGTAGGTCCCCCCATCATGCACTTGGCTGCTACCCAGTCCGTGAATAATGTGGTAAAAACCAGGTTTTGTCCAATATGTCAAATTAGGCACACTGCTCTTATCAGAACACTTGATTGCATTACAAAAATGTGTCCGTGACTAATAAATAATATATACCGGGGCAGCCCCGTCCAGACTATTAAAAAAAAATATTAAAAAAATAAAAATACAACACTAACAAAAAATGCTTTCGCCACATTGGGCTGTAACCATCTTAAGCTTGAGAAATTAAAAATAGCCTCGGCAGCTCAGTTTTTTGGGCACTCGGGCTTCATGTTATAGGTGCGGAGTTCGTTCCCTGAGCCGGTACCTCTGGAAATTTTTTTACTGAACATTACCGAGATTCTGGTGGTTCAGATCAAACCTTAAGCTGTCAGTCCCACCATGCACTTGACTACAACCCAGTCCGTCAATGTTGGGGTAAAAACCAGGCTTTGTCCAATATGTCAAATCAGGTACACTGCTCTTATCAGATCAATTAATTGCATTACAAAAATGCGTCCGTGACTAATAATATATACCGGGGTAGCCCCGTCCAGACTATTAAAAAAAATCTAACTCTAACAAGAAATGCCTTCGACATAATCGGGAAGACCCATCTTAAGCTTGAGACAATTATATAATATATCATTATAATAACCATGGAGAAGTTCATTAATCTTTATCGTCGTTGGTCGCTTCCCGAGGATCTTCGGGACGCCCCTGGTGCCACCGCTGGGGCTGGCAGCATGCCCAAAAGGGCTACTGTCCAGCCATAACGTCGGCCCATAGCCGACCACTTCCACAGGAATACCACGCCAGCGCATCAACTTTGAAACTTATCATGATGAGTACTTGATGCGCTGGAAATTCAGACATGAGACGGGAATATCCACAGTTTCTCTCAGCGGCATGGTCTTTTGCCAAAAATTTGTATCGAATTTACCTGAAATAAAAACAGTAACTGAAGACGACACCTTGAACAAGGCAGACGTCAAATTATAGACGAGAACCTCCTCCCTAGAAGAACCATAAACCGAAAAAGATCTGAGGTTGAGACTGCATTCCGCCAGCAACTCCAGGGCGTGCCGGCCAAAAAGAGAATTAAGTGGATGCCAATAGCTAGCATCGTCGCACCCCGCAGTTGTGGTGGAAGAGGAGGTTTATATGCTCGTGATACGAGATACTATGAAATAGCGGGGGCCGGATTTAGGGGATGTAGCAGGACGACTGTCTCATGATCGCCAGACGTTAAGCTTGCAGCCGCCGGAGCATGCCCCTGCTCCTGTTCAACGCATTGAAGATTTCAATGAGGAAAGGCTGCGTCTCATGGTGTGCTTCAGTGATGCCATCCTAGAATTCGCAGATCAAGAACCATCTGTGAGAAATGGTCTGCCGAAATTTACAGTCAACAAAGACCTTCTCCGGTTAGTTGGCAGCTTGAACCTCGAGATACTGCCTCTGTTCTTGCGGCAGGAAATGAGCTTGCTGAAGGTGCAGACTCTTGCATATTGAGCTGCGGTCGCGTGTGCCAGAATGATGAGCATAAAACTCAAGAGTCCGAGGTACTCACAACTACGCCCCAAGAAAGATGTCAGACCCTCCATGGAAGTTTCGACTTCGAGGCCAGAACTGGGACGGTTGTACCTAGGGCTTGATTTTTACTCCATGTATTACACATGACAACTTTTCTCCTACAAGGATGATTTTTTTTATCTGGATAAACAATATTATTAATGGTAGGTATAGGTTTTGCAAAACAGTTTCAGTGAAAATTATAAAATCTGTCGGTCTGGATGATTTTTAATCAACAAATGAAAATTCTAGACGATTTCATATTCAAAATAGACATTATTTGCAAGTTGCAAAAAATTAAAGTTCCGCTGGAACATAATGACGCCGTATGCCATCTGACGCCACCGTTCACCTTTCAGCCCTGGTCCCTGTGGCCCTGTCCAGCCTTATCGGACTCCTTGAAAAGATTTCCGTAAATATATGCCTACCAAATCGTGATACCGAAAAAATCCGATGATAAACGCAGCTGCGGATTTTACACATTTTCACCAGGATTAACACTATCTCTTATGTGCTGTTATAGGGTAATTATTATTATTATTATTATTATTATATCATTAAGCCGTTTCCCTTTCAGGGTAAGCGTGAATTGCTCGGTTGGATAGTAGTAATGTGTGGATGGGTATATAGGTATAATATTTATAATTAAACATTTAGCATATTGACAATAATTAAGTGACGGTACGTGTTAAAAACCGAATATATTTATTTAGTGGAAGTTTTTGCGAACTGAAAATGGTTGGACACACAGGTGTATCGTACCGAATTATGATTCGGTACGAAAGACTACGTTTCAAAGACGGGAATGGTAGTTTGTGAAATACAATTTTTACATGAGGATATAGTTTGGAGACGCGAATTAAAGGATCCTACCGACAATGTTAAGGCATCGGCACGTATATTGTTTACCTTTCTACATTTGAAAAATGAATTAAATTTACAATAAGAAATAAATATTTACAGACCATAATTAGAAGATGATATTTAACAAATAGCACATGTCAAAATTATAGGCAAAAATAATTATTAATTTTCTCCTCAATTTTCTTTTCTTTTGCAAAATACTATGTTTGGTAAAAAAATCCAACTTAAACAAAAATTACTGTCTACATATTGGGCTGTTATAATAATGGAGTGGCCAATTGGCCAGCTAATGATGGCGAAATAAGGACGGTAGCGTATTTCGTCCACTAATGATGACGAATTAAGAACGGTAGCTTATTTCGCATTTCGGAATATATGCAGGTGAGGGTCACGTTCAAAATAAGGACAGCAAATTATTTATTATTATACAGTAGATTACAATGAGAAAATAAATGGTTTAAAATGCAATTATAATTGCACCAAAAAAGTGTAACGTAAGTTAACCTCAAAATCTCCAAGACAGGGCCCAGAGGGGTGGTTATAAACACCGAAGTTCGGTGGCGCAAAAATCGAATGCACGAAATTTAGATTTCATTATACTTTGCTCTTATCGTTACTTTATTTAAGATTGAAACTTTAAAATGTTAAGAAAATAAGAATAAATTGTCAGATCCGAATCCATTTGAAATCAGACACAGAATCACATCCGCGAAGATAGCACTGCAATCTAAAAAAGTGATGTCATCAAGTCTTATCGCTTGACCGTGAAAATTCAGTTATCAATTTTTCAAAAATGTAGTGCTAACTTCATATTTGCGCTGCAAATTTAATGTTTTCCCAAAATTCCTCAGTGAATCGTTTGGAAATGTTTGCAATATAAATTTTATCGTGTGGCGGTCAAAATTCAAAAAGCTCTCAATTTAAACAAAACAATTATGCATGCTGAAGACCAAGCAATAATGCAAATTACATGGGACGAAAGATTCTGTTTTTAATATCTTAGCAAAAAATTATTTTTCGCCATAAATGTATTTAGATTTTAGATTTGATTTTTCGAAATCCATTCAATTACATAATTAAATCTGTACAAACAAAAAATTATATCTGAAGATTATTTACTTATGTTTAAAATTGTAAACAGAAGAGTTGCAGGGAATGTTTTCTTCGGAAAAATATTACAATATTCTTAAAATAATTATTTGTCGTGAGTTTTAAACTTTTTCATAAAAACTAACGTTTTTTCTTTCATAGCACTTGACTGGTATTATCATTTCAATTCTTAAAATCATAGAAAACTTTTTTCTTCTAGTGGCCAGAGGTTAACTTCAAGTCGTAGAATCTCGTGTCAATAAAATATGTTGTTTTTAGAGGAAATTAAGCAAAGTGTATTTTCCCGAGTTATGATAGAGAATTCTCTGAAGTTATTTTTATTTGAATTTGTATAACTTTTTACTTATTTCAAATATTTAAATTTTTCTTCCAGATTCTCGTAAGGTTTATCGACCTCTTTTCAAAACCGTCGAGAAATTATAAAATGTCGAAAATTCCAAAATGGCGACTGTTCCTCTGAAAATATTAAAAGGCGATTTTCTTCAAAACTCCAACTTTTTATTTAAAAAAAAAATTTTTTTTTATTAAATGTGTACTTCTATAAGAAAGACTATGAGTTTCATATGGGGGTAAACCATTTTTGTGGTCACGAGAATTTTTTTCTCGAAAAATTGAATTTTCACATTTGTTTACAAACAACGATAGAGTTGACAAAATGCTAAGAAAACACTTTGCTCATTTTAAAACGTTCTACAGAAAATATCTCTTACTAATTTTCCAGTAGATTTCTAGATTGTCCTCTCCAGAATCAGAAGTGAAAACATAAAGATCTCTAGAATTTCAAATACTCATAACTTCACTACAATGTTTTTTTTCTCAAAGCGCTAAAATACATCTCGTCTTATTGCCTTTGATAAAAAAAATATTAGAGGCGAATGATATTGTGAATTGAAGTTGCCACTGCCTGATTTGAAATTTATTTGGAACAGACCATTTATTCTTATTTTCTTAAACATTTTAAAGTTTCAGAGATAGCGATAATAGCAAAGTGTAATTAAAATTAAATTTCGCGCATTCGATTTTTGCGCCACTTAAGTGCGGCGGTTATAACCACCCCTCTGGGCCCTGTATTTGAGATTTTGAGATTAACTTGCGTCACATGTTTCACTGGTGCAATTATAATTGCATTTTAAATGATATATCTGTTCAATATAATTTTTAAGGGTTGCAATACAGAACTAGATAACCAAAATTTCTATCGAAAATGGGTTTATTGCATTTCTCAAACTTCTAGCATGAAGAGTTTTTGAAATTATTATCATTTGATGGAAACAAATTTTTTTGTTATTTTTTTCCAGATTTTTAGCAAACCCATGAAATTTTTAGCTTAAAATTCTCTGGAACGTATTGAGAAACTTTATATCTTAGAAGCATGATTTTATTTTATTTTTAAACTGAAAATTGATTTTTTATCGGAATCTGCAGTCTAGCCTGGTCCAATTTTATATTAGTGTCACTTTGAGATTGTAAACTTTCACATAAATTTCCTCTTACCTGAAAAACTTTTTCTGATCAAACTTTTTGGAGCTTGTAATTAATTGTAATTTAATTGATTGTACTATTTTCTGAATTAATGAAGTTGAGTTGAAACTTTGTAGAACTAATTTTGAAGCACTAAGAAACGTGGATCTGGTCCTAAATTTTTATAATTATGAAAAAAAAATTTTGCTTTTTGCTTAAATGGCCTTAATTAAAAGTTTGTCCAGTTTTTGAGATATAATTTTCCCAAAAAATATAAAGACTAACAGTAGGCATAATCAGAGTATATTTTAACGTGCAGTTCTAAACAATAATGCAGTTCTAAAAAAAAAGTGCAGTTCTTAATATGAAAATGTACAGTTCTAAATTTTTACCACAACACACTATAAGGACAATTTTTGGATAAATAAGGGAGAAAACAGACGTTTATTTGTCTTTCGATATATTATATTTCTGTGTTCTTTATTTATTTCTGAGATATATTTTCGTTTCATAAATATTTAACAAACATGAACGCCAAATTTCAAAACTACGGCCTACATTGAGAAAAAGGGGCCTAATCATGTATCTATCTCAGTGTACTATCAGAATGATAGGGGTGTTACTTTCTTGTAGTAGGCTGGGCCGTGTCAGTATTCCCACAAATGTCGATACGGTGATCTGGGTAATCTGGGGCCTAGCTGTATCCCAAGGGTTGGGTCGGCGCAGGTGCATGTTGACATTACCAATACAGTTTCAGATACTCTTGATTTTTCAAACCTTTTACAAATTAATAACAATGTTAATACTTATGGCTCCTTGCTTGACCTAACACTAAAAAACATCAGCTCAGTTCCAGTCGGGGTGGCTGCTGAATCCCTTCTTCCCGTAGATGACTATCATCCTCCTCTACTTCTTAAGCTTGCACTGAATAACGATGATGTACCACTGGTTGCTACACAAAATATAAGCAATGTACGACGAAATTTACAAAATGTAAATACCCCTGCTATTTTTTCATATCTGGCGGAAATCGATTTTGTTAACCAGCTTACTAATGTAACGATTAAGGAAGCAGTCGATTTTTTATACTACCACCTTTACATAGCGATCGACTCCTTTGCCCCTGTAAAAAGTCCTAAATCCTCTCTTTTCTCTTCATGGTACAATCGGAACCTGATTGACTTATTACTTACCAAAATAGCAGCGCATGCTACTTATAAACGTACGCGTGAAGTAGAGGATTATTTACGTTTTTCTTCGTTAAGAGCTGCATGCAGTAAAACATATTGATCAACAATATGTTGATGATATTAGAGACACTGAGAGATCCATCATAGAAAACCCCGAAAAACTTTTGTGCTACGTCAATTCTATTAGCAAGAATAAAGAGATGCCAAATCTGATGTTTTAGCAAAGATGAAATTAAACTCAAGCCTTCTAAACTCGATGTTAGCCAAGGTGCCGAACCAAATGGTGTACCTGCCTCCCCCCTGATGGCGTGCTTACCCTGTCTGATTGTACCACTGCATCTCATTTTTAACAAATCGATTAGTGAAGATTATTTTCCAGCAATATGGAAGAATGGCATTATTGTACCACTTTATAAAGACGGTAACCGTAATTTTGAAAAAAATACAGACGAGTTAAAATATTAAGCGCGATGGTTAAAGTATTTGAAAGCATTATTTATCCATGCGTACTTAGTATCAGCCTCATCGAATACCCTCATTGAGGAGTGAACGATCACGAATATTAGCGTGTACACAAATTTTTTCTTTAAAAAAATTGAGGCAGGTATCCAAGTAGATTCCGTGAATACGGACTTTTAGATGGCCTTCGATAAATGTGACCATACGATTCTTGTGGCAAAGCTCAGAGCACTACGCATTGCGAATAAAATACTCTCTTGGTTTACGAGTTATCTCAGTAATAGATTTCAAATGGTAAGAGTAAATGATAATTATTCGGAAGCATTTCATGCAACTTCCGGTGTGCCCCAGGGCTCTCACCTTGGCCCTCTGTTGTTTTTACTATACACTAAAGACGTGTACACAGTGATGAAAACTTGGTTTGTGCTATTGTTCTCTGATGCCTTAAAACTCTATTGAGAAATACAATCCCACTCGAACTGCATTGACTTGCAGGACAATTTAAAAAATCTCCAAGCTTGGTGTAGAGGGTATCACGGTAATATACCTGGATAGTGGGTAGTCACCTCCAAGAAAACTTGTCTTATGAAGACAAGATCACCCTCGCAGTCAACAAGGCAATTAGATCTCTGGGACTTGCCTCAATAAATGCCTCTAAATTTCATAATGTGCTCGCACTAAAGATTTTGTACTTCTCTATGGTCAGACCACGTCTCGAGTAAGCATCGATCATTTGGTCTCCACAATATATAACAAGTAAAATCAGGCTGGAAGGAGTTCAGAATCGTGTTCTGCGCTTTGCAGCAAGGCAATTAGGAATGCCAATGAGTAGATTCGAATATGATTATAGTGCGATTAGAACACTACTCTACATTACTAAGATTGATGTTAGGTTCGAGTTTGCCGACTTAGGGTTTTCCTATAATATTCCGAACGGTAGCACAGATTGGCCGACGTCAGATGAGATTTCTCTTCATGCGGCTGCTAAAGAACTATGTAATAAGGTGTCCTTTAAAACATTTCATCATCAAACAAACTATGGTCGCAACGCTGCTATCTCCAGACTATGTAAGAATGCACATTTATTTTCTGACTCTCTAGATTTTTTTATATTTCGCAGTTCAGCTTTCGACTAGCGTTGCGGAGTATACTAAGTCTAATAAACAATAGCGTGGCATAATAAAATCTATGCTCGACTTTCTAGGACGTATAGCAATATAACCAACATACACATACACCGTATTTACATTACAATTTTTATGCGTATATTATATTATATTAGCCTTACACAACTATCGACAGTATGATCAATGATATACTACCTTAGCTTAAGCTATGTCTTTTTTTTAACCCTCTGTCTTGACTAGAGTATCCGCACTTTGTAATCTACACCACGTGACCACCTCACCGATACAAAGTAGATGAGTGTTCGTGCAAGAGTTTCGGTATCGTATCCATTGAAAAAGTGCATGAACCCCCTGAATAACATATTTTCTTAATAATAAATAAATTATTAATAAAAAGTATTGAAAATTAAGTATCAGTATTAAAGTTTAAGAATATTCATCAAAATTGCTTCAAATTGGATTAAAAAAATGACAGATTTATAATATGAAATCATTATGTGGATCATAACCTTAAAAAGAAAACGCCAAAGTGAACAAAA
This sequence comes from Andricus grossulariae, assembly GCA_011634705.1. Lineage (NCBI taxonomy): Eukaryota > Metazoa > Arthropoda > Insecta > Hymenoptera > Cynipidae > Andricus > Andricus grossulariae. The sequence continues at coordinate 227,650,714 of JAABKJ010007545.1, forward strand.
TACCTTTAAGTGGAAGAATTGTTCCAAATTCATTTAATTTAAGGTAACGTTGTGTATTAAAATGATTTTTTGCAAGATTTCATGCAATTTTTGCGCCCAAAAGGTCATTTCGCATTCCACAATAGTAGGAAGGAGAAGTTATATTTTCGTGATAGGTAAGGAAGAAAGCCATACCAAAAATTTAAAATTGTCTAATTTTTAATATACTATCCTTCTGAAATTATTCAGGTTATAATTTTGTATCAAAGTAATTAAATTTGTGATTGATTATTATGATAAGCAATGAATTCTTCTTTGCATAAAGGTACGTCGCATTCTTCATACATGAAAATTGTTCTTTTGATTTCTCCTTTCATTTTGCAGACTCGACATCTTTTATGATTTCCAGTTTTTTTTTTATCAAGTGATGAAGGGAACTTTTAACAAAATTGCTTCAAAGTGGATAAAAAGTGACAGGTTTATGACACGAAAACCACGTGGAACATTCCCTCAAGAAGGAAATGTCAAATTGAACGAAATCCCTTTGGGTGGAAGAATTCTTCAAAATTCATTTAATTTACATTCAATTTAAGGTGACGTTGTGTATTAAAACGATTTTTTGTCTGCAAAATGAAAGGAGTAATCAAAATAACAATTGTCATGTGTGAAGAATGCGACGTACCTTTATGCAAAGAAGAATTCATGGCTTATCATAATCAATCAAAAATTTAAGTACTTTAATACAAAATTATAACCTAAACAATTTAAGAATGATAGTAAATTAAAAATTAGAAAATTCTACATTTTTGTATGATTTTCTACCTTACCTGTCACGAAAACATAACTTCTCCATCCTACTATTGCAGAATATGAAATGACCTTTTAGGCGTGAAAATTACACGAAATCTTGCGAACAATCGTTTTAATACACAATGTCACCTTAAATTAAATGTAAGTTGAATGAATTTTCAACAGTTCTTCCATCTTTCGATGTCCCGGAAGTTAGATCCGCAAACTTATTTTTTCAAAAAAATGAAAGTTGAGCTAAATTGTGCTAGACTTGTGCCGTAAATGGTTTTTTGAAAAATAAAAAATTACGGGCACAATTTTTGAAAAACGTTTTTTTTTCTAGATCCGCAACTTCTTACTAGAGCAAAAAGAAAGGTCGTGCTAGGCGGCTGGAAGTATACACAATTTTGTGCAGGAAAGAAAAATTCCAAAAACCTAACTGTTACCGAGACAAAAAAAAAAATTTATTATTTTTAAAGATTTCGAATAAATAAAACATGTGCTGGGTTGTGCTCGACAAATGTAGCCTTTATACCCTCTGACAAAATTAAGTGAGATCAACAGTTCTCATATTAAAAATTCAAAAGGTAAAACTCAAAAAAAGATAAAAGATCCAAAAATAGTCAAATTTCGAAAAAATAAAAGTTGTGCTGGGTTGTGCTCGACGAATTCAGTCTTTATTCCCTCTGACAAAATTACGCGAGATCAACAGTTCTGATATTAAAAACTCAAAACGCGAAACTCAAAAAACATAAAAGCTCCAAAAATAGTCAAATTTGGACAAAAATAAAACTTGTTCTGAGTTGTGCTCGACAAATTCAGCCTTTATTCTCTCTGACAAAATAACTTGAGATCAACAGTTCTCATATTAAAAACTCAAAACGTAAATCTCAAAAAACATAAAAGATCCAAAAACAGTCAAATTTCGAAAAAATAAAGCTTGTGCTCGGTTGTGCTCGACAAATGCAGTCTTTATTCCCTCTGACAAAATTACGTGAGATCAACAGTTCTGATATTAAAAACTCAAAAAACATAAAAGATCCAAAAATAGTCAAATTTCGAAAAAATAAAGCTTTTGCTCGGTTGTACTCGAAAAATGCAGTCTTTATTTCCTTTGACAAAAATTACGTGAGATCAACAGTTCTCATATCAAAAACGTGATTTTGCCAGAGGGAATAAAGCCTGCATTTGTCGAGCACAACCCAGCACAAATTATATTTTTTTGAAATTTGACTATTTTTGGATCTTTTATGTTTTTTGAGTTTTACGTTCTGAGTTTTAATATGAGAACTGTTGATCTCATGTGATTTTGTCAGAGGGAATAAAGAATGAATTTGTCGAGCACAACCCAGCACAAGTTTTATTTTTTCGAAATTTTTAAAAATAATAAATTTTTTTTTTTCGGTAACTGTTAGGTTTTTTGAATTTTTCTTTCCTGCACAGAATTTTGTATACTTCGAGCCGCCTAGCACAACCTTTCTTTTTGCTCTAGTAAGAAGTTGCGGATCTAGCAAAAAAACGTTTTTCAAAAATTGTGCCCGTAGTTTTTGATTTTTCAAAAAACCGCTTACGGCACAAATCAGCACAAGTCTAGCACAATTTAGCACAACTTTTATTTTTTTGAAAAAATAAGTTTGCGGATCTAACTTCCGGGATATTGGTTTTTGTATCATAATCCTGTCACTTTTTATCCAATTTTGAGCAATTTTCTTGAATATTCTCCAACTTTAGTACTGATACTTCATTTTAAGTATTTTTTAATAATAATTTACTTATTATTAAAAAAGTGTCTATCGAGGGGCACAAGTGCCCCTCGAAATAGCTATACAATATAGCTCTGTCGCACTTACGCACATCATGTTACGTAAATGAGCTCTACTATTGGTTGTTCCCTTTCTACATGTCCCCTTTGACGATTTTTGACGATGACGGTCAAATGACCAGGCAGAGGGCTAATTAAATATATCACCGAAGAGAAACAGTATTTGATTTTTGATTTTTTTGGATGAAACAGAATTTAATTTACCAATCTAATTTAACGCAAAATTCTAATTAAGATACTAGATTCAGTTTCTAAAATAGAAATAATGAAGCGGTGAGTGAAAAAGTAAAATATTTTGAACACGAAATATTTTAGCATCAAGGTGACGCAAAATGAGTTTGCAAAGTGAAAAGCCTTGTCTGGAGGTGAATAGCATTTAACACTGGAACTTACTAGTAAAGAACGTGATTGGCATGATGTCTCTCGTAGCGTACTATTTTGCAGAGGCCGCGAAGAACGGAATCCCTACAGGGCCGTAATGCCTCCAACCCCAACAAGCCGTAGTAAATTATTTGTAAATCCTGAAACAAAAAAGAAGGGGAAATTCAAACAGAGTTCCACTATTCAATCGTTAAATAAATGTAATAATCTCATTAAGACGTAAAACAGAATCTGAAAATAAAACAAAAACCCAAAATTCCCCATAGAACATTTCTATATTATTAGTCTTATTATTATTATTATTTTGTTATCTATTATTGAACTTATACAAATATTAGAACCTGGAAGTACTATCATGCCCAATCAACTTATAGCTTATGCCAAAATTAAGGACTTATTTTAGGCTCTGTAACACAACCACAATTAATCTTTCTAAACATCTCTTAAGAATGAATAATTACCTCGAAACCAAAAGAACTGATTAAGTACAAGAAGAAGTATACACAGAGTTTGGAATATTTTCTAGCATAAAATCAAGTACTTTTTTACAAGAACCACCTCTAATACTGAAATTACTGCATTTAACGGGTTATATATTAGGTCACAGACGTCTCCGGATTTTCGAAAACTTGCCTACTTTTTTGAAAACTGAGACTCGTCTTTTGAATTTTGAGAACTGCATACTTGAAAAAATGTGGCCACTTTTTGGAGATTTACCAATTGTTAATGTCACGGTGAAAGACGCTTAGAAAAGCCGGAGCTCGTCCGATGGGTCGTCCAAATTTAGGTTGGTGTGAAAATACGTATTTGTGATACAAGTACGCAAAATAGTCGATTCGCAACGAGTGTGAATTTCTCAGCATGAGCCAGTGAGTGTTGCAAAAAAATTTTATATTGACAACTCGAAGTTTCAAGGTATTCGTACACGCTAAAAAGAAAGTCAGAAGTTAGAATCTGTCAAACTCGAAACACTAAATAAATTAAAAGCTGAAAAATTTCAAAATGGAAACGTTACTGTTTAGAGTTTGAGTTACAATTTAAACTTCAAAAAGTTCAAAATTGATAAAACTATACAATCTAATAATTATAATTTCAATTTGAACTGCGTGTTTTCAATTTAAAGTCTTGAAAGGAGCAAATTTTGAAAAAACTCTCATCACAATTTAAAAATGTATAAGTACATAAAACCTTTTGTTATAGATGCCTAAAACAGTGATTTATTTCTAATTTCAAGCATTTAAGGTTAATGCTCAAAGGCGATTATGTTATTTGAATAAGCAACAAGTGACTTCTAGATTGATCTAAAACCTACATCTTCTCCTACACATCCCTTACTTACACTTACACCATATATAATTCTTTGATTCGCGGAGGTATAGTGAGACTAGAACTGTAGGAGTTACGCTTACCTCGAAAGGAATTTGGCTTAATGGCATATTAATAATAATTAGACTTTTATCATGTGTTTCTTAAGTTGTACATGTTATATGTTTTTCCCATGTAGAAAAATTTCGTGGCAGTCTTGAACCATGCGAAAGCCAGTACAGTTTTTCTCAAGCCTGCCTATTCACGCAATACTAGCCTAGCTCTACACTGACGCTGTCTAGTTTTGCTACGTGTTTGATTCAAACCTTTCTGCTGTCTAGTACCAATCTTGGCGCTATCTAGGAGTTCGTTACGAATTTGAATATATAAATATTGTGCAGATTTTAGCTAATTTCTAGATAGAATCACCAAGGGACAATAAAAAAGTGGGTTTCTCCGGGTGATATTGCACCAAAGAAGGCCAAGGTGGGTCTGTCGGCCAACAAGGTCATGGCTACAATTTTTTGGGATGCACGCGGTATAACAGAGTATATTGTAAGGAAAATTTAGAACTACCCGAACGGCCCCAGATTCTCTGATCGAATCAGAAAATCCTAACGATCCTGTACAAGAGCCTCCCAAGAAGAAGCGTTGCTTTTGAATTTTTTTTAATAATGGCGTTACAGTGAATTCAACTTCGCAGCTGAAAACTTTCTCATGAGCCTGGAAAAATTTAGAGCCGAATGAAGGGACAGATTGTCTGATCGCGTGATAAGAATATCTGACTATTCTTAAACATCGAAGAGAAAAACCTTAATCTAATTCTAGTATGGAAACCTAGGTAATGTCGCAAAACTCAGGTCAGATGTGCTTTTAGTGTGTCTATCAACAAGAAAAAATTTTAAAGTAGGTTTAGTCCCCTCCTCTCAAATTCTACTGTAGCAGCTTGAGCTAATAAATGATAACTCAGATTCGATTTACTCTTACTAAGGCCGGGCTACATAGTATATACGATGTTCAATGTAATAAGAGTGACGTTATATCCGCGAGAATTGCGTCCATAGGAAATTTATCGTATCTAGGGGAAAAGCCTGACCTGCTGAGGAAGAACCAAGTTCAAATTCATATTCAGAACCCCAGAGTACATCAAGATATGATTTTTGGGTCTAGTGTAAAAGCCTGATGGGATGAGGGTAAAATAACGCCATAAAAATATCATGCCTGATCTTCTTCCAGACGATTTCAATAACAAAGGTTATTTCATACCCGACAAAGCTGATATTATAGGGATTTGTCCGCGTCTAGGGGAACATCCTGACGCGCTCGGGGAAAACTGATGTCAGATTTTTGTTCAGCACCCCAAAATGCATAAAAATATCATGCCTGGTCTTTTTCCAGACGATTTCAATAACAAAGGTTATTGCATACCCGACAAAGCGGATTTTATAGGGATTTGTCCGCGTCTAGGGGAACATCCTGACACGCTCGGGGAAAAACTGATGTCAGATTCATGTTCTGCGCCCCAAAATACGTATGGGTACCACACTCTGATCTCTCGCACAACCCACTTTTTTGTGGGCCTGTGTAACCTTTTAAACTAATTCTAGAAGAAATGAGAACATGTGTATATATAATTTTTGAAATTGAATTCAGATAATCATATCAGATCATCAGAAACATTAAAAAAATTATGTAACTGGAATAGGGGTGTTTTAAATACAAATAAACTTTTATTACACCAATTATAGCCAATATTCAATTACATAACCAGAAAGTAATTAATCAATTCATGTTACTCAATCGAAAAAATTGAAATTAAATATTTGCAACATTTAATATTGTAAACAAATTAATCAGTCAATAATCAATCAGTCAGTTTACAAAATGAAGAGCCTTAAACAAATATTTCCATTGAAAAAATTCAAATAATTTTCAATTTATATTTCTTTTAAACTTGAAAATTCATTTATAAAAAGTGCAATTATTAATAAATTTCTATAGTAATTTTCCGAACGAAATGAAACACATGAACATTGTACATATAATTTTGAAAATTGAATTCAGATACTGATTTGACATCATACATATTATAAAAAATTACATCATTGTAATGGACACAGGTTAAAAAGAAGAAACTTTTATTATAATAATTATATCAAATATTCAATGACATCACCTTAAAGTAAATAATTAATTTATGTTGTTTGTAGAGAAAAATTGAGGGTTCGGATCAAAGAATGGGTCGCACGCTCGAAAACGCGGAAAATTATTGTCCACGTGTCTCGTGATATCCAAATTTTAGAGTCCAACTAATTAAAATTTAAAAAATACGGTCATATAGAAAAGGGCAAGACGGAACTTTTTTATATTTGCAGTTTTTTTTCTGATAAATATTTTTAATAGTAAAAATGAAAAAGTTAAAAAAATGTTTCCCAAATTCAATTATTTTTTAAAATAATTGAGATATTTGTTCCACACTAATAAAGTAAGATTTCTGGAAATTTTTAGATCGATTCATTGAAAATTGACCGAAATATTCATTATGTAAGAAAGCTTCCTTTATAGGCGAGTACCGGTGACAGTACAAGCGAACGTTGAGAAGCGCTTGCAATCGTAGATGGTGTCGCGTGCTTTCTAACATAATGGGTATTTCCATCAATTTTTAATAAATCGATCTAAAAATTTCTAGAAATCTTACTTCATTAGTGAGAAACAAATGTCTCACTGAAAGTTCTTTCAACTCTAAAGTTTCCTCGATACATTTCTTTTCCAAAACTAAAAAACGTACTTATCGACCGGTCTTAATTTGCAATTAATTATTATTAAAAAATAGGCAATTTCGATTGTTTTTTTTTCATTTTGTAGGCATTATTAGGGTACACTGCGTGCGTATACCAAATATTGAACAGTTTCAATAATATTTAGCTGAGTTTTTACGATTTATGTTTTAAAAAGTAATTGAATTTTCGGAAATTTTTTTTCACTTTTTCATTTTTACTATTAAAAATTTCTATCAGAAAAAAAACTGCGAATACAAAAAAGTTCCGTCTTGCCTTTTTCTATATGACCATATTTGACCAAATTTAATTTTTTGAAATTTAAAATTTGGATATCACGAGACGCGTGGACAATAATTTTCCGCGTTTTTGAGCGCGCGACCCATTCTTTGATCCGAACCCTCAATTGAAATGAAATATTTATGTTATTTTATTTTGTTACAAAATTAATAAGCCAATAATTAATCAATCATTTCATTACACAAAAAGCATTGAATAATTATTTTCATTGCATCATTTAAATAATTTTTACTTCATACTTTTCTAACAATTTGAATTATTAATAACCTTTTAAAGTATTCCAGAGAAAATTAAAATATATGTGCACACAATTTCGAAATCAAAATTTAGATACTCATTTCACAACATCGCAAAAATTTTAAAAAATAATATAATTGGAATAGAGGTATTTTAAATACTAACAAACTTTTATTATACAAACTATAGTCAATATTCAATTACATAACCTTGAAGTAAATAATCAGTCCATGTAACTCAATCAAAAGCTAATAATTAATTAAACAGTTCACAACATAAAAGCCCTCAAACAATTATTTTCATCGAAACAATCAAATGATTTTTACTTTTTATATATTTTTTTAATTGGAACTTTCATTTCTGAATATTTTGATTTATTATTAATCTTTTCAAAAAATGCCAAAAAATTTATGTTCTAATAGATTCAATAATCAATCAATTATTTCAAAACATAAAAAGCATTACACAAATATTTTCATTTAAATTTTCAATTAATTATTCATTCATATTTTTTTAATTTGTAATTGCATTACTTACAACTCAAATTATTAATAACTTTTCATACAAATTTTATAAAGAATCAAAACATATGTACATATAATTTTTTTAAATTGAATTCAGATAATCATTTCAGACCATCGCAAACATGTAATGAACTTATATAATTATAATGAATGTATTGAAAAAAATTTTTATGATAAAAATTATAGCCAATATTCAATTAGATAACCTCTAAGTGAATACTGAATTCATGTTACCCAATTAAAATTAAGTGAAATTCAATCTTTATTTAATTCAATATTGTGAAAACAATTAATCGGCTAATAATTAATTAGACAGTTTAGAACATGAAATGTATCAAATAATTATTTTCATTGAAATATTCAAATAATTTTTACTTTATATTGATATGAAAGTTTGAAATATTAATAACCTTTAAAACTAATGCCAACAAAAATTAAAGCATATATACATTGTGACGGGGTAATTTGTACCCCGCACAAATAAATCTAAAAACAATAAAATTCAGCTTCAAAATCATTTTACTGCGGATATGAGTTTGGAATCACGAATCAAATCTACGGCCTATGTGCGAACAGCGCCTTACTAGCCGAGAAGATAAGAGTTCTACAGCGAGTATTCAAAAGAATCTTAGTCTTTTCAATTATTGTATTAAATGTTAAAGACTACTGATGTCAATAACAACTTAATATCCCATCACAGCGTAATGATTCATTTTCTATTATCATTAATAATTTTCGTAAGCTCAACTTGAATTTGATTAATGTAAACCAGTTTTTAAAAGTAGAAATACAGCGTCAAATGTGACAAACTAGGGAGTTTAGGTCATCTGACCTGAACCACAGATTGTCAGACCACAGCAGGGATGTGCAGTTACGCGTAACTGGAGGTTTTTGACGTAAAATACCTAAGTGAAGTATTTTACGCAGAAAACAGGTAAAATACCTAGTAAATTAAGTGCCAAGATGGCGGTCAACTAAAGCAAAACAGAAGGAAAAAAACACTTCGGGCTTCCATACATTCCATTAGGGACGTGCAGTTACGCGTAACTGAAAGTTTCTGACGTACAATACCTAAAGGAGGTATTTTACGTAAAATACCTCAAATATATAAAATACATGTAGCAAACATCTGATTGGCTGTCTGACTCAAGTTTTCGATTTCCCTCCTCAGAGGTGGCGCCGTCATATATAGAATAAGATGTAATTTACATCATGTAGTAAACTGATGACGTAAATACCAGGTAAATTACCGTAGAAAACCAAGTAAATTACCAAGAATATTTTACTTACTTAGCCCTAATTGCGAGGGAGTAGTCTGCACGGACGAACGCCGCAGAATTATGTGCAGGACGTAAATTTGGACCTATTGGGACTCTCGAATATAAGTCGTGCCAAACGATGAGTTTCTGAGACGCCCGAACGGCCTCTCACCAATGGCTGCACATTTCGTTCATTTGCATTCTTGTTTACGCTGTTTTGCACGTCATGTCGCGTTGCGGTGAATATGTAAAAATAATTTGTTCTTTCATTAAAAAAAAAAAAAATTTAATTTTGAGACTGTGGCAAGTGGTTAAATTCCGGGTTCTCTCTTGCATACAAAAAATAGCTTTAAAATAGCTTTAAAATATTTTCACCTCTGTGAAAAGTTGTGAATAGTAGCAAGTTGGCGAAGGTTAGAGAAGACCTGCAAATCAGAGAAAAGTGAGGGAAATTTGTTAATGAGGGAACTTTAGAATAAGTCAGAGATGAAAAAAATATATTGAAATTTGAATAACCGAAAAGTATTTGTGGAATCAAACCTCGAAATATCTTTTCGGTTATAAAAGCTGAAAACAAAATTCAACAATATTTCGGGGATTTCCGACCCGAACGTAATTTCACGGTCGACGACGGGAAATTTACGTCCTTCATGTATTTCTTTACGGCGGACGCAGGTTGAGAAGAAAAATATGTATTTTTACAGAATTCTGCATATTTACTGTGTGCTACACCGATCGAATTATTTCCATCATCGCGGGATGTAAATTTACACCAACTTTTTTTACAGTGTGTGAATAAACTTTGGATTTCGCAAAGAGAGTACATTTTTTGATAAACCGGGAGAACGCCGGGAGTAGTGCTGGACGTTTACCACCTTGCTCGTACTAGCGCATGAGCAAGACTGAGCAAGAGCGGTCATTATTTAATTAAAAGCAAAGACAACTGATGTAAGCCCTACCTAATTGAGGTTAGGAGAGGGGCAAATCATCAATGTAGGAGGAGGGAGATCAGACATTAATTTCCGCTCGCGCGCCTGGTGCTCGATTTGTAGTCAGGAATGGTGACTCGGACTGGCAGAGTTTTGTTGTTACCCTGCAGGAAGATGTTGAGTTTAACCATGGACCTCTCCTCGTACTTCCGACTACTCGGCCGGGATTGGTAAATCCTCACCGCTCCTTGGTGTGACAGAAAGTAGCGGTAAGCTTGCAGGCCGTCCATGGGCGGTGACCAGGATGAAAGCGGGCGTAGTAAAGGCAGCCGGGTTTGCGCAGTCCTGTCGGGATTTCCACCCGTTCCTCGTGGAGGTTACTGTGTCGACTGCACCTCGCGCTGTTAGCGACGTCCGGGGGTGGCGGGTGCTAGACGGGTGTAGGACGGGCGAGTGGCAGCGCCGACTCGGTGGCGTAATCGCCGTGTGGACTCGTACGGGGTCCGTACGAGTTTTGGGAAGGACGTAGTCGTCAGCTGTTTCGCAGACCGGAGCAGGTCAGGGTCGGTGCTCTAAGGGAACCGGAGGTACCACTCTGGAGGTCGACGTCGCGACGATGCGTCGGGGAGCGAACGCCTCCAAATCGTCGTAAAGTCCCGAGAAATCGAGGCGACCCGACGATAAGGAGGGTGACGGAGAGGAAGGAAGGACCCGCAGGAACCGGACTCGTGAGCGAGGTGTTGGGACGCAAGTGGTGCTCACGAGGAGGATGGGATGGGGTTGTGGAGAAGAGGAGGAAGGGGAAGGAGCGGCATGCTGAGCGGGAATGTTCGGCGTTGGGAGGCCTTGGGAGGCTAAGAAGCGGCGAAACCGCTCTTTTTGGTTGGGACGGGAACGTTTGTTTTGTCGTTCTTCAGGCATACGGAACGTGGGAGGTACCTGAAGGAAGGAAGAGGACAGGAGGATATAAAGAGAGAGAGGGTACTGGGGCCTGGGGTACCACAGTATGGAAGAGAGAAAGAGAGAAAGAGGGTACCGAGGCCTGGGGCACCGCAGCACGAGAGAGAGAGAGAGAGAGTACGGGGGCCTAGCGCACCACCGTACAAGGCAGAGAAAGAGAGTACACGGGCCTGGGGCACCACAGTACTAGAAGGAGAAAGAGAGGGTACTCGGGCCTGGGGCACCACAGTACTAGAGAGAAAGAGAGAGTACTCGGGCCTGGGGCACCACAGTACGAGAAAGTAAGGAGAGAAAGGGGAGGTTGGTGCTGGAGAGGAAGGTGTACAAAAGCAGGAAGGATTCGTTTTTTCTATATTTCCTCGTTCCTTGTACAAGAAGAGATCCTTCCATTGTCGCGGGGCCTACGGCGCCACACGACCCAGTCACTCAGGTCGTTGTACAAAGCGCAAGTGCCGAGTTAGGCTCGTGCACGGCTATTTATCTGCGCGAGGGGCGTGGACCTGAGTGAAGACGGAAGCGGCTGCTGGACCTGTGATTGGCCGAGGCTCCCGAAACTGGAGTCGCAACGGAGCGGTGGGGACACCGTACTCAGTGTTTCCTTCCGTCAGGCCCGCGCGCCTCGCGCCACTTACAATATTTTACAAATGTTTAATTGGAGTTTAAAAATAGTAATTAATAATAATTTTTGATAATATTTAACAGGGATGTTTGTATAACCCTAAAGTTCAAACCTGCGTTTACGGAATTCGAATGGTGTGATTTTAAAAGAAAATGAAAATTACACATATTAGTCGCGAATACTTACATATAAACAATGGTGAGACTTAACCTAGAGCTAAATCAGTATCCGAGGAAAGTTTGCTGTCAAGAATAATAATTAAATAACATAATTTTGGGAATGATTAAAGCGTTGATTCAATGATGCTTTCGTTGAGCTCCCCTGCGTTCGCAGGCGCGTTGGAGCGAGAGAGACAGAGCGAAAGCCACGTCCTGGTGTACGTGACGGCCGGGCCTTCTCTCGTGTTGAGCACGGCGTTAGCACGTGATCGGAAAGTCCCGGCGGCCAGCTGTCAAGTGCGTTACTCGAGAGTACGTCACCGGGACAAAAGAGTTGTAGGCTATTAGCCGATTCCATGGTCTTAACAGCCCGTGCTTGTTGACTTACTCAATGGGAGAAAACAAGCTCGTCTCGAGAAAACACAGATGTCAACGATTAGAGCGGAAAATTTTCCCACTTAAGTTAGGCTTGTAACTTGAGTTGAGAATTCACGCTATTGATCGTTTAGTCAGTTGTTGTCAAATTATTTTGGGCCCACTGGCTCACAACAGGTTAGATTCCAATGTGATACATCAGAGGGTTTACAAGCCTTGAGTGTATTACTTAGTTGTAGAGAATTCCATCTTTGAATCAATTTTTTAGCTAGCTTTTGCATTGATGACAGATTTTTGGTTTTGGATACTTCTATTTTGCTGACATTTTCTCCGTGATTGATTTTAAAAAATTTTTTTGTTTGAAAAGGTGAGTTATAAAGTTGTATATTTTTTGTAGGTATGTTCATGCTAGCCACTTTCTCGACAATATCAGTAAGTTTATTTACTTTAGTTGCAATTATAGATCTTGTTTTTATATAGAAATTTAGGTTTATATTTTCATTGATTTGCTTCCTTAAGCCATCCCATTCAGAATTGTTATAATTGTATATTCTCCACAAAGGACCTAAGATGGTACTGGAATTTAGATTGGTAATAACCGGGTTATGATCTGCATTAAGGATTTGAAGAACTAAAGTTCTATTATAGTTTCTATTGTTTTTTGGTAAGAATAAGTTACGCACACTAGGTCGTCCAATTTCAGGGAAATGAGTAGGGAGTTCAGGAGCAGCAATTTGAACCCAAAGGCCTAATCATGCATTAACTAGTTCTATCCCGCTTGCATTATTTGTAAATCAATTCCATTTTCGATTTCGTCCCTTCAAATCTCCTATTTCTTTCTCTTTGTGATTTTCTCGTAGGCTTTCATCTTCTTCTTGAATTCTTTAAGATTGTTTGTCCCAAAAATAATAGATTTTTTTAATACCTCATTATCTATCCCATCTATCACGTAGTGTCTGGGAGCTTCCGTTTCAATATCACCTCTAGCAGACAACTTTCTGATAATTAAAAAATACTTCTATACAGTCTCGTCCTTCTTTATATATGTTTCGATAACCTCAAAGGGCTGAATCAAATACTTCACGTCCTTGTTGCAGATAAAAAATCTTCAAGCCTGACGTCCTGTAGTTTTGTTATCATTGGAGCCAACGATTACTCCTCAAACGAAGTCCTGTCCATCGTTTTCGTCTGAATCCGCACCTCGTCTTCTTGGAGAGTATTTAGGCCTATTAGCCCGTTGCAGATTTGAGCAATCAATATTTAGAGTGAGCTGAGTGCCAAATTACGCGATTCCGACCGTCTCTGATAATTGGCTTCGTTCTCGAAATGCGTGCTGGGTGATAAGCTTCATGAATTCGCGAGAGCGATTTTTCACGTTACCGATACAATGATAAAATTTGAAATCTCACATCCGCATCACTCCGCCAAACACTTCGCACACTCGGTTCTTCCTTCCACCCATCCTCCCATTTCCCATCGCTTGTTATCGCATAACTATTTAAAATTCGAGCTCTACATTATTTTGTTCAAAATTGGACTATTTTCTAAAATTTTAACAATTCAAATTCGAAATTTATTATAAGTAGACATATTTTTTTTGTCTGTTCACAGAGTCAAGTTCACAGGGAAGGCGTCGCGAAGTTCAATTAGGTTCGACGTCAAGGCATGGTGAAAATCCATCAAGTTCGACGAGAAGAGGGCAGCGTCAAAATCCATATAGTATAAACAGGCTCGATGGTCTCATATTCGCTAATTTACGTGATATACCAGACCTTGAAATTCCTGTTGGTGAAGAACTAGTTTTTAAATCTATCAAATTTGGTGTGAATAGTTATGGGTTCTTCAAGCCATACGTACAATATGGCCAATTTCTGATGTTTCACGAGCCCTTAAACCTTGTACAGGTAATTCTCGACATACAATGGATTAAAATTGTAGCAGACTATGCTGAAGCATACGGACTAGGTCGGTGGGCGGTGGACAGTGCTGTTCTCGCTGTTAGAGATGTACATGAACGGTACCACGGTGCAGTGGGTCATTATATTGCAGAAAATTTCCACCAAGTTGTAGGTCATAGTCTACCCGATAGACTATCATTAGACTTTAGGCCAGGAAGTTTAAATATAAACCACGAACTTGAGCTTCAAATGGGTGACCTTATCATAAAGCCCAAGAGAGGTGCCAGTTCTGGTAGTTCACAAAATGTACGTCGAGAACGCCCTCAAACACGCAGGATTAGAAGGCCTAAGCTAATGCCAACGCATACTAAACAAAACAAAAATATTTAAAAATAATGTTAAACTTAGCCATAGAATAACAATATTTAATCTAGGGTTAACCACTCTACAATATATAATGATTTACGGTAGATAATCTTAAGTAACTAGGAATTGGTAAAAAAAACTATTTGAAAAAAACTAGCAAAGAAACCATATTCTCTGACGAATCTTCATTGAAATATTATTTTTCGCCTCTTTATTATTCATACTTTTTACATGAAGGAAACATTGTGGTGAAGTTAAATGAAAAATATTTATCAATACAAAGCATAGTTTTTTATTATTCATCAATATATAAGGACTTTTTAATTGACATTACATTTTCCTTTAGTAGATAACCAATTGTAGATAATCGAAAAATTTCTCTGCCAAAATTAGCATTTCTGCGACTGTTTCGCAGTTGTTTCAGGTTGAGGGTTGTGTCTGTTTATTTTGATTTGCGAAGTTTTTAAATTTATGTTTTTATAAATAAAAAACTGAAAAATAGAGTGAATTTGTAGTTATTGAAAATCCCAAACATTTTAGTTTTAGGAAGACTAAGGTATGTAAACTTTTCGCACTTTTCTGTCACCACAAGTTAAGGGTTGCAGTACAGAACTGGATAAGCAACAAAACCGGACTTTTTCAGGAGATTGAAAAAACTTCCTATACAATCAAAATCACCATTGGAAGAAAAAACGGGTCGATATAAAGAGTTTAATTTTTAGATTTGAAAAAAAAAATGTAATTTTTTAGTAACTGAACAATTTTAATTTTAGCTTTTTATGATGAAATCGTAAATTCTTATTGATAGATTGTAGTACGGTGTCATGCGTCGTGTAAATAATTACTTAAAAATGACGCGAAAAGTAAAAAATGACATACTTCAGACCAATTAAGAAAAGACCTTAATGATGTTAAGAAGATCCTTTAAGAATTCAACGTTTCGAGAGACAAATGCTCTTCTTATCAGGAACAGGGATCCAAGTCAATTTTCAGTCCTTAGAAAAAATTGGCAAAAAAACAAAATGTCGAAGTAGATGAAAAATGTTTTTCCTGCTCTTATATTCCATCTCAAGTATTCTGCGTAGAAAATAATGAAATTGTAAAAGACAAGAAAGAAAAAAGCTATTTTTGATACATAATGAAACATATACGATACAAAAATGAGATTGAGAATAATTTGAAAAATTGTAAGTATTTACCTGTAGTTTTGATATTTCAATTGTTGATATAATAAGAAGTAATGAGGTCCAGGAACACGGACTCATTGAAAATTCTTCGAAAAAATTACTTTTTTTAAATTGAAAACAGAACAAACGTTCCGCTCCATGGTAAGGGCTATCATCAAGTGAAGGAAGGTAAGAGCATGAGGTAATAGAAACATAAGTACAGTAACGTAATAAGTCAAATATATCGGGTTCCTTAAATTTTAGTTACTAAAATTATACAATAATGATGAAGTGATGATAAGAATATGCTCAAGGAAAGAACATTGAATCTTAAATTAAAGAATCTAGTATAATGTAGTATAATCGACTTTGTACAATAGACTATAATTATTTAGATCAGTTACTACATTTAAACAATTATCACCCTTATTCTTAATAAAAAAATTTCCGCTCACAAGTCTTTTAAACTCATTCGGTTCATGGTATAAAACCAATACATGTTCCCAGTCAACATTATTTACATTATCATAAATTTGCGTTTGAACAAACTCTTTTGCAGAATTATTAGGAAGCAAAATATTTGTTATAAAATCAATATGAGAGCTGTGAAAAGATCCATGTGATAATCCAAACAATGTGTCTACGAAATTTTTAATAATGGCTATTTTATGCTGAATAGGATGGTTAGTAAAAAAGTTAATATATCTGCCTGAATAAGTATCTTCTGTGCACCAATCTGTGATAATAGTGCCATTATTGGTTTTGATGACTTCAACGTTTAAGAAGGAAATGGAATTGTTAGTTTCTATTTCGTGTGTAACTTTAAGCCTCGGATGGAAAGAATATAATTGGTGTGAAACATAATCTAATTCATCCTCAGGTAAAATAATAAAAGTGTCATCTACATAACGGAAATATGTGTGAATGGCAAAATCTAAATTTTTCATAACCATTAACTCTAAATCTTGCATAAGAAGGTCAGCTAATACAAGTGAAATGGGAGAACCCATTGGAGTCCCATGTACTTTTCTGTGAAAATTATTAATAAATTCAAAAACTGTTTGATTCATTAAAAACTTTATTCCATTTTCAGATTCAGTCAACGGTAAACCTGTAAAATTTTGAATGTGAATCCATGTACATAAAATGCTGTTCATCACTAAATTAATAGGAATATTAGTTAATAAAGATGATACATCCAATGAAACCATGATATGATCAAGAGAAACTGTTCTTTTAACTATAACGTTTTTAAACTCGATAGAAATCTTAACTTGACTTTCCGGTACCAATAAAGCTGCTTTAAGAATATTATTAAATAACTTAGCTATTTTGTAAGTGGAAGTATCAATTAAGGAAACAACCGGTCGTAATGGATAATCTGGTTTGCGAATTTTAGGTAAACCATATATCCTACGGATGCTAGTGTCATGAGTTAGTATATCACGACGTAATATATTTTTACCTAAATGATCACTGATTCTCCATGAGTTCAAGTATTTAAAAGTTTCTTTTTTTAGTTCTTTTTCTGGATTTTCATCTCATTTCTCATATGTTGTGACATCACTTGAAAAATCGTGCATTTTCCTATTATACGTTTCTTCATTAAGAACAACAGTGCTGTTACCTTTGTCTGCATGTGTAATTAAAAGCTGTTCATTAGATTTAATGAAACTTGTGTTTTTTTCATACTTTGTGCAAAAAACCGATCAGACAGTGAAATTTCATTATTCTGTAAAGAATGGATAAATTAGATTATGTTTCACACCAATTTAATTATTTTCATTCGTGGCTTAAATTTCCACACGAAATAGAAACTAACAAGTCCATTTCCTTTTTGAACGTTAAAGTTATTAAGACCAATGATGGCACTATTATCACGGACAGGTAGAGAAAAGATACTTATTCAGGCAGATATATTAACTTTCTTTCTAACCATCCTATTCAGCATAAAATAGCCATTATAAAAAGTCTCGTAGACACATCGTTTAAATTATCACATAAATCTTTTCACAACTCTAATATTGATTTTATAAAAAATATGTTGTTCCTTAATAATTATCTAAAAGAGTTTGCTCAAACTATTGTTTCTATAGCTTTTCATGGTAGTTTGTCTTTTAAAGTTGAAAGAATTTTGAGAGAATTCAACATTAAAACAACATTTAGGATTGATTCTAAACTTGATAAGTTCATAAAACTAGGTAAACATTCTCTTAACATTTTTCAGCTTAGTAGTGTTGCATATAAAACTGTTTGTTTAAATTGTGATTATTGCTACGTAGGTGAGACTGGTAGATTACGTTTCACTAGAACCAAAGAACATCACGATAATTTCAGACACAATCTTAAGAATCATAACGTTATTGCAAAACATCAGGTTCAAACTGGTCATCAATTTAATTGGGAACATGTATCGGTTTTACATCATGAACCGAATGAGTTTGAAAGACTTGTAGCGGAAACGTTTTTTATTAAGAATGAGGGTGGTAATTGTTTAAATGTAGTAAGTGATATAAATAATTTAAGTCCATTATACAACGTAATACTAGATTCTTTAATTTAAGATCCAATGTTTTTTCCTTAAGCATATTCTTATCATCATTTCATCATTATTGTATAATTACCTATATACCTATCTACCCTTCACCTATATACCCATCCACACATCACTACTTTCCAACCGAGCAATTCACGCCTATTCCGAAAGGGAAACGGCCTAATGATATAATAATAATATAAATAATAATATTATTTATTACTATTAGCGACGAAGACGCAGTACTTGCAAATTTTATTCAACTTGAAACTAGATCGGGTAACTGCAGCCCGGCATACAGTGTTAGCCGGCGCATTGTATTTTACACAAGCAAAAAGAAAACTCAATTTTCAATTACAACGAGAAAACAACAAGATTATTTTTCGAAAAATATCTTTGCTCCCGCGGGTAACATTGCTTTCAGATTATATGGTTCAAATATTACATTAAACAATGCATCCTCGTATCTGACGAAAACCCGAGTCGTTTTATTCCCCCAACCCGATTTTACAGCAATTACAAAAAAATTGATATAAAAATGGTATCCCTTGACGTCAAGAATCATTTACCGTCCCAAGTATTTCTTTGTTGTCTTTTTATTTTCATAATAAACAATATATGTGGCTAAAATTTTATAAAACAATATAAGATCAGGTGTTCTGGCTAATATTGAATGATGGCACTAAAGCCCTTCTCTCAATTACACTACGAGTTGAAAATTAAAACAATTGCATTATTTTGAAAAAATTCAGACTTATCTGGGTCACACAGATTTTTGGTCGTTTTCTGGAAATTCAACAAAATTACTGGAAACTTGGTGCGCTTATTTAAAAATTTACCAATTGAAAATCGCAGCCAAAAATGTTATATTATACATTCAAAAAATTTTAGATACTAAGTTTAAAAAAAAAGCTTGTGCAAGAGAACGTCTTGTTGAAATATTACCACAAAATCTTTTAAAGATATTGTGAAATTTTTTTTCGTATTAAAAAGTTGAAAATTTAAACAACTTGCGTTCGCTCGATTTTTTTTCTGATAAAACAATTTTTGTAAATTTGAAAAAAAAACTAAATATCAACAAAAAAAACGGCAAAAACATTCAAATTGCCAAATAGTTTTTTCAACAGACATCAAACGGGTATTTAATATTTATTCACTGAGGGCCAAAAACGTATCACTTTTCCTGATGCAAAGTACTGAATAAATGTTCATAGTTAAAAATCATATAAAAGTATCTAAAAAATTCACAATTTGTATTAATGGATTCTGGAATTAAGTTTGGCTCTGAATGAATCTAATTGTAAATATACATATGAATAAGTATAGCCAAGTACTTCGGAGATAGTGATAAGATTACCATTATCAGTACAATTACATGGAATGTCATTCCAACTTTGTGAACGGTACTGTATCACTTAATACTATAATTTAAAACAAAAGGACTATGTTACAACAAAAATAAGTGTTGAAAAATGCTGAATATTGTAATTTTAAACTCTAAAAATCACTTCTAAAAAGGGAGGTGAACATGTTGCACAATAATACTAATAAAAATATGTATTATACTGATTATTTAATTGAATTTGTTCTCTTGGATAATGATTATTTTTAACACTAAACAATATCTTTTTATCAATTACTGCAAGAATTTACTAACGTGGATTTTAAGATAGGTCGACGTTCAATTTGTTGATGATTAATAAAAATTTAGATATCATCTGTTTATTTGATTGAAATTATCACTTATTACTCACTCAGGAAAATGTTTAATCAAGTAACTCAACTCTATTTTGATAAATGACAAATTGATTTTTAAATTTAGAAATTTTCAAATTATTAGATCTTTATATATACAACATTTTTTATTTCTAAATTTATTGGACTCTTACATATACTATAATTTTAATGAAAGGGGCAATCCTATGAATGTCATTTCCATCAATTTGATTTGAATTAATTCGCAATAATTTGACGCCGTTTCTTTAGAATAATAAGGATCAAATTATTATTCAAACTTCTTATCAAATCATTATTGAAGGTGGTATAATTATGTATTACAATCAATTCTTGAAATCAAAATCATCTTCGCAATTTTCATTTTAGAAAATTCGTATGCAGTTATTAAGGAATAACTACTACGTTAAAATAAATGTTATCATCAATTTAGGTTGAGTCTTTCATAATGGTTTTGAAATGTTATTCTTTTTGCAATTGTAATTAATTTAGTAAAAAGTTCTTTCCTTTTTATCACGCGTGAATTATGATTAATGTGCATTAATAAGTATGTTTTCACAATATAACTAATCAGAAAGAAATTTAATAATTTGATGGATTCAGATTGAAGGCATTATCTAAATCAGATATAAATCCTAGACACCAAATATAGACAATATTCATCGTATGATAACAATCACTGATTTTATGATAACAAAGATTATGTGTTTATAAAAGATATTGCACCTTCCTGCATTTGATCAGTTTTGTACATTAAAAGCTTTTATTTATTAAAACTGTTAAAATTGCTTGGTCAAGGATATATACAATATGAAAGGTAATTACATAATTCTACAAATATATTTTAAAGGAACCATGATTGATAAATATTACATGACTATTTTTCTTTAACTTTCTAATTTTCGCAAGAAACCTCACGGTTTTATTTTATACTAATTTTGAAACAAAAATTACAGTAATTATATAAACATTATTCAAAAGAGACAATTTAAAATTTTAAATTTTAAAATTTCTTTTTGTATCTTTTTGGATACATTGCCAGTCTCAAGATAAATCAAGTGAGGCTTTTACTTTATCCTTTAATTAGGTAAACAATTTTTTTTCGGTTTCAAGAAAATATTTTTCGCAGCTTATGAGGTCCAAACTACTTATAAGGTAAACGTCCCAGTAAGCATGACCTTATAGTCCCAGTCATCGTGACGCTAATATTCTTGCTTCTTATCTCATTTGGATGAATTGATAATTCTATTGATACTATATAAAATGCTAAAAATAAACAGTTTTAATCATTAAATTTACTTTTATCCTATTTTTTGATAATATATTCAAATCATGTCCAAGCCCTACGATTCACAGTGTGCTTCAACCAATCATAGGTAATATATATCTTAATGAAATTTGGCTAAGGCACTTCATTTGTATGTATTTTAGGCTTTGAAAAATGAAAAACGAAAATCACAGAAGATCCTGCTCCCGAAATAGCTTCAACTCAAATTTTCAGTTTATTAATTATATTTAACATGGTTATCATGCACGCAAAAGTAAAAATACTAGTTAAGAAAATCAAGGGTAAATCGAAGCAGGAGAACACTTCTCCCCCACCTTGATTTTCGCCGCTCTCCCCCCTTATCCTCAACCCTAAAGGCTGAATGTCTGATTCTACCCTTCCTTCCACTGCGAATCTCTCCGTCTCCTCCTGCGCTTGCATATTCATGACTACATAGTCTATCACCAATACTCCTGCATTACTTACATATGTATACTCTCCCTCTTCGTCTCCTCTTACAATACCATTCACCACCACCCATCCTCTATTCTCCATCCAGTCCCTTAGAATCTCCCCCTCCTTATTTATTATCTTATCCTTCGATTTCCTTTCGAAGCTCTCCCCTTCCCTGTTAAGGCTCCCTTTCCTCCCCATCCTCGCATTAGGCCCCCCCCCCTAATTACGAACATACCTTCCTCTCTTTCGTCGAGAAAGTCTTCTACCCTTTTTTAAATCCTTTCCATCCCATCCTTATTGTACACTGTCACGAACTTACACGTTACCCGGTCCTATCTTTACTGCCCTCATATGCACGCCCCCTCTCCCTCTCCATTAACTTTTTCCTGTAATCCATCCCTAACCACGGTTATAATTCCCCCGATAGTCCTTCCTTTCTTCGTCACTCTGACCGCCTTCTGGAGTCTCCACCTATAAACCCTTGGCAGCTTTGGCTCTAATCTATCCCATTCCTTCCTCTCTACCCACGTCTCCACCAGTCCCACAACATCAAATTTCTGGATATACTTCCAGAACTCTCCATCTTTCTTCTGTACTCCTGGTAAGTTTCACTACAGCACCTTCACTACTCCTGCATCCTGCTTTACCCCCACCTCCAGACTTTCTACGTAACAAATTCCCCTGCACTTCCCTCAACACCTCTTTCTCCTTCTTCGCACACACATTTTTTCGTCCACTTTTATATTTTCCGATATTCTACCTTCGCCGCTCTCCCTTCACTTCTCTCCCTTCTAGCCCTGTCTTTCAGCATTCTCAGCATTCGCTTTTCTTCCTCGTCGAATCTTCATCGATGAAAACCCCCTTATCCTATTTTTATTTCGCATTACCCCCACTTCTCTTCCCAGCTGTCCAATGCCACACCCGCTGCTTCCTCCTCCTTTCTCCCCTCCAACCTAATTTTACCTACCTTGCCTTTGAACCAGCCTATGCTCTGTAGCAGCGCTTCCACGCCCTCCCTTCCTTCTCCGCATTTTAGCTTCAACCCTATTATCACAATATTATTTCTCCTGTCTTCCTTCTCCTTTTCTCTCCATTCTCAACTCCATTCCCCTTATACTTTCCCGATCCACACTCTCCTCCTCTTCATTTTTAGGCTCCCCACTTTCTCTTCTATCATATTCTTTACCCTCTCCCAAATACTTTTCTTCTAGCCCTTCCCCTCTCACCTACTTCCATTTACTGCCTGCCCTCCACCCTCTCAAGCCTTTTTTCGTCTTTTCCTTCCAAACTCTAATCTCCTCTTCCATGTGCTTCTCTTTAACTTTTTTCCCCTTCCTTGCCAACACCACCTTACTCACTAATCTTTCTACTTTCTCCCTCAGCTCTTTCACCTCCTTTTCCCATTACTTATCTCTGATTCTCAAGTCCTCCCTCATAAGAAAAGTACACTCGAACTCCAAAAATACGAGAATCTCGGTAATCGAGAACTCCAAATATACGGGCGTGAAAGAGGCTCCGACTCCTGCGACGTTTAGATTTCGGGGGTAATGCGTGAGAACGCACACATGCCTACTGCGCGCATGCGCGCGTATGTAATTCGCAATTAACAAACGTCAAATTCAAAGCAGCACGCATTCGCGCGCGCCTCACTCTCGACTAGGATCAGAAAAAATTCCGCTCACTACTTTGGAGTCGGGACGCTCATATCTATGGAGTGCTCGTATCTTTGGAGTTCGGGTGTATATAAGTAAAGTTAACTCGGTTGGTATGTAATTCCTGCTGAATATACGCGGTAAAACGCGAATGATAAAATGCAGTTGTCAGTGAGTCCTTGAAGAATGTAGTGTGAAGGAATACTGTTTGGTAAGAGCGATGGGTGACAAGGATTTTTTAAAAATCTGCATGACGGTTTTCCCAGAAAACTATTGATCCGAATTAGAATGTGGTGTTGAAGACTCAGATGGAATCAGATTCAAATTTTCCTACGAAAACGAGAAGATCCAAAGGTGGTAGTACTGGTAAGAAAGAAGAATTCATAAGTGTTCATAGGTTGATAATGCTGTCAACAGTATTTCAAATAAAAGAAATATATCAAAATATTGATCTTTCATTCAAATTAAATAATCTCAAAAACATAACCTTCGAGCTTGTTTGAGACTTTGAATTTTTACTCATTGTTAATGGTATGCATAGTTTGCATTGTAAATCGCAACATCAATGTATCCCTGTCCTTATTGCTTTGTAACACTCAGAAATCTAAGAGATGGTCAAACTGAAGTCGTACAAGTGTATGATAATGAGCAGCAAAATGTTATCAGTAGAGGTTATGCCAAAACTATAGAAACTGGTATTGATTGCATCACTTAAGAAACTTGCAGAGATTTAAGAAGAGACAATGATATGTTTTGCTCTATGCGGGAAAACATGCGAAGCTACTTCCATAGCTCAGTGAATCCACAATTTTTTAATTGTGCATTGTAGATAGTAAAAAAATGTCTCATTGTTAAGCTATACATCTTACCAAGATATTTCAAGCACCTGTCGTAGTACAGCTCACTCTAGTTTTTAAAATCGTTTCAACATTGTTTATGATACAGTTATTTTTCAGCAATCAATGATGGTACCAGTAAATAGTGTTTAAGCTTTTTTTGCGTTTAAATGCATATATGTCATTTTTGATATAATATTGATCATTTTGCGTGCATGGTCGCCCCATTAAATAATTATAAAAAGCTGAAAATTTTATTTGAAGATATTTCGGGAACATAATCAGCTGCGATTTTCGTGTTTTCACGATTCAAAGCCTACTATGCATACATGCATACTACGACATGTAATTTATCCTAACAAAAAACTGTAACTCAAATGAATTAAGCTGTTTAAACAATTGTCAATGAAGATTATTTTTTCGTATAATATACCGCCATAATGTTTCATATTACAGACTTCTATTTAATTGCCAGTCTCCTACTGGCTGGACTAGTTTACACAGCAGCAAAAAACCATGACAGTTTTGATGAGCAAAATCAGGTTGAAGAAACAACAGGTGCATTGCAAAATCCAGAAACATGTCTAGGATCCTGTCCAGCATATAACTCCGAAGATGGTGCAATTCTTTTGCAAAATAAAGATTGTACCAAATACTGCATATGTGGTGGCGGAAGAGCTACAGTCAATGTTTGCCCAGACGGTCTTCACTTCAGCTTGGAAGAACAAGTTTGCACTTGGCCATCGGATGCAAATTGCGAAGAAGATGATGTTATAAAAGTAGATAAAGGTGACCTTCAGTTTTATAATTCAAATTCATTGAATAACGTTGACGAGAAACCTGAAGCTACAACCGAATCATGGAGGAATCCTGACACCTGTAAGGGTTATTGCCCTGCCAAAGATCCTGAAGATAAAACGATCTTATTGGAAAACAAAGATTGCACAAAATACTGCAGTTGTAGCAACGGCAATCCAATAGTCAACATTTGTCCAAAAGGACTTCACTTTAGTTTAAAAGAACAAACATGCACGTGGCCGAGAGATGCAAAATGCCCACAGACCCGGTCAGATGAACCGATGTATGATTGGTTCCATTTTCCAAGAAATTATTGAATAATAGCAAGAATAGCGCGCTTATTGATGTTTCTTATTTTGATTGCCTGATTATCAAATTAAAGTATACAATTAAATTTCAAGTACTATAAAATATAATTAATAATCATAAGTTAAAATAAATATTGAAATAGCGTTTTTCATACCATTTTAATTTATTTTAATTTTAGTTCTGATTGTAGATTTAATTTTAATTGATTTTCAGTAATTTTACTTACTTAATAATATTGTTTTAAGACATTCAGAATTTCTCAGTCTTACTGATGTTTTTCATTTTCGACACTGATCCAATTGTAAATTTTGAAAATTAAAAACTCTGATTTTAAAGATTTTCAATTCGAAGTTATGCAACTCTGAAGAGTTACAATTAAAACTCATTTGAAATTAAAAGTTCTCCAATTTTGAAGAGTTACAATTGAATATTCTTGAATTTTGAAAATATAGAATTGCAAATTATTCAATTTTGAAGGTATATTTGTACGTTTCTTAAATATTTTAATTTTGAATATTTGCAATTAGAAATTCTTGAACTTGGATGATTTTGAAAATCGAAAGACAAGTTTTCAATGGAAATCCTGTGATTGGCTTCTAGAACTTCTGGGCCTCAATAATTATGAATATGAATTCTAAATATACCAAATTGCAGAAATGATGAATACAAAGCATCAAAATTACAGAATTTTTATTTATAAAACTTAAAACATGCATAATTTTCAATTTAAAAAACTAACATATCTTTAATTTTTAATTTTGAAATTCAATGTTCTGAAAGTTTGAAGAGTTACAATTGAAAATTCTTGATTTAAAAATATATATAATTGGAAATTATTCTATTTTCAAAATTTATATTTTGCAGGTATGTGATTTTTAACAATTTTTGTTGTTGAATAGGTCAATCATGAATATTTAATATTAAAAACTCTTCGATATTGAAGATGTGTAAATAAAAAATTTAAATGATGTTTTTGAAAGTCAAAAGACAAGTTTCCAATTCCAAATTTTCCGAATTGAAAAATTGTTCAATGTAAATCTTTAAATTGACAGAATTCTTAATTGTAAGACTCAATATTTATATAATTCTTAATTGTAAATATTATAAATTGAAGAGCTCCCTTATAGAGGGAGGTTTCTAATTACATTAATTTTGAAGTCTGCTTTTTTGACATATCTCAATATGTTTCGACCACAGGAGCTCAAAAAACACATTTTTTTTAAATGGTCGTGTGTATGGAACTTTTTTCTGTTCATCATATCTTGAAAATACATTTAATATTCAGATCTCATAGGATTGCGAGCTAGATCGACCATTCAGAAAAGGTCTTTTTTCAGTTTAGAGATTTCAAAACAAAATTTTACCTTCTTTTCATGAGAAAAACTTTTTTTTCTATCAAAATCCAACAATACGATATCCAGGGTATTTGTTTGCGTCTTCGAGACGCATCGATCACCCTTTTCTTGAAAATTTTATGACCTACCAGTACCGATTTATAAAGTTAAAAAAAACATGATTTATTCTGCTTATATGAGAAAAACTTTCTTGATATTCAAATGACAACAATATTATATGTAATGTATTGGGTTCGTGTCTTCGAGATGCATCGATCGACCTAAGACCGATTTACCAAGTTCCAACAAAATTGTTATATTCTGTTTATATGAGAAAAACTTTGTCTCTTATTAGAAATACTACAGTACTGTATCTGACATGTTTGTTCGCATCTTCGAGACACGTCAGATGATCTATCAACGTGCCTTCCACGATCTCTTATGATTCAGCAATACCGATTTATAAATTTAAAAAATATATAGTTTATCTTCTTGATATAAGGAAAACTTTTTTAATATTGGGAATACAACAGTAATGTATATGATATATTTTCTTGCGTCTTCGAGACGTATTGAATGCTCAATTGAAAAATCTTTCATTACCTAACATAACCTACCAATATTATTTATACATTTTTTAAACAAAATTCACAACATTTTTACAATGTTTGTACTTTTTAAATTGACCTTGTTCATAGGAGGTTTTTTTATATTGGGAATATAACAGTACTGCTTTTGGTGTAATTGTTCGCGTCTTCGAGACGCGTGGATTGATTTATTGACGAACTTTCGATAACCATTTTTGTTTAATTAATAGTGACTTAGAAAGCTTAAAAAATGTTTCATTGTTTATTGTAACAGAACACATCGATTGACATTTTGTTGGGCTCTCTGATTTTCTAAAAATAAGATTTTCGATAAGACATTTCTAATGTAAATCATCAAATAACAGAATGTTTAATTGTAAAACTTAAATCTTGAATAAATTTTATTTGTAAAACTTAAAATTTGTCTTATTTTCAATTGTAAATTTAAAAAATTGAAAACTCTTTAATTTCAGAATTTGCAATTCAAAGTTTTAAGACTTTAAACAGATAGAATTGAAAATTTGCAAGATTTGTGGCAAAATCATTTTTTTTTTAAGTGTTAAATAATTGACTCCTCATAAATTTGACACAACTGACGGTTTTAGAAAAAATAAGAAGAACATGTTAATTCGTGGTTTCTAAAAATTTTTCCTGGCCATTCAAATTTTCATATTCAAGTCCTTAAGACCGAAAAATATGAAATTGAAGATATTCAAAAAAGAATTTAAAAAAAAAAGTATTTAAAGTGGCAACAGGCTAATTTTGTAATGTTTTAATTTCGAATCAGAACCACAATAATTCTAACATAACTTTAATTTCAAGTGCTTATAAGGTTTTACAAAGAAAAACATTCCAAATCGAAGTTGAGTGATTTTAAATTGGCAACGTTGACAAATGTTCAAAAAATAATTATTAAAAATTGCAGAAGAATTTAACTTTTATATCTTTCAAAATAAGGTCATTTCAAATTGAAAATCTTAATAGTCAGCTTTAGGTTTGAAGTATACATAATTGAATAAGTTTCAACTGACTATAATATAACTTATAATTATAACTTATAACTAAAAGGGTTGAAAATTTAAAAGCTCAAAATTCAAATTGTTAAAAAATGAATAATAGGAGAATGAAAGCGTTAAAAAATAAATACAAATTCAAAACCCTGAAATTGAAAACTTTTTGAGTTGTGTTTTCAAAATGAAACAATTTTAAATTCTGTGCACAAAAACTTAGCAGATTTAAAGTTGAAAAGCTTAAAAAATTATTTAGCTATTTCAAATAAAATAGAAATTGGACAATGCAAGTTGCAAAGGCTTCTGTTTTTTATGCATTCTATTCATTCTTCATTATATTTATACAACATTTTTAACTTAAAACGTAAATTCATGTGAATTCAGGCAATTTCTATCTTCCCAGTCTATTTATCTCTGAAAAGCTTATCAATGCATCTTCTTCCACAATCAGCTTTAGATTTGACCAACAAAATAAATGTAAAAAATAGATAAACATTATTGCTTTCCGTTTCTTAATTTAGAGAAATAAATATGTCACTTTTATTATTTATTAGTAGTAAGAATGAAAGACATAATTACATTTTTATTTGAATAGCAATGTTTACCTTACATTCGAAATAGACTATCAATTGCAAAATCTTAATGTCTTTGTACATTTCTTGCCTGTTTTATTGAAAACATAATTTGGTTATCTTATGCAGACTCCCAGAATCAAGCAATACAGAAACGGGATAACTGATTGGCACAAATGTCAATTCTGCAGTTTACTCAAATATCTTTTACATTACACTTGAACTTGGATTTAATACCAGTTTTGGGCTTGCTGTGTCCTTCAAACTAAATCCTGAACGTCCAAACGTAAACGCTCAGGACCACATGAATGATTTTTGTTGGATTTGTACGCATGACGCAACCTGATGCAACTAATGCGCTGAGAGTGCGGTCCTAATGCTGTTTGTCACGCTTGACTCAGCACTGCCGTTCTTTCAGTCCCCCGGCTCCTCTCATCGTGAAACCGCTGAGGCATGAATTCTGGGTACGAAGTAAATCCGGACTGACTAAATCTGAGTTTCGTGTATATTTTTATTGTTGGAAACTGTCGACTTCAGATTACACTTACGTTTTTCGCATACTAATTGAACTCAATAACTAAAGAGATATTTGCAATTATTTTCACTGTAAAGTATTAATTTATGAATTACATAATTGACAATTTACGATTCAACAGAAAAAAACACAAGTTTTGTCAATTATACATTTTTTTATTGCATGTATATTTCAGAGTTTAATCTACTCGTGCAGAAAGTCTTTTCATGAACAAAAATAAAAGAAAGGCTGAATCTAAGATAATCAAAAAAAATTTTTAAATTATCAAGGTGGCTGAAAAACTTCATTTTCAAAACTCCCTGACTTTTCAATGATTTTTCCCTGGCCAATTTTCCATTTTTCCTGACCATTAATATTCGAAGACGATAGTTTTAATCTAGTGAGATTTTTTAGATAGAATCTTTTATAAACGGAATAAAACAATTTCAGATTAAAATTTATGTATTTTTTATTTATTTATTTACGTCAACTGAAAAAGATGACCATTCAAAAAATAGTACATTTATCGAAAAAATAGTTAAATTTCTTGAAATTAGTTGAATTTCCAACCAATTGGTAGAAATTTTAAATACAAAAGATTATACTAAGACCAAATAGTTGAACTTTTAACCAACCAGTTGAATTTTCAACGTACAAAGATGCAATTTTCAACAAAATAGTTGAATTTTTAAGCCAAACAGATGATTCTTTCAGAAGCAGTTGAATTTTGAACAAACAGATGAATTCATAACGAAAAATGTAATAAATAATACCAAAGATGTGAACCTTGAAGTTTCTATAAAATTTGTGAACTTTCAACCAAAGAGATGAATTTTCATGCAAAAGGAAGAATTTTCAACCAAACAGTGCAATTTTCGTCTTTCGACTAAAAGAGATGACTTTTTAACAGAATAGGAAATTCTTTAACAAAATAGTTAAATTTGCAACAGATTAGTTCAATTTTCAATCAAATAGTTTCCTTTTTAAGCAAAAAAGAGGAGTTTTTAGAAGAACGTTGAATTTTCACCCCCGAATAGTTGAATTTTCAACAAACGGATGAATTCTCCATAAAAAATTTAATCGTTGATGTATCAACCAAACAAACTAGTTTCCTACGAGATAATTGAATTTTCAGCCAAATAGTAGAATTTTCTGAAAATAATTAAGTTTTTAACGAAATAGGTGAGGTTTTAAGCAAATTGTTGAATTTTCAACCTACAAGGATGGATTCCCACAAAAATGTGATTGCTTAGATCTGAACGAAGAAATATTAAATTTCTAATAATAGGGGTGAATTTTAGAACCAAACAGACGATTTTTAAACGGTAAAGATTCAATTTCTATCAAAAAAGGCAAATTTTCGAAAAAAATATGTGACTTTTCAAAAAAGCGTTGGATTTTCGACTAAAAAAGATAAATTTTTAACAAGAAATGAAAAAGTTAACTTTTCAATCAAACAAAATCTCCCCTAGGGTCTGCAAAACCTTGTAGTTGGTGGGGAGGCTTAAGCGTGTGGGACATGGGGGTCAAAAGGACCTCGGCCTGCATGCGTATGGATATGAATGAAAGGATCCCTATAAACAGGCTCTCCTGGGTGAGAGGAAAAGGATCCCTATAAACGGGCTTTCTGGTATGCCTGAATACGGTATTGTAGAAGGGTGAAAGAGTCTAGCTGACACGGGTCTTCTGGCTCCCTGGGTTGAGGCCCCTCCCTGACCGATTTACAGCTTTGAAATCGGAACAGGAATGACCTGCGGCCCGCATAGCGACCAAGAAACAACCCTTCGTTTGTCCTGGTGGTCTGCAAGCGGATTTTTGAACATTGAGTGTCTTACTCAATATGACCACCCCGTAAGTCATGGGCGCAGAATGATCGTGTTCGTGGCACTTTGGCACCTAGGGCTTACGAAGGTGTCCTCACGGCCTCTCAGGGACACTGGATGACCTCTTCGAGTATTCAGTCTCACCCCTGCATGTGGGGCTCTGCAGGGGCGGACCTTTTATTTCCCTAGCTTCTCGTGGGATCGACATAATTCACGCAAAACCAAACCAACAATTGAAGGAAGGAGGAAGAAAGTTAGTGGCGGGAGGGAGAGGGGTTGGGCCTTAAAGGGTCAAACACAACCCTTTTCTCCCCATCTGTCTCTCCGGCAAGCCAAATTCAGGTGGCGGCTGTACCCCAGCTCCTTCGGGAGCTGAGGGATCGACGGTCCCTCTAAACGAGGCTATGTTAACGGGAGAGGCTAATCAGTCCCCCAACAAAAAGAAGCGGCTTAACGGTTCCCTGAAAAGGAGACTGAAGAGGCAAGCGCAGCAGGCTAGCAGAGCAGCTGCAAGAGCTGGGACTTTGGCAGCTGCAGGGCCGACATCCAGCACTGAGGCCCAGAAGAGAGGTAGGGGCTCAGAGGACACCCCACTGGGGGTGGCTAAGACTCGGAAGAGGCACAAAGCGGCCCAGCAGCCGATAAACAGAGAGTCGTCGGGAGCTGGACTGACGGCTGCTCAGAGGACTAACCCCCTGAGGATGGTGGTGGCCGATGCAAATTTGACTGGAACAGTTGAATTTTAAACCAATAAGATGAATTTTTGACCAAAAAGATAAATTTTCAACCAAGAAGATTAATTTCTACCAAAAAAAGACGAATTTTAAACTAAAAAAGATCATTTTGAACCCAAAATTGAAAAATTACATTTTTAGTCAGAAAATTAATGTCCAATTAAAGAGATGAATTTTTAACTAAAATTATAGAATATTTAACTGGAATAATAGTTGCATTTTCAGTTTAAAAAAATTCCTTTTCATTTAAATAAAATCCCAGTTTTCAATGAAATAGCTCAGATTTCAACCAAAGAAATGAATTTTTAATTAAAAAGTTCAACTTTCAACCAAGGGATTTTATTTCCAACCTAAAAGATAAATTTTCAACTAAAATTATAAATATTTAACTGAAATACTTTAATTTTTAACAGAAAAGAAGAATTTTTAAACAAGAAGATTAACTTTCAAAGAAAAAGATAATTTTCTAACAGAAAATCGATTTTTCAACAAAATACGTGGATTTTCAATGAAATAGTTGAATTTTCAATTAGAAAAAAAAAATGTTATACAAATTGTTGAATTTTGAATTAGGAAAGATCAATTTTCCATAAAAAATGGAACAGTTAAATTTTCAGTCAAGAAATTAATTTTCAACCAAACTGATGAGTTTTCAACTAAAATAATGAATCCTCAACTGGAATAGTTGGATTTTTTACCAAATAGATGAACTTTCAACCGTAAAGAATTTTTTTCTACAAAAAAAGACGAATTTTGCAAAAAGTACATCAATTTTCAAACAAATAGTTGATTTTTCATCCAAAAAAGATCAACTTTCAACCAAAAATATAACACTTAAAGTTTTCTGTTAAAAATCTAATTTTTAACAAAACAAAAACGAATTTTTAGCAAAATAGTTCAATTTTCTACTGAAATAATTAAATGTTTAGTCGAAAAAATTGATTTTCAGCAAAGTAGTTACATTTTAAAACAGAGATGAATTTCCAATTAAAATAATGAATCTTCAAACAAAAAAATTAATTTTTAACAAATAAGTTTAACTTTTAACCAAGTAGTTGAATTTTTAGCCAAGAAAGGATGAACTTGCAACGAATGTAACAAAATCTTCAATTATAATTCAAAAATATTTCTTCTTTGAATACTACTCTACCACAAAAAATTGGAAAAGGTTTTTCTTATAATGGAACAAAATAAAAATGAATATTAAGTAATTAATATTAATATTATTAATATTAAGTATCTCTTTGGATGGATGAGAATCCATAAACCGTAAATAAGCAAATAAATCCGTTACTAATAAACAAACGCATATGCCCTGCGACTGTAAATAAAGTAGAAATAACTTTTGTAAATTGACAAAAATTATATAAATGATGAAAACTTGAATTTTACTGCGATCAGAATAAATTCCCGGTTTTTAAAATAAATTCCCGGTCATTTCCCGGTTTTTCCAGGACAATAAAATTCCCGGTCATTTCCCGGTCAAGTCGCCACCCTGAAAACAATCCGAATTCTTCAAGCTTTAGGCAGCGTTTTGGAAGCGTTTCGAGTTAATCGAATTTTTAAGTTTATAAATCTCGAAGCATTGAGAATTTAGATGCGTTTTGTAATTGGAAACGTTCCGTTATTAGAAGAATTTGAATTTAAAAGCGGTTTTAAAGGCTTAAGGTATTTTTTCAAGCGTTTTTACCTGGAAGCAGCGTTTCATACTTGGAAAAGTTGAAATTGCAGAGCGTTTCCTTCTCAAAATAATTAAGCTACTTCAATTTACATTTATTTACCGTCACGTCGCCACCCTGAAAACAATCCGAATTCTTAAGGCTTTAGGCAGCGTTTTAGAAGCGTTTCGAGTTCATCGAATTTCGAGGTTTATAAATCTCGAAAATTTGAGGATTTAGAATCGTTTTGTAAATGGAAACGCTCCTTTATTATAAAAATTCTAATTTAAAAGCGGTTTCAAAGGCGTAAAGTATTTTTTCAAGCGCTTTTCACATGGAAGCGTTTCATATTTGGGAAAGTTGAAAATCCAGAGCGTTACATTTCGAAATAAAAAAGATACTTTAATTTACATTTACTTGCGGTCAATTCACCACCTTGAAAACAATCCGATTTATTCAAGCTTTAGGCAGCGTTTTGGAAGCGTTTTGAGTTTATCGAATTGTTAAGTTTATAAATCTCGAAGCATTGAGGATTTAGAAGCGTTTTGTAATTGGAAACGTTCCGTTATTAGAAAAAGTCGAATTTAAAAGCGGTTTTAAAGGCGTAAAGTATTTTTTCAAGCGCTTTTCACCTGGAAGCGTTTCATACTTTGAAAAGTTGAAAATACAGAGCATTTCTTTTTCGAAATAATAAAGCTACTTCAATTTGCATTTACTTGCGGTCAAGTCGCCACCTTGAAAACAATCCGAATTCTTCAAGCTTTAGGCAGCGTTTTAGAAGCGTTTCGAGTTAATCAAATTCTGCAGTTTATAAATCTCAAAACATTGAGTTTTTAGAAGCGTTTTGTAATTGGAAACGTTCCGTTATTAGCAAAATTAGAATTTAATAGCGGTTTTCAAGGCGTAAAATATTCTTTCAAGCATTTTTCACCTGGAAGCAGCGTGTCATACTTGGAAAAGTTGAAATTGTAGAGCGTTTCCTTTTCGAAATAATAAAGCTACTTAAATTTACATTTACTTAAGGTCAAGTAGCCACCCTGAAAAAATCCGATTTCTTAAAGCCTTAGGCAGCGTTTTGGAAGCTTTTCGAGTTCATCGAATTTCGAAGTTTATAAATCTCGAAACATTGAGGATTTAGAAGCGTTTTGTAATTGGAAACGTTCCGTCATTAGAAAAGTTCGAATTTAAAAGCGGTTTTAAAGGCGTAAAGTATTTTTTCAAGCGTTTTTTACCTGGAAGCAGCGTTTCATACTTGGAAAAGTTGAAATTGCAGAGTTTCCTTTTCGAAATAATAAAGCTACTTTAATTTATATTTACCTGGACTCTGGATGGGGGAAGGACCCTGGACAGTGACATATTCGGCAAATTCGGCCGCGAGGGTGTCGGAGGTTGTTCTCGAGACATCAGAATGGGTCGAGGACGAAACTTGGGATTCCAATTGTGGATGCACAGAAGACGATCCCAACGAGTCCTCGGCCTCATAATCACTATCGTAGGACGAATCCTCTGCATCCGCTCCACTTCCGGTCCCCAGAACTGTGCAATCGACATATCTCTGTAAAAATAAAATTAAAAATAAATAAATAATCTGCATAAAATTATAATTATTGTCACAACTACAAACTCTTCCGAACTTAACAAGTACAATAATAAATTTTGAATTCTGATGGATAATTTTTTACAAAAAAGTACAGCTTGTAGAGAAATGAGTATGACAACTGGGTAAAGCCCACTTTTTTCGAAAATCGTTTTTTTTTCAGTTTCAAGTACTTTAGGTGAAGATCTATCGAAAAATATTCAAAAACTTGAAAAAAAATTCATTTTGCCAAAAAACGTGGTTAAAGTTGAGGTGGTTGTAGAGAAATGATTATGACAACTAGGTAAAGCCCACTTTTTTCGAAAATCATTTTTTTGCAGTTTTAAGTACTTTAGGTTAAGATCTATCAAAAAATGTTCAAAAAATGGAAAAAAAATCATTTTGCCAAACAAACGTGGTTCAAGTTGAGGTGCTTGTAGAGAAATGAGTATGACAACTAGGTAAAGCCCACTTTTTTCGAAAATCCTTTTTTTGCAGTTTCATGTACTTTAGGTTAAGATCTATCGAAAAATGTTCAAAAAATGGAAGAAAAAAATTCATTTTGCCAAACAAACGTGGTTCAAGTTGAGGTGGTTGTAGAGAAATGAGTATGACAACTAGGTAAAGCCCACTTTTTTCGAAAATCATTTTTTTGCAGTTTCATGTACTTTAGGTTAAGATCTATCGAAAAATGTTCGAAAAATGTAAAAAAAAAAATTTCATTCTGCCAAGAAACGTGGTTAAAGTTGAGAAGGTTGTAGAGAAATGAGTGTGACAACTGGGTAAGGCCCAATTTTTTCGAAAATCGTTTTTTTCAGTTTCAAGTACTTTAGATTAAGATCTACCGAAAAATGTGAAGAAAAAAAAATGTTGCCAAAAAACTTGGTTAAAGTTTTGGTAGTGTTAGAGAAATGAGTATGACAACTGGGTAAAGCCCACTTTTTCTAAAATCGTTTTTTTTCAGTTCCAAGTACTTTAGGCTAAGATCTATCGAAAAATGTAAAAAAAATGTAAAAAAAATTTTATTCTGCCAAAAAACGAGGTTAAAGTTAAGGAGGTTGTAGAGAAATTAGTATGACAACTGGGTAAAGCCCACTTTTTTCGAAAATCGTATTTTTGCAGTTTCAAGTACTTTAGGTTAAGATCTATCGAAAAATGTTCAAAAAATGGAAAAAAAAATTTCATTTTGCTAAAAAACGTGGTTAAATTTGAGGTGGTTGTAGAGAAATGAGTATGACAACTGGGTAAATCTGCCACGTATGGTATTTTTTATAATTAAAGATCATTTTCTAACACTTTTGAAGATTTTTATACAGTTAAAACATGAAAAGATGCATTTTCAAATAGTTGAGAATGACAACTAGTTAAGTCCCATTTCGTATTACCCTCCCCCCCCCCTACTCTGAAAAAATTATTTTACTTAAAAATCTGATAAATGTTGTGTTTGAAATCTTCAAAAATCTGCATTGTCTTTTAAATGGTTTGAAATCTTCGCACGCTTCAAATTATTTTGGAATCTTTTTAAAACTTCTTAATATATTTTAAACTTACTGGATTATTTTCCAAATTAATAACAGTTCAATTGTCATTTATTAATAATAAAAAAATGTTTAATCTCTTTAAATATTCTCTTTAAATTAATTATTCAAAATAAAAAATAATTTTCCCAGCAAACTTAAGATTTTTTTTTATTTTCTTAAAACCATCAAAGATCCTTAAAAAGCCTCAAAATCCTACAATCAAATATTCAAATTTTGAATTTCGCGCTAAACTAGAGCATTAGTCAGAGCGAAAACCAATCAATTGTTTTGGCGCGAATTTTGAAATTGTAAAATTTGAAATAGAAAGGGTTCTGCAAGTTGTATATCGACACTGCAACAGGTGTCGAAAAAAAAATCGAGACACCTTAATTTGTCATTACTCTTAATTTTCAGCCCTAGGAAAGATCATACTTCGGCGCGAAATTCAAAGTTATAAATTTGCTTAATTGAATAATTCAAAAATTAAAAGTCATTTGATTAAATCAGGTTGATTTAATAATCAGTTTCCCTGAACTAGTTTCTCAGGAGATGGAGAGGATAGAGATTGAATCTTGTGTGAAGCTGGAACCGTGATATCGTCCTTGTATCTTCCCTATCATGCGGATCTTATCGATAAGATCTAGAGATTTCATGCAAAGAAAGTGCCTCGCTCGAGACTTTGCAAATCTAAGAGTATAAACAAGCAGTTCTAAATTTATGGCTTCAAAAACGAAAGATCTCTTTCAATCACAATTTCTTTTGGAATTTAATTAATTCCATATTGTTAAATAAATTAATAAACATTGCAGATATATTTTAATCGGCTGGTTGAAAATAGTTCTTTGTCTTTCTTTGACAATCCGTTATAATGCGTTGATAACAAGCCAACTGTTCCACCAAAGCACTTCAGAAGAACGAATTTATAATCATCGTTATCAAGGCAATTTAAAAAAAAAAAGATAAAATTAATAATTAGCGAATGAAAATATTAATTATTTCAAGTATCACATAATCGACTTTTAAAATAAATATCGATTGCTATCAACTTCTTTGGTAATTGGATTAAACTCAATCAAATTGGATTTATTGACTAAAGACAAAAAAATGTGTAAAGTCTAATAAAAAATGAGTGTCATTTGCTTCAAGCCATCATTAAAATCGAGTTATGTAAATAAAAAATCGCTAAAAAGAAAAGATTAAAATGTGTCCTTGAAGTGAAATTATTTCCATTTGAACGTTAAGTATGACAAAAGAATTTAATGCCATTCAGCACGAGAGTCGAAATTCGGCCGGGATAACCTTTTCGTGTGAAGATGAACGAAATATGCTAATTTTGCCTGACTTATCTTCCTACATCCAATTCAGCGTCTACAGTCTAAGGTCACTTTTGCATAATCTGGTAGCATCAATAATTCACTTTCCAGGGATATTACGTGTCCTGAACGAAAAGTCGTTTCTCGTTACTTTCGTGCTCTTTACTTCTGATTTTAAAAAAATTTCCCAAAGTCGTTTCAAGCACGAGAAAGGAACAATGAATTGAAATAGAAAGTGGGTACAATAACTGATCGAACTAAAATTCATTTTTCACAAATAGTTTATTTATTTATTTTAAATATAATCGAATTAATTCAAATGGCAATTCAATACTACAAATAAAATTGCTATTCTTTAATTATTTTAAAATAAGAGAGTGAGTAATTTGTGATTTTAAATGGGACATAATTCTCTCTGGTAGACGGATGTGACCATCAGAGGAGATCCAGGTGAAAGTAGCCAGGGCGAGACGGAGATATCAGGGTCGGCTGTTCTGTAAGTTGTATATCGACACTGCAACAGGTGTCCACAAAAAAATCGAGACACCTCAATTTGTCATTCTGCTTAATTTTTAGCTTCAATTTTCCCGTTTCATTACATTTAAAAAAAGTAATAATAATCTTAAATTACTATTACTTTCATTCTTACGACAAATACTCGTAATAGATTCATTTAATCAATTTTGTATAATAATAAGGCAACTATAACCGAAATTAAACATTTAAATTTTGAATTTCACACTAAACTAGAGCATTGGTCAGAGAGAAAACCAATCAATTATTTTTGCGCCAATTTTGACATTGTAAAATTTGAAATAGAAAGGATTCTGCAAGTTGTTTATCGACACTGCAACAGGTGTCGCAAAAAAATCGAGACACCTTAGTTTTTCATTACTCTTAATTTTCAGCCCCAATTTTCCCGTTTCATTACATTTTTATGACGAAAAATAATATTAAATCACTATTACTTTGATTCTTAAGACAAATACTCTTAATAGATTCATTTGATGTATTTTGATTAACAACAGGCAGCTAGAATCAAAAAATGTTTTGAATTTTGAATTTCGCGCCAAAAAAGAGGATTGCTCAGAGCGAAAACCAATCAATTGTTTTGGCGCGAATTTTTAAATTGTAAAATTTGAAATAGAAAGGGTTCTGCAAGTTGTGTATTAGTTTAATTCATAAGACAAATACTCTTAATCCATTCATTTAATGAATATTGATTAATAACAAAGCAACTAGAACCGAAAAAAAAATTAAAATTTTTAATTTCGCGTCAAACAATGGGATTAGTCAGAGCGAAAACCAATCAATTAATTTAGCGTAAATTTTTAAATTGTAAAATTTGAAATAGAAAGGGTTCTGCAAGTAGCATGTCAACACTGCATCAGGTGTCCACAAAAAAATCAAGAAACCTCAATTTGTCATTTCCCTTCTTTTTCAGCCCCAATTTTCCCGTTTCATTACATTTTTATAATAAAAAATAATACTAAATTATTATTAATTTCATTCTTAAGGCAAATACTCGTATAGATTTATTTAATCAATTTTGTATGATAAAAAAGCAGTTATAACCGAAATCAAATATTTAAATTTTGAATTTCGCGCTAAACTAGAGCATTGGTCAGAGAGAAAACCAATCAATTGTTTTTGCGCGAATTTTTAAATTGTAAAATTTGAAATAGAAAGGGTTCTGCAAGTAGTATGTCGACACTGCATCAGGTGTCCACAAATCAAGAGACCTCAATTTGTCATTCTGCTTAATTTTCAGCTTTAATTTTCCCGTTTCATTGCATTTTTATTGAAAAAGAAATATTGGATTACCTTCATTCTTAAGATAAATACTCGTCATAAATTCATTTAATCAATTTTGTATAATAATAAGGCAACTATAACCGAAATCAAACATTTAAATTTTGAATTTCACGCTAAACTAGAACATTGGTCAGAGCGAGAACCAATCGATTGTTTTGGCGCGAATTTTGAAATTGTAAAATTTTAAATAGAAAGGGTTTTGCAAGTTGTAATACTACACTGCAACAGGTATACACAAAAAAATCTAGACACCATAATTTGCCATTCTGCTTAATTTTCAGCTCCAAATTTTCCCGTTTAATTACATTTTTATGACAAAAAATAATATTAAATTACTATTACTTTCATTCTTAAGACAAATACTCGAAACAGATTTATTTAATCAATTTTGTATCATAACAAGGCAACTAGAACCGACAAAATAATTTAATTTTGAACTTCGCGCCACAGAAAAGAATTGCTCGAAGCGAAAACCAATCAATTGTGTTGGCGCGAATTTTGAAAATTGTACAATTTGAAATAGAAAGGGTTCTGCAAGTAGCATGTCGACACTGCATCAGGTGTCCACAAAAAAATCGAGACACCTCACTTATTCATTCCCGTAAATTCCGCCCCACCTATCCCGTTTCATTACATTTTTATAACGAAAAATAATATTTATTTATTATGACATACCTTCATTCTTCAGACAAATGCTCGCGATAGATTCATTTAATCAATTTTGTATAATAAAAAGACAACGAAAACCAAAGTCAAATATTTAAATTTTGAATTTCGCGCTAAACTAGAGCACTGGTCAGAGTGGGTCAGAGCGAAACCCAATCGATTGTTTTGACGCGAATTTTGAAATTGTAAAATTTGAAATGGAAGGAGTTCTGCAAAAAAAATCGATACTCCTCAGTTTATCATTCCCGTTAATTTTCAGCCCTAATTTTCCCGTTTCATTACATTTTTATTAAAAAAATATATATATTAAATTACTATTATTTTTGTTTTTGATACAAATACTATTGATAGATTCATTTAATAAATGTTGTATAATCACGAGGCAACTAGAACCAAAGTCAAATATTTAAATTTTGAATTTCGCGCTAGATTAGAGGATTCGTTGGCACGACAACCAATCGATTCTTTTAGCGCGAATTTTTAAATTGTAAAATCTAAAATAAAAAGGGAGAGTGAAGGATTTGATAAAAAATAATAAAACTTTGCAAATAATACATAATTGTAGAACGGAAAGTGGATAGAAGTAATATCGAAAAATAAAAATCCGATCATTTTCTTGGGAGACAAAGCGATTGTTGTAAGGGTCATAAATCAGGCTTGACAAACGAGCGAGGCTTTTCTCGTCTTTTGAGTTGCGAAGTCTGAATCGTAAAGCAGCGTAAGACTCTAGTTAGCATGAAATGGACGACATGACAACTTTAAGAATACGATCCTCATTCACAACTCGTATTCACGAGTATTATGAGACGAGAGTAGAGTAAAGTCGAAGGTCGTGCATACCCTATTAACGCAAATCTGTGCTCACGACCGGAACAAACTAATCCGTCGACATTCTCGATCCGTGCCAATTAGCAGTCAATAGTCGCAGAAAACCCGAAGGTGGAATAAAAGTATTAAAAACGATATGAAATTCAACAAAATTTGAGAGAAAATCGGAATTTCGGATTTTATATTTCAAAAATAAATTAGAAAATTGTGTTATGTATATTTTTCATAACACATGCATGATTTCAGCCATTTTCAACACCGATGAAGTGGGGCGAAAGTTCCACTTTTCAGTCCCTAGGGAGTAAAAAGTGACGTCGGACAATTTACCACAAAAATATTACTTCTTCGTTTATTATCGAATTAAAATTGATTATTTCCATTTTTGGCGATTTAAAATCAACCGGTTTGAAAAATCGATACAAAATCTATTTAATATTGTCTCAAATCGATTATTGCAACTACTTTCGATTAGCATCGCTTTAAAATCGAACTTTTGACCCGCCGAAATTCGAACTCTTTTACGAGTCTGCACCCTTGACCCAACAAACCTTACTTGTAAATGACGAAAGTATCGACTTGAAATCGATTATTATAAAATATTACTTCTTCGATTATTATCGAATTAAAATTAAATTTTTTCGATTATTGGCGCTTTATAATCGGTAAGTTTAAACAATCGATACATAATCGATTTAACATTATATCACAATCTATTATTACAACTACTTTCGATTAACATCGATTTAAAATCGAACTTTTGACCCGCCAATATTCGAAATCTGCTTTTTCCATTCCGAACCTATTAATATCGACTCACAATTGATTATTACAAATATTATCAGCTCAAGTCTAAATTCAATTATAATCGACTTTTAGATTATTTATAAAAATGTTCCTAGTATATTTTAATATTAAAACATCTTGCAAAATAAAGCGTATTTCAGAAAAAGGATTCTTCTTCCGATCTCTCTAGTAGCTTAATGGTTATAGCACCTGACCGGGAATCGGTTGACCTGGCGTTCGAATCCCAGTGGAGCGAAAGGAGATCTTTTTTCTGAATAAATTTAATTAAAAAAATTATTCATAAAAACTGTTTAAAAAGAATTCATAAATTGAATACATCAATTAAGCTTATATTTAATACAGTTTTACAACTTTTAAAGTTTATTGGACAAAATAGGTACCAATTTTGCGGTATTGGTACCGGCGAAACTTGAAAAGGATCGGCACACTTTATGGGACAGTGAAATTATACGATGTTTTAGATTTTTAGAAGAATTGGTCCTGAAACGTCCTTCCGGACCAGGTAAAGAAGGAGAACCTGTTCGGGGGATCACGAAGAGGGGACCAATTTTTTCAAGATGGCGCAGGTCCTATCTAACTAAACGTGTTCCTCAAAAGTTTTCTCACGTGTGGGAACGGATCTGCCGACCATCCATAGAACCTACTTCCCAGCTTAGAGAAAGGCTGGAATGTAGGTCCGGGATAAAGATTTTCACTCGATTTTTAATTAACGATTTTTATCGAACCGATTCTCGACACGAATTTTCCTACAATTGAAATTTTGCAAAATCGATTCCACTTTTTAAAAATTAGCATCAACAATCGCAGACAACGCATGTATGTAGTTTCTCGATTTGCGGAGGGAAATAATTTTCAATACAAAATGCAAATTTCGAATAACTATTTTCAGTTTATTTGTTTATTTGCTTTTCAAAGATTTTTGAAGATTTCAAATATGTCAAATCAAAATTTCAACATAAAAGTTCATTTCTAACAGAACAGTGGAATTTTCAACCAAAAAAGATTAATTTTCAACCGGGTGCATTTTTAATGACAAAAGATTACATTTTTTGAAGAAGAAATCAATTTTCTACATCACAGTTTAATTTTCTAACCTGAAAATATGAATTTCCAACAAAAGTTATTTTTCGAATAGTTTAATTTTTAACCAAATAGGTGAATTTTCTACTAAGATGATTATTTTCTACCAAAAAAGACGAATTTTCAACGGTTGAATTTTCAATCAAAGTTTTCAATAAAGTAATTGAAATCTCAAGCAAACAAACAAGTTAATTTTCAGCCAAGAAGATTAATTTTCTACTAAAAAAGACGAATTTTCAACAAAATAGTTACATTTTCAACCAAAGAGATGAATTTTCGACTAAATGATAAATCTTCAACCAAAAAATTACTTTTTAAGTAAATCAAAGTTTTCAATCAAATAGTTGAATTCTCGCACACAAAAAAAAATTAATTTTCAGCCAAGAAGATTAATTTTATACTCAAAAAGACGAAATTTTCAACGAAATATTTACATTGTCAACCAAAGAGATAAATTTTCACCTAAATGATAAATCTTCAACAACAACAAAATGACTTTTCAAGGAAATTCTT
The DNA here is from genome assembly GCA_011634705.1 of Andricus grossulariae. NCBI lineage: Eukaryota > Metazoa > Arthropoda > Insecta > Hymenoptera > Cynipidae > Andricus > Andricus grossulariae. The sequence goes on from JAABKJ010007545.1 coordinate 227,694,493, forward strand.
CAACTTTCAACTAAATTGTTGATTTTTCTATAAAATAGTTGAATTTTCAACCAAACAGATGAATTGTCAGTCAAGAAGATTAATTTTCCACCAAAAAGATGAATTTTCAACGAAATAGTTAAATTTTCAACCAAAGATAAATTTTCAACTGAATGATAAATCTTCAACCAAAAAAATAACTTTTTAAGGAAATATTTCAACTTTGAACCAAATTGTTGAATTTTCCACGAAAGTTTTCCATAAAATAGTTAAATTTTTAACCAAATAGATGAATTTTCAGTCAAGAAGATTAATTTTCCACCAAAAAGATGAATTTTCAACGAAATAGTTAAATTGTCAACCAAAGAGATAAATTTTCAACTGAATGATAAATCTTCAACCAAAAAAATAACTGGTTAAGGAAATATTTCAACTTTGAACCAAATTGTTGAATTTTCAACGAAAGTTTTCCATAAAATAATTAAATTTTTAACCAAATAGATGAATCTTCAGCCAAGAAGATTAATTTTCTACAAAAAAAAACGAATTTTCAACAAAATAGTTACATTGTCAAACAAAGAGATAAATTTTCACCTGCATGATAAATCTTCAACCAAAAAATGACTTTTGAAGGAAATACTTTAACTTTTAACCAAATTGTTGAATTTTCAAACAAATTTTTCAATAAAACAGTTGAATCCTCAAACAAAACAAAATAAATTTCAGCGAAGAAAATTAATTTTCTACAAAAAAAAAAAATGTTCAACAAAATAGCTACATTGTCAACCAAAGATAAATTTTTAACTGAATGATAAATCTTCAACCCAAAAAAATAACTTTTTAAGGAAATACTTCAACTTTTAACCAACTTGTTGAATTTTCAACCAAAATTTTCAATAAAATAGTTGAATCCTCAAGCAAAAAAATTAATTTTCAGCCAAGAAGATTAATTTTATCCTAAAAAAGACGAAATTTTCAACGAAATATTTACCCTGGCAAGCGAAGAGATGAATTTTTAACTGAATGATAAATCTTTAACCAAAAAAATAACTTTTAAAATAAATACTTCAACCTTGAACCAAATTGTTGAATTTTCAACTAAAGTTTTTCATAAAATAGTTAAATTTTTAACCAAATAGATGAATTTTCAGCCAAGAAGATTAATTTTCTACAAAAAAAAGCGAATTTTCAACAAAATAGTTACATTGTCAAACAAAGAGATAAATTTTCACCTGCATGATAAATCTTCAACCAAAAAATGACTTTGGAAGGAAATACTTTAACTTTTAACCAAATTGTTGAATTTTCAATAAAATAGTGGAATCCTCAAAAAAAATGAATTTTTTTAGCCAAGAAGATTAATTTTCTACCAGAAAGATGAATTAAAAAAAAATAGTTGCATTTTTAACCAAAAAAGATTTTTTAGTCGAGAATGAAAAAAAAAATGACAACCAAATCATAATTTAAGAGAAAAAATAATTTTCAATAAAAAATAAAAATTTGTAATAACTATTTCTTCTATAAGTTTATTTGCTTTTAAGGTTATATAAATATAATTTTCCTCCCTTTTTTGTAAAAATTAAAAAAAAAATTCTGAAGATTTCAGATAATTCGAAAAAGTATCGAGAAAATTTTTAAGAAGTTTTGAAGAAATTTAAAAATATTTTATATTCTTTCGGAAAACTTGCAATGTTTTAAATTATTTTTAATCTCTTAACAACTTCCAAAATTCCAAAATCTTTTAAAATTAAAGAAAATTTTCTTTTCGGCCTAAAAGTACAGCCAGCGCCACCCTCGGCCGTACTCAACATTTCCGTCACTTTCATTTCAGAGTGCCACAGAGCTGGTGTAAAGTGACAACATAACCTAAAATTGTTCAAATTTGTGCATCTTCTTTAAATATATTTTTTTGTTAATAAAAATGTCAATTTCTGATGAAAAAAAAACACTAAAATAGTCAAAAATTGTTAAAATATTCTAAATATTGCTTGAATTATAATGATTTTTGCTCTAAAATAATAATGTTTCGTGTAAAACACTAAAATAAATTAAAAATGTTCAAATTTGTGAATCTTCTTTAAAATATATTTTTTGTTATCAAAAATAGCACTTTCCGATGAAAAACTCTAACATAATCAAAAAAATTCAATACTTTCTAAATCGTGTTTGAATTATAATGATTTTTATTTTTAAAAACCAATTTTTGATAAAAACGATAACATACACGAAAAACTTAAATTGTTGAAAATGTTTGAATCTTTTAAATATAATAATATCTGATTAAAAATGACCATTTACGGTGTAAAACGCTGACATAACCTAAAATTGTTGCAAATTGTGAATCTTAATGATGAAAATAAATCCAAATAGTTGAATTTCAATCAAGAAGTTTTTTTTTACCAAACTGACGAATTTTCAACTAATTACATAAATGTTCAAATACATAAATAGTTTGAACAATGGATGTCGTGCTAGTCCAAATTTCATTTGAATAATTTTTAGTTTATTTTTTTGGTTTTTATAACAACTTTTAACTAAATAGTAGAATTTTGTAACGAAACAAGATCAATTTTTAACCAAAAATAGAGTAGTAAAATTTTAATTTAGGACAATTAATTTTCAATTTAAAAAAAATAATAATTTTTAACAATACACCTTACTTTTGTACCGAATTGTTCACTTGAAAGGATAAAAAGACGAATTTTCTACAAAAAATTTGAATTTCTATCTCTAAAATATGAATTTTCAACAAAAATTTGTTGAATTTTTATTAAGATAGTATGATCTCCAATTAGAAAAATTAATTTTTAACTACAGGATAACGAATTTTAAGCTAAAATTATGAATCTTCAATAAAAAAAATTGTCTTTAAAACAAAGTAATTTAACTTTCAACCAAGTAGTTGAATTTTCGACCAAAAACGATGAATTCTCGAGAAAAAATGAAATAGTTCATATTTCCACAAAAAATACGAATATTCTACAATTATGAATCTTTAACTAAAATTATGAATCTTCAACCAAAAAAATTAAATTTCGAGAAAGTAGTTCGACTTTCACCACGGAGTTGAATATTCAACATCAAAAGATTAATTTCCAACAATAAAATTGATACATAGTTGATATTTCTACCAAAAAAAATGAATTTTCAAAAAATACATCAAGTTTAAACCAAATAGTTAAATTACCTACCAAATTGTTGAATTTTCGAGCCGAAAACACTAATTTTTCAAAAAGATAATGTTTAACAAAATAGTTTAACTTAAAAAAAATGTGTAACTGGGACTTAGAACAGGGAATATTCGAAAAAAAAATTATAATTCTAAGTTGTAACATGGAATTTTAGTAAAGAAATATAATTTTGAGTTTAGAACAGGGAATTTTTGCGAAGAATTATAATTTTAACATTAGGACAAGGAATTTTAATGAAGAATTATAATTTAAAATTTGGGACAGGGAATCCCCGCAAAGAATTATGATGACTTTTGAACAGGGAATTTCGCAAAGAATTCGAATTTTGACTTTCGGAGATGGAATTTTGCAAAAAGAATTATAATTCTGAGAGAGAACTGAAAATGAATAAATTCAATGTAAACAAATTTTTAATAATGAATAAAAAAAAAATTCTAAGTTTGGAACACGGAATTTGGTGAATATTTTTTATTTTATCTTGGAACAGGCTCTTTGCACATTAAACGGAAAATTTTGGAAAATAATAATTTTTATTCTGATTTATAAAACAGAAATTTAATCAAAATCGCTGTTTCAAGTCACAATTCGCCAGATTCTGAAAATTTCGTTTTTTTGGTTAAAAATTAATTTTTTATTTGAAAATTTAACTATTTCACTTTTGTTTGAAAAAATTGATCGTTTCAAATTGCAAAATTCTTGAAAATTCGTTTTTTTTTGTTAAAAATGAATTTTTTATTTGAAAATTTAACACTCCCATTTGTGGTTGAAATTTAATAGCGTTTTTTGGTCGACAACTTATCTTTTCTAGTTTAAAATGTAACCTTTTGGTTGAAAGTTCATCTCTCCTTATTGAAAATATAATAATTCGGTTAAAAATCATGTATTTTGTTGAAGATTTGTCTCTTGTTAGAAAATTAAATTATTTTGGTAAAAATTAAATTATGAGTTTAAATACCTATAGTATTTGTAGTTATTTTTCATCTGAATTCTATAAACAAATATTCTGTTTGACAAGAAGATTAAAATTATTTAAATACAAATTGTGAAAAATATATATAATTAAATATTGCTAATGATGTGGGGAACTCTAATTTTCTTTTAACGAAGTAGAACCGAGAATCTGATTGTGAAGAAAAAATTTCTCTAACAAGGATGTATTTCTAGATTTCTCTCACTTTGCAATTACGCTTTATATTCTGTTATTCAAATTGATTGTAACGCAGATAGCCATTTCATCTTTCGTGGTTTTTTCTTTCAGGTCAATCCTCTTCCTTTGAATTAAATTCTGATTATTGTGATAAATGTTAATGAAAAATTTATGCGGGGTAGAGTTGTGCGAGATTAAAAAAAATAGAAATACGATAAATAATTGTTAATTAATACATCTGTCGCTGTTAAAAAGATTACTGTGCACAAATAATTTTTTAATTACAAGAAAAAATCTCCATTAGCCTGGATTTGAACCGGGAACACATCCGACTTTTTTGTTTAAAAAAATTATATTTAGAGGTTTTGTAAATTTTATTCAGAATTGTCAATATTAGGTGAATCAAGTTGAAACTTACCATTTTCTCTTCACAATTAGCTATAGAATACATATTCATACTTACTTTTCAAAAATCACCCCTATAGGTCAGCTTTATAGGGTTACAACAACAACAAAAAATAAGTGAAAAATTGGGTTTTGCGAGTTTTTGACGCTTATTATGATTTTTAAGGTTTTTTTAACACAAGTTGCTTCTAATACATAAAATCCGACTTTCTACTGATAATTAGATATTTGCTTAAATTGTTTAAACAGATTATATTCATTTTTGTCGATTTTCTCTTAGAATATATTTAGAAAATCACGGTTCTTCCTAATTTTTTGACTCATTTTCAACTTTTCAATTAAATTGAGGCAATAATCAATTAAATTCAACAGAGATAATTATTCAAAAAATTAATTATTATTCATAGCAATATTCTCTTAGAATAATACCATAAACCCTGATGGAAAAAGTTTTCACAAGCAAGTACAACATTTCTACCAAATTCAACAAGAAAATACAATTGAGAAATAATTGATCAAATTAAAGTTGAAAATTTAAAATTTTGCAGTTTATCGGCTTTTTAACAACAATTTTTCAGTTAAAAAGTGTTAAAAGCTTCCATTGTATACGCGTTAATTATTGAGCATTTGAATTCAACCATTTTTAAACTTTAATTTTAAAAGTTTAAATTTCATAAGTATTCCACTTAGAGTGTTTTAATTTGCAGTTCAGTTTTTAGAATTTCAAATGAAAAAAATTTTATTTTCCATAGTTCAAATCTTTTGATTTCAATGACCGTGATCAATTCTTTCTCAACTGTTCAATTTTTATTTGCAGTCAAAAAGTTGTTCTTTTTCGACCTAGGATGATAGATATTGAGAACATTGCAAAGAAATAATTTTAAGTGTTATATATATGTTACAGGCAAAGTATATAATCTAGGCATTATATATAATCCCTAGGCATTATATATAATGCCTGGCCATTTCAGGCAAAGTATGTAATGGAATTCATATTATATATATTGCCTAGGCATTTTATATAATGCCTGGCTATTTTAGGCAAAGTATGTGATCGAATGCATATTATATACATTGCATAATCATATTATATGATCCCTAGGCATTATATATGTTACAGGCAAAGTATATAATCCAGGCATTATATATAATGCCTGGCCATTTGAGGCAAAGTATGTAATGGAATGCATAGTATATACATTCCCTAGGCATTTTATATAATCCCTAGGCATTATATATAATGCCTGGCTATTTCAGGCAAATTATGTAATCGAATACATATTATATACATTGCCTAGGCATTTTATATAATCCCTAGGCATTATATATAATTCCCGGCACGAGATAGGTAAAGTGTATAATCTTGATTTTGAATTTGATAATTAATTTAAAGAAGAGCATGATAAATTAACGCACACTTATGGAATTCAACACGCGTTTACTCGCTATTAATTAAAAACATAGCATACTGAAATGACATTTTCCTTGACACTGAAATTTGTTTTTTTACACACGAATACTTTTTATTCAACAACAAAGTTAATTTTTTTTACATTTTCGAAAGTGCAATTTTTCAATGATTGTCGCATTTGAGAAAAAACTTTTTGAATCAGTGCGAGAACAGGGTGGTCCAAATTTGTACCTGTGCGTACGTCACGTCAAAGTGGGTGGAGAACGTAGGCAAATTTGTATGAGAGCTTCGATTTTAATTACATGCCAATTTGGAACTAATTTAGATCAAATTCTAAATCTAAATTTAACTAAATTTGATTGGAATCATATATATTCATTACCTGAGTTAGATCTTACATCACTTACAATGCCCAGGCAATTTGCGAAATGAGCAATTCCACGTCAAATCATGAAGTTTAACACGGATTTCACATAAGAAAAATATACATTTTTGTAAATTTGATTCAGAATCGTTAATATTAGGTAAATTAAGTTAAAATTGGACATTTTTCTTCAAAATTAGCGATTAAATACAAATAAAAACTTATTTTTTAAATATCACACCCATAAGTCTGTTTTGAAGGGTTCCAAAAAAACCTTGTAAATAAACAATTTAGTTTTGCAAGTTTCTAGCGCTGATTATGATTTTTTTGCGTTTTTTTCAATACAAATGATTAATAATGCTAATTTTCATTTATAATTAGATGTTTATATAAATTATTCAAACAATTTATTATTATTTTTAGCAATTTTCTTTTAGTCTTGAGTTTTCAAGTCGGGGGTTTTCCCAAATTTTTCAACTCAATTTCAACTGTTCAGTTAAAGCGAATCAACAATAAATTATATTTGACATAAATAATTGTTTAAGCAATTTAATATTATTTATCACAATATTCTCTTCAAATAATGCTAGAAAGTTGCAGTTTTTTCTATAATTTTCCACTTTTTATCCACTTTTCAATTAGTGTTAGCTAATAATGGATGCAATTTAGCAAATATAACTATTTGAATAAATGATTATTGTTTATAACTACATTTAATGTTACTGATTGTAAGTTGCGGTTTCATTGTGAAATTTTGAATTTTTTGTTCACTTTTCACATTTGCATTAATTATTACCTCACTCTAAGTACAAAGTGGACTATAAGTTGACAATTTCAGGAAGAAAACAACAAACGTGTAGCATAACTATAGGAAAAGATAGTTATGAACAATAACAATTTGTTAAAAAAACATTAAATTTGTTTAATTGTATAGATTATTGCCTCACACTAATTTAAAAGTGTCAAAAATGTTGAATATTTCATCAAAAACCCCAACTTTCTATTATTATTCAAAGTAATATCATTAAAAACAATATTAAATTGCTCGAACAAATACTTTTTTCAACTTGAATTAATTATTACCTCACTCTAATAGAAAAGTTAAAAATAAGTTGAAAATTCGGAAAAACTGCGACTTCCGAACTCTATTCTACGTGAAAATTCCTAAAAACTAATTAATTGTTTAATTAATGTATATAAACATCTAATCAATGACAGAAAGCAGTATTTCATGCATTATGAATATTCAGAGTCAAAAACTCGCAAAACATAATTTTTTACTTATTGGATTGTTTGAGGCCCTATAAAACAGACTTCTGAGGCGATATTTAAAAAATAAGTTTTAATTCGTATTTCAACACATCGTAAACTATATTTAAAAATTTGCTTAACGAAAATCAAAAGTGTATTTTTGTCAAAAATTGAGTTGAAATATTTGTCTCTAAAAAATCCAAAAATGTATTAAATTTCTGTGTTTAACAGATTTTTTTTAACTGCATCTTATTATGAATCATCAAAAAAAAATACATCCTAATATGTTTAAAATCATCAAAGTTATGAAAGTTTAAGAAAAGGAAACACAGCTAAAATCGTGAATATTTATTACACACTTCGCCTGATCTCTTCTGGGCATTATATATAATGCCTAGGCAAACTGAATAATAAAGAGTATTACATACTTTGCCTGGACTCTGTTGGGTATTATATATAATGCCTAGGCATTATAAATATTGCCGCATTATATACTTCGCCTGTAACATATATATATATTCTAAATATTTGTCATCCTAGGTCGAAAAAGAACAACTTTTTGGCTGCAAAATCTGTAAAAGTACGAAATTCGTCAGAATAATACAAAAAGTTTATACTTTCCTGTAATTTTGGTTGTAATTTATTATATTTATTTGTAGATTCCTGTAAAAATGGTTCTAGTTTAATGTACCTGTTTGTAAGAATGTTTCCACGAGGCTTGTACATTTGGCAATAGATTACCAGTATTTATAAAATAATTTTTAGTACAGTTTTCCAATATTTCAACTTTTGTAAAATCTTGTATTTTTTGTAAAGGTTTGTAATTTTCTACAATATTTCACGTAAAATTAAAGGTGTTTTTATGGTGTCAAACACTCAAATTAGAAGAAAAATAATCCTGTACTTTTCTGTAATAACATGTCGTCTTTTATAGAAAAATTAAAAAGATATTCATAAAAAGTTATACAAATTTTTGAATTATAGAAACTTATGCTTTAGTGTTAATTTTTTTCATTTTTTACAAGAAAATACAAGACAAAGTCATCTATTTATATTTAATTGAATTTTTTGGGTCAAATTCTGTACATTTCATTACGAAAGGTACACATTTTAACAAAAAATTACAATTGTAGAAATGTTGAACTTTCTTGTACAAATTTTTTCCGCCAGGGGCGATTATGTACACATCTCAATTCTAAATGATTTCATTGCAATATTCTAAATATTTTTCATCCTAGGTCGAAAAAGAACAACTTTTTGTCTGCAAACCCTGCAAATTCCTGTAGATTCTTGTAATTGTAAATTCTTGTAGTTGTACGTTTTTTTAAATTCTTGTCGAAAAATACAACAATATACAATGAAATATGAAAGAAAAGTTGTACTTTCCTATAATTTTAGTTGTAATATATTGTATTTATTTGTAGATTCCTGCAAAAATGGTTTCGGTTTTTTGTACTATTTTGTCAAAAAGTTTCCACGAGGTTTTTCTTACTCTAATCTTCTAAACATTATTTTCAAATAGTCATTACATTGATTTATGCCCTGTTTTGATACATTCAAAAATCTCAAAATAAATGGCTGAACATTATTTATTAATTTTATCAATTATTTATCATTTATTATTCATTTTATCATAAATTTTATAATTTGACGTTGTAGAGGATTTCAACAAATTTCGAGGGACTTTCTCTAATTTTAAGGCTTTTAAAAGGATTTTCCAAATATCTCAACTAATTTAAAAATATTTCATCGCTTTTCAAAAGATTTGAAAATAGTTCCACGGATTTCAAGAAATTTTAAAACATTTCAAGGGATTTACAGGATTTCAAAGATTTCCAGGCATTTCGGAAGATTTTAAGGAATTCCAAAGCATTTCAAGAAATTTAAAGAATTTTAAGGCATTTACAATAATTTTGTGGGACTTCGAAACATTTCAAGATATTTTCAGTAACGTTTGGAAAATAAATTAAATTTAAAGTCATTCCTAGAGATTTCAAAGATTTCAAGAGATTTCAAGTTATTTCAGGGAATTTCATAGGATTAAAGAATTTCAGAGATTTATAGAGATTTAAACGTTTTTTTTAGAGAACTGTAATGATTAACTTTAATTTAAATTAAATTCCAGAGAATTTTCATTGATTTTAAGCAATTTCGACATATTTAATAAAAATTTTACGAAATTTGGAAGATTTCCAAAATACCAGGACGTTTTAAGTGATATTAAGGCTTTTGAAGCGATTTTATAAAATTTGTAAATATTTCAACTAATTTAAAAAGATTTGACCGGCTTTTAAGAGATTAAAAATATTTCGACGTTTTTGAAAGAATTAAGGGATTTCAAAGATTTCTAGCGATTAGGACGGTTTTTTAAAGAGTATTTTAATAAGTAAGTTCAATTTAAATGATATTCAAGGGTTTTAAAATGAATTATACTTTTTTAAACAGGGCTTCACGTTTTCCATAGATTTCTAGAGAATTTTGGAAAACAAATTGAATTTTATTGAATTTCACAGGATTCTTGGCTTTTTCACATATTTCAAGGAATTTAAGGTATTTCAAGGAATTTCAAAATATTTCAAGTATTTTAGTAAATCTACAAGGATTTCAAGGGATTCCAAAGATTTCTAGAGATATGAACGGTTTTTAAAAGAGAACTTTAATAAATAAGTTTTTAATTATATTATATTCAAGGTTTTTCAAATAATTTGTACTTTTTGAAAACGATTTTTATTTTTTCCAAAGATTTCAAGGGATTTCAAAGAATATTGTTGGACTTAAAAATATTTCAAGGGATTTCTAGAGAAATTTGAAAAATAAATGAGATTTCATTGAATTTTCAGGGATTCTTAGCGATTTCACAGATTTCAAGGGATTTTAAGGTATTTCGAGGAATTTCAAAAGATTGAAGGATTTTATTAAATCTCCAAGGATTTCAAGGGATTCCAAAGACTTCTAGAGATATGAACGGTTTTTAAAAGAGAACTTTAATGAATAAGTTTTTAATTATATTATATTCAAGGGTTCTCAAATAATTTGTACTTTTTGAGAAGGATTTTTATTTTTTCCAAAGATTTCAAGGGATTTTAAAGAATATTGTTGGATTTAAAAATATTTCAAGGGATTTCTAGAGAAATTTGAAAAATAAATGAGATTTCATTGAATTTCACGGGATTCTTAGCGATTTCACAGATTTCAAGGGATTTTAAGGTATTTCAAGGAATTTCAAAAGATTGAAGGATTTTATTAAATGTCCAAGGATTTCAAGGGATTCCAAAGACTTCTAGAGATATGAACGGTTTTTAAAAAAGAACTTTAATGAATAAGTTTAATTTAAATGATATTCAAGGGCTTTCAAATGATTTATACTTTTTTAAACAGGCTTTCACGTTTTCAAAATATTTCAAAGGATTTCAAGGGATTTCAAAGACTTCTAGAGATATGAGCGGTTTTTAAAAGAGAACTTCAATGAATAAGTTTTTAATTATATTATATTCAAGGGCTTTCAAATAATTTATACTTTTTGAAAAGGATTTTTATTTTTTCCAAAGATTTCAAGGGATTCCAAAGAATTTTGTTGGATTCAAAAATATTTCAAGGGATTTCTAGAGAAATTTGGAAAATAAATGAGATTTTATTGAATTTCACGGGATTCTTAGCGATTTCACAGATTTCAAGAGATTTTAAGGAATTTCAAAAGATTTCAAGGATTTTATTAAAGCGTCAAGGATTCAAAGCCTTCATATTATTTTCTATAATAAATTTCCTGTAATCTACAGAATCTTTTGCAAACTCAAACTATATTTTGCAAACCCATGCAATCTTGCAATCTTGCAATCTAGTTTACACCGAAAATCCGAGTAATTAACCTCTCGAGTTCAAACTTTGTTTTTAAATAACGATTTTTGTTAATCAAAGTGATTTGTTCTCGTGTCAAAAATAAAGTGCGAGTAATTTAATTTCGGTGGGTTTCATTGGTGAATTGATTTTGTTCGATCCCGTCACAAGTTCTTATTGCAAGCTCATGCTTCACTGACAACTCTAGAATTGGAGTGGTTGACGAAGGCACTGCTTACAATAGTTCGCATTGTGCTGAATCTAGTGGAGTGATAGGCTCGGTATCTCACTTCGTGAAAGCTGCGTTATATTCCGAACGTTGTTATATCGTACTTGGCATTTAGTATGTTATACAGAGTGTTCCTCAAAACAGGACAAGGCTTTGTTGAACCATATCACAAACTTCATTCCAATATTTACATCGCCAGGGCATGGCATAGCCTTTCCATTTTTAATTTCATTATTCCTGTAATATCCCTATTTGCTATCCTATCCTTTCCTATCCAATCCCATTTTATAATCTCCTCGCCTCACTTCCCCACCCCTTACATACTTTCTCCTCTTCCCTACTTCCCCACCCTGCCCTATCATTCCCTCACCCACATCCTCCTCTTCCCTACTCTCACTCTTTCCCTACTCATACTCTTCCCCTATTCCCACTCTTTCTCTACTCCCCTTACATTCCCCGCCCCACACATACTTTCTCCTCTTCCCTATTTCCCCATCCTTCTCTATCCCTCCCTCACCTACATCCTCCTCTTCCCTATTCTCACTTTTTCCTCACTCACAATCTTTCTCTATTCCCACTCTTTCTCTACTCCCCTTTTCTTCCCCAACCCTTAAATACTTCCTCCTCTTCCCTACTTCCCCACCCTTCCTCATCCTTCCCTCACCTACATCCTCCTCATCCCTACTCTCACTCTTTCCCTACTCACACTAGTCGGCTTTACATCGACGAGCTGAAGGTTAGTTTCACGCGTGTAGAACTGTTGGTGGGAGACAAACTTTCACCTCGGAGAGCGCGTAAAAGAAGGGTTACCAGCTTATAAAATTCATGTACTCCAGGTGATGAAAACTGTCGGCAAAGTAGGTCATCAAAGTAATGATGCACACCTACCGACAGTTACCGGCAGTTTCGATCAGCTGGAATATCTGCATTTTATAAGTTGGCAACCCTTCTTTCACGCGCTTACCGAGGTGAAAGTTTCTCTCCCCCCAACCGTTCTACGCGCGTGAAACTAACCTTCCGCTCGTCAGTGTAAAGCCGACCACTCTTTCCCTATTCCCACTCTATCTCTAATCCCCTTTCCTTCCCCACCCTTACATACTTCCTCCAGTTTTCTACTTCCCCACCCTTCCCTATCCTTCCCTCACCTACATCCTCCTCTTCCCTACTCTCACTTTCTCCTAAACTCTTTGCCTACTCCCACTCTTTCTCTGCTCCCCTTTGCTCCACCTTCCCTCGCCCACTTCCACTTTTCCCCTACTCCCCCTTTCTCCCCTCCCCACACCAAGTTCTAATGTTTTCCTACTTCCTCTCAACTCGCCAACTTCCTCCCCCTCACTACTTGCTCTCTTCGCCCCTACTCGCCCTCACTTCCTTGTTGATCCTTCCAATCTTCTCCCCATAATCCCCCTCACTTCTCATTGTCACCTTCTACTCTCATCTCCTATCTCGCCTACTCCCCCTCCCCACCCTCCTACATCCCATAACCCCTACTTTCCCTTCTCAGTGAAAAGAACTATAAGAGTTTCTGCCCAAGGATGTGAAGCCCTAAAAAACACGAGATTGAAGTTTGTAACGTTTACAAAAACCAAAATGAAATTTTTTTTCGATATATCATCCCTTATCATCCCATAGTACCCCTCGGTGATATCACCCCAAATCACCCCATATCATCCCTTAGATATAAAAAACTCACTAAATTTACTCTAATTCGTGGGGTAAACATTTTATTGCTGGTAATAAGTCTCCCCAATGCTAAAAGAAACGCCCAAAAATTTGATACCTCCACCTCATTTGGAACTCATCCCATATCATTCCTTAGAACTAAAAAATTCACTAAAATTACTCTAATTCACGGGGTCAAAATTTTATTGCTGATAATAAGTCTCCAGAATGCTAAAAGAAACCCCAAAAACTTCCATCCCTCCTGGTCATTTGAGACTCACGCCATATCATCCCTTAGAACTAAAAAATTCACTAAAATTACTCCAATTTGTGCAGTCAAAATTTCATTGCTGCTAATAAGTCTCTCCAATGCTAAAAGATTCCCCAAAAACTTTCATCCTTCCACTTAATTTGGAACTCACTCCATATCATCCCTTAGAATAAAAAAATTCACTAAAATTACTCTAATTTGTGGTTTAAAATTCAACTACTGATAATAAGTCTCCCCAATGCTAAAAGACACCTCCAAATATTTTATTCCTCCAGCTCATTTAAGGAGACTTATTATCAGGAATAAAGTATTGACCCCGCGAATTAGAGTAATTTTAGTGAAGTTTTCAGTTTTAAGGGATGTTATGGGGTGAGTTTTATATGAGCTTCAGGGATAAAAATATTTGCGGTGTCTTTTCGAATTAGGGAGACTTATTATCAGCGAAAAAAAATCGACTCTGCGAATTAGAGTAATTTTAGTGGATTTTTTAGTTCTGAGGGATGATATGGGGTGAGTTCCAAATGAGGTGCAGGAATGAAAGTATTTGGGATGTCTTTTAACATTGGGGAGACTCATTATCAGGAATGGACTTTTGAACCGACGCATTAAAGTAATTTTACTTAATTTTTTTGTTCTAAGGGATGATATGGGGTGATTTCCAAATGAGCTGCAGGGATTAAAGTATTTCGGGTGTCTTTCAGCATTGGGAAAACTTATTATCAGCAATAAAATTTTGACCCCGCGAATTAGGATAAATTTGGTGGATTTTTTAGTTCTAGATGATGACATTGGATGAGTTCCATATGCGGGAAAACCATATGCGTTGCAAACTTCAAACTCATTAAAACACTTTCTTGAGAGTGGAAGGACTTTTCAAATCGCAAGTTCCAAGCCCGAAACCATAATTTCCACAATTATAAGGCCCTAAAATCATAAGGCCACAGTACAACGGATAGACATCCGAGCAAAAGTTTAAGGATTTCGACCGAGAATATATCTCATTTATTAATTTTTTATTTTTGGAATTTTTTATCCCCCCCCCTCCTCCCCCTAGAATACAAACAGAAATCGGGAATCTTTCAGAGCCGATAATTCAGGATTGAAGTCAAATTTGTCAAAAGTGAAATATAACTACGAAATTGTGGGGCATCGTAGCCTATTAAGACGTTCACTAAAATCTCCACCCTCACCCCATCCCTCCCTCCTCTTTCTCCTCTTCTGCGTGATTTTCGAGGCTGAATATAGCTACAGAGGTGTGCAAAAGTTTTGGACCAAACACATTTTTG
Organism: Andricus grossulariae; assembly: GCA_011634705.1. Taxonomy (NCBI): domain Eukaryota; kingdom Metazoa; phylum Arthropoda; class Insecta; order Hymenoptera; family Cynipidae; genus Andricus; species Andricus grossulariae. The sequence continues at coordinate 227,709,523 of JAABKJ010007545.1, forward strand.
ACTATATATAGTAAATAAAAGCAGCTAAGAAAGATTGAGTATATCTCAGTTATTAGTATTTTATTAAACTACAAAATTATTGAATGTACATATTTTTAATAAAGTTTGTTGATAATTGGTTCCACAATGTTTTTTATGACTTTGTTCAAAACTAATGGACCACACTTATTTTATAGCTTTATAAAATAGTAAACGTTTATAAAATCAAGAAAAAATTAATTATTTTGTTTCTTAATAGTTGAAAATTTATCTATTTGTTAATACAATTTGTTGATGGAAGTAAACAGTTTTTTTATATAAAATGAAAATCTTTTTGTATCAAAATATCAGTTTGCGTTAAAAAATCATCTTTTTCGTTAAAAATTCGAATCTTTTTCATAAAAATTCATTTTTTGGTTGAAAATGTAACTATTTTGTTGAAAATACTCCTTTGTTAAAATTTAATTTTTTTCTCGAAATTTTCGTTTTTGTTTTTGGTTAAAAATTGATCATTTTCAGTTGAAAATTCATGTATTTTTTTTATACAATTTTCTGCGAAAAATTTTCTGTTGGTCCTAGATAACGGTAAATTTTGCAGAAGCGAAACAATAAAAAGATTTCTTAGAAGAAATTAGGATAAATATTATTTGGCCTCAATTAAAAGAACTGTTAAAATATTCATTAGCAAACTCTGCAGATTGTAACGAATCATAAATGTTAATTTATGACCGAAATGAAACCTACTTTCATATGAATAATTTAATGAAAAGAAATCAGAGCATCAAAAGATTCATAATTCAAAAATATACTTTTTGGCTTGATAATTCAACATTTTTGAGTTGAAAATCTAACTGATTTGTAAAAAAATTCGTATTTTCGGGCCGAAAAATTAACAATTTCGTACAAAATTCAACTATTTTGTCGGAAATTGGTATATTGTTTTGAAATTCGTATTTTTTGGAAAAAAAAAAATTTTTTTGGTTGAAAATTCAATTGTTTGGTTTGAAATTAATCTGTTTCAGATAAGTATTTAAGTAATTTGTTGGAAAGTAGCCTTTTTCGGTTAAATCCAACTTTTTTATTTTAAATTAAAATAATATTTGTTAAAATAAAAAATATTACATTTTTCGTTGAAAATTCATCTTTTTGGGCTAAAAATCAAACTCCTTGGTGGTAAAATAATTTTTTTATTAGAAATTCATATTCTCGGTTTGAAAGTTTAACCGTTTTATACAAAAATAATCTTTTTCACGTGAAAATTTCACAATTTGGTATAAAATTCAACTATTTGGTACAGAATTAATTTGTTTTGTAGAAAATTCGTTTTTTTCTTTATTAAAAATTAATTTCCTCCAATAAAAATTACACTGCAGCATTTTTGGTCAAAGATTCATATTTTTCAGCTTAAAAATTCAACTGTTTAATTCAAAATTTCCACAAACGAAAAAAATACAGACTTAACATTAATCAAATAAAATGTTGACTAACATCACATCCATTGGTCAAAATATTTAGTTGGAAGTGTATGTAATTTGTTGAAACTTCGTATTTCTTAGTAGAAAATTCAATTATTTGGTTAAAAATTTATGTATTTTGTTGAAAATTTGTCTTTTTGGTAGATATTCAACTACTTTGTTAAAAAATCATATTTTTTGGCAGAACATAAATCTCCTTAGTTGAAAATTTAACTATTTAGTGAAAAATATATGTATTTGGTTTACGATTCGTATTTTTTGATAGAAAAGCAAATTTTTTGATTAAAAATGCAATGTATGTTTACAAATTAATCTGGCTTGAAAATTCAACTACTTGGTTGAAAGTTGAAATCCTTTTTTTATAAACTAATGTTTGAAGAAGATTTATCATTTTAGTTCAAAATTCATCTCTTCGTTTGAAAAATGTACTATTTTTGTTGAAAATTCATCTATTTGGTTCAGAATTCATGTATTTTTTCGAAAATTCGTGTTTTAGTAGAAAATTAAACCTTTTGGTTCAAAATTTTACTATTTGGTAGAAAATATATGCATTTTGTTAACAATTCGTATTTTTTGGTAGATTTGTTTATTTTGGTTAAAAACGTAACATTATTTTTTATAATAGGAATAAAAGAAACAATTGTGACCAAAAACTTTGTTTTTTAATCTTACTAGAATTTTCGATTCGAAATAGTGGATCATTTTGATCTAGATTTGATAATCAGAATGATATGGAACGGTCCATTATCCCAATGATGCAACTTGTTCGAAAATGTCTATAAATCCGTAAAAAATTTCTGGAAATTGAATATGTACCTGGAATTTCTGGGCCGTGTGTGTGTGTGTTCGAGGCCTGTACTTTATCTAATTTTGCATTCATTATTGAAAAACTGATAAAAATGATTTTTTATAATGAGAATAAAAGAAAAAATTGTAACCAAAAACTTTTTTTGTTAATCCCAATATAATTTTCGATTTGAAATTGTGGATAATTTTGATCTGAATTTGCTAATCAGAGTGATATGGAAC